>CM030841.1:16815370-16902870 GCA_018105865.1 Metaphire vulgaris
AGGTGATCACCAATGTTTGCAATAGCGAATGATATCAAAGTAGTAATGGATGCTAAAGGCAGTGGCTGAATATGGTGCTTGAATTCGATCTATAAGAGGATGAAATAAATTTGAAATGTGCGGTTGATTTGCACATATACTGTGCAATATTAGCATTATGGAACAATGGGGGTTGTCAGGCTGGATGCGCTATAAATACATAAGACGCTGGCCTACATTTACAATTACAATAGCGATTGATATCGATGTAGTGAACAATGCTAAAGATAGTGGCTCAATATGGTGCTTGAAATCGATCTCTAGCAGGACGAATCCATCCACACACTGCGGCGGTTAGGCCTATAGGCAAACAATACAGTATCTTCAATCCCGATGTTCTGATGAAATTCAACAGACTCTAACAGAGTGGTCATCCACATTTACGCTTTAGTAGTACTATTGCTATAGTAGGCTATAGAAGAGTAATGAAACGAATTCAATCCACATTTTCTTGTGTCCTCATCCCATAGGTTTAGGGCAGCAAGGAGCAGTGTTTAAAAGAAGCGCACTGCTCCTTGAAAAAAGAGCACTGCGTCCTAAGCATGGATCACTACGGTATCTTCTAGCATTACTACTACTATTACAACAACTACTACTACTACTACTACTACTACTACTACTACTACTACTACTACTACTACTACTAATAATAATAATAATAATAATAATAATAATAATAATAATAATAGTAATTCAGGTTGAAAGTCATTTAGGGCAGCATGGAGCACTGTTAAGAAAAAAAGGCGCATATCTATATCCTACTGTAGCACTAGTCCTTGCATTGTCCAATTTCAAACAGGGTATCAATTTTATAGTATTTTTGTGGTCTATAAAATCTGTAATAAAAGAAACCAGTTCTCTTAAGCATCATCTTATCTCTCGATTGATTTTTTAGACATTTGACACAGAATATATTTCTGAAAGACTTTGTATAGTGTCATTTCAAATGGCTCTTCTTCTTCTTCTTCTTCTTCTTCTTCTAGAACAAAATTGAGACAGAATATGATGACAATTCTAGTACGGTTTGACACAGCAAAGATGGGGACACAAGATTATGTGGTTTTAATTCGTTTCATCACTCTTCTGAATTTTTGCATATCTATAGCTTACTGTAGCCCAAAAAGAGACAAAGACAGACAGACAGACAGACAGAGTGGGAGAAATAGATAGGCCTATAGCTCTTAAATATAAATATAAATTTAAATTTCTATTTAAATTTAAATGTGTGTATATATATATATATATATATATATATATATATATATAGAGAGAGAGAGAGAGAGAGAGAGAGAGAGAGAGAGAGAGAGAGAGAGTGTGTCACTCTTCTGAATTTTTGCATATCTATAGCTACTGTGGCACAAACAGGGTATCAATTCTGTAATATTTCTGTGGTCTATTAAACCTGTAATAAACGCAACCAGTTCTCTTAAACGTCATCTTATCTATGGATTGATTTTTAGCCATTTGACAGAGAAATAGATTTCTGAACGACTTTGTATAGTGTCATTTCAAATGGCTCATTATTTTTTCGTGCATTTTGTCATTTTGGAAAGCTCTAGAAAAAAATTGAGACAGAATATGATGACAATTGTAGTACGGTTTGACACAGCAAAGATGTGCACACAAGAATATGTGGTTTTAATTCGTTTCATCACTCTTCTGAATTTTTGCATATCTATATCCTACTGTAGCACTAGTCCTTGCATTGTCCAATTTCAAACAGGGTATCAATTTTATAGTTTTTTTGTGGTCTATAAAATCTGTAATAAAAGAAACCAGTTCTCTTAAGCATCATCTTATCTCTTGATTGATTTTTTTAGACATTTGTCACAGAATATATTTCTGAAAGACTTTGTATAGTGTCATTTCAAATGGCTCTTCTTCTTCTTCTTCTTCCTCTAGAACAAAATTGAGACAGAATATGATGAGAATTCTAGTACGGTTTGACACAGCAATGATGGGGACACAAGAATATGTGGTTTTAATTCCTTTCATCACTCTTCTGAATTTTTCATATCTATGGCTTACTGTAGCCCAAACAGACAGACAGACAGACAGACAGACAGACAGACAGACAGAGTGGGAGAAATAGATAGGCCTATAGCTCTTAAATATAAATATAAATTTAAATTTAAATTTAAATTTAAATGTTTAAATATATATATATATATATATATATATATATATATATATAGAGAGAGAGAGAGAGAGAGAGAGAGTCACTCTTCTGAATTTTTGCATATCTATAGATCTATAGCTACTGTGGCACAAACAGACAGACAGATAGACAGACAGACAGAGTGGGAGAAATAGACAGGCCTATAGCTCTTAAATATAAATATAAATTTATATTTAAATTTATATTTAAATTTAAATGTATATATATATATATATATATATATAGAGAGAGAGAGAGAGAGAGAGAGAGAGAGAGAGAGGGAGGGAGGGGGAGGGAGAGTGTCACTCTTCTGAATTTTTGCATATCTTCAGGTACTGTGGCACAAACAGGGTATCAATTCTATAATATTTCTGTGGTCTATTAAACCTGTAATAAAATAAACCAGTTCTGTTAAATGTCATCTTATATCTCGATTGATTTTTTAGCCATTTGACAGAGAATAGATTTCTGAACGACTTTGTATAGTGTCATTTCAAATGGCTCATTATTTTTCGTGCATTTTGTCATTTCGAAAGCTCTAGAAAAAAATTGAGACAGAATATGATGACAATTCTAGTACGGTTTGACACAGCAAAGATGTGCACACAAGAATATGTGGTTTTAATTCGTTTCATCTCTCTTCTGAATTTTTGCATATCTATATCCTACTGTAGCACTAGTCCTTGCATTGTCCAATTTCAAACAGGGTATCACTTTAATAGTATTTTTGTGGTCTATAAAACCTGTAATAAAAGAAACCAGTTCTCTTAAGCATCATCTTATCTCTCGATTGATTTTTTAGACATTTGACACAGAATATATTTCTGAAAGACTTTGTATAGTGTCATTTCAAATGGCTCTTCTTCTTCTTCTTCTTCTTCTTCCTCTAGAACAAAATTGAGACAGAATATGATGAGAATTCTAGTACGGTTTGACACAGCAAAGATGGGGACACAAGAATATGTGGTTTTAATTCGTTTCATCACTCTTCTGAATTTTTGCATATCTATAGCTTACTGTAGCCCAAACAGACAGACAGACAGACAGACAGACAGACAGACAGACAGAGTGGGAGAAATAGATAGGCCTATAACTCTTAAATATAAATATAAATATAAATTTAAATTTATATTTAAATTTAAATTTATATATATATATATATATATATATATATATATATATATATATATATATATATATATATATATATAGAGAGAGAGAGAGAGAGAGAGAGAGAGAGAGGGAGGGAGAGAGAGATTGTGTCACTCTTCTGAATTTTTGCATATCTATAGCTACTGTGGCACAAACAGGGTATCAATTCTGTAATATTTCTGTGGTCTATTAAACCTGTAATAAACGCAACCAGTTCTCTTAAACGTCATCTTATCTATGGATTGATTTTTTAGCCATTTGACAGAGAATAGATTTCTGAACGACTTTGTATAGTGTCATTTCAAATGGCTCATTATTTTTTGTGCATTTTGTCATTTCGAAAGCTCTAGAAAAAAATTGAGACAGAATATGATGACAATTCTAGTACGGTTTGACACAGCAAAGATGTGCACACAAGAATATGTGGTTTTAATTCGTTTCATCACTCTTCTGAATTTTTGCATATCTATATCCTACTGTAGCACTAGTCCTTGCATTGTCTAATTTCAAACAGGGTATCAATTTTATAGTTTTTTGTAGTCTATAAAATCTGTAATAAAAGAAACCAGTTCTCTTAAGCATCATCTTATCTCTCGATTGATTTTTTAGACATTTGTCACAGAATATAATTCTGAAAGACTTTGTATAGTGTCATTTCAAATGGCTCTTCTTCTTCTTCTTCTTCTTCTTCCTCTAGAACAAAATTGAGACAGAATATGATGAGAATTCTAGTACGGTTTGACACAGCAAAGATGTGCACACAAGAATATGTGGTTTTAATTCGTTTCATCACTCTTCTGAATTTTTGCATATCTATATCCTACTGTAGCACTAGTCCTTGCATTGTCTAATTTCAAACAGGGTATCAATTTTATAGTTTTTGTAGTCTATAAAATCTGTAATAAAAGAAACCAGTTCTCTTAAGCATCATCTTATCTCTCGATTGATTTTTTAGACATTTGACACAGAATATATTTCTGAAAGACTTTGTATAGTGTCATTTCAAATGGCTCTTCTTCTTCTTCTTCTTCTTCTTCTTCCTCTAGAACAAAATTGAGACAGAATATGATGAGAATTCTAGTACGGTTTGACACAGCAAAGATGTGCACACAAGAATATGTGGTTTTAATTCGTTTCATCACTCTTCTGAATTTTTGCATATCTATATCCTACTGTAGCACTAGTCCTTGCATTGTCTAATTTCAAACAGGGTATCAATTTTATAGTTTTTTGTAGTCTATAAAATCTGTAATAAAAGAAACCAGTTCTCTTAAGCATCATCTTATCTCTCGATTGATTTTTTAGACATTTGTCACAGAATATATTTCTGAAAGACTTTGTATAGTGTCATTTCAAATGGCTCTTCTTCTTCTTCTTCTTCTTCTTCCTCTAGAACAAAATTGAGACAGAATATGATGAGAATTCTAGTACGGTTTGACACAGCAAAGATGGGGACACAAGAATATGTGGTTTTAATTCCTTTCATCACTCTTCTGAATTTTTCATATCTATGGCTTACTGTAGCCCAAACAGACAGACAGACAGACAGAGTGGGAGAAATAGATAGGCCTATAGCTCTTAAATATAAATATAAATTTAAATTTAAATTTAAATTTAAATGTATATATATATATATATATATATATATATATATATATATATATATAGAGAGAGAGAGAGAGAGAGAGAGAGAGAGAGAGTGAGATAGAGAGAGAGAGAGTGTGTCACTCTTCTGAATTTTTGCATATCTATAGCTACTGTGGCACAAACAGACAGACAGATAGACAGACAGACAGAGTGGGAGAAATAGACAGGCCTATAGCTCTTAAATATAAATATAAATTTAAATTTATATTTAAATTTACATTTAAATTTAATATATATATATATATATATATATATATATATATAGAGAGAGAGAGAGAGAGAGAGAGAGAGAGGGAGAGGGAGGGGAGAGAGAGAGTGTGTCACTCTTCTGAATTTTTGCATATCTATAGCTACTGTGGCACAAACAGGGTATCAATTCTGTAATATTTCTGTGGTCTATTAAACCTGTAATAAACGCAACCAGTTCTCTTAAACGTCATCTTCTCTATGGATTGATTTTTTAGCCATTTGAGAGAGAATAGATTTATATAATATATATATATATATATATATATATATATATATATATATATATATATATATATATATATATATATATATATATATATATATATATATATTATATAGATTACCGTTATCTTTAGATGCGGTTTCAGAAGATGAGGATTTAAGAAGAATTGTTTTGACCATTCCATTTCAGATTACCTCATCACACCAGTTTGGTTAGATTTGCATTTACTGTTTTTCCCACATTTCCCGAAGCCTAAGCTTGATTACTTACATCATATTGAAAATTCCTCCAACACAAGGCACAAGGTTACTGATAGCAATATATGGCATACGTTTGGAAGTGCTACAGCATAAGCATTGATAGCTGTGATGATGGTAAAGCAAGTATGGTGCTGATTACCAGTATATGTTCTTTATGAAGTGATTGTTGTTGTTGGGGATGATGATAAGTTTTTTCGAATATGGCATGTATATCAGGTTCATGTACGATTCAGTACTCCAGTACTCTTTCTTACTTATTGACTGAATGCAATGCTTAAATAATTAATTAGCATTGGTCTTGATATTTGAGGCTCTGCAGTGCAGTATTTTAACCAGTAGGCAATGGAATAGCAGTGTGGTAACATAGCATTGATGAATTTTGTTTGGTTTATATATATATATATATATATATATATATATATATATATATATATATATATATATATATATATATATATATATATATATATACTCTGAATGGGTTTATGCATGAAGCTGTTAGTAATTTGCTTTGCTGTACTTGGTTATGGTTTCAGTTCGATGTGCCGTGTCTTTTGATTGAATACAAGGGTTTGATTGATCCCAAACTACCAGGACTCTTGGAAACGTGGTACAGTAGGAACGCACGTGGCAGAATTATCGCAGTATTCGAGACACATCAAACGGCAAAAAATGGTAACTGGGCATCTAGTGTACTGTATTTGATTTGCCTTCTTGATTGAATTCTTAGTTTTTCAATTGTTTTGATGATCCATAGGTAAATGTCAAATATCGAGTGCTTTTATGGAATCGGCTTTTGCCTTAACTGAAATTTTACTACTAAAGTTATTTAGAGCTTTCATTGTTTTGATGATAATATTCTCCAGTTGGCTGTAATTTTTAAGGTAGTAGGCAAAGGTAAAGGTTCATCTGTAGGCTCATTGCCCATTGGGTTCGGTGCTGATCCCTGGTTGTTTCTTTGCCATAAGCCCGGTGGACGGAAGGCTGAGTCAACCCCAGGGGCTCCTGCAGGTGTCGAACTCTACAAGCCGCTGTTGCCTCTCTTCTATCTTCCCGTCCGATAGAAATCTTGTAGTAAATTAACACAAATGTAAATTTTATTTGTATTATATCAGTCAATTGATAGACTTCTATAGAGCCGTTTGATATTGCCCTTGACATTGGTTCCTCTTGGTTTGCTCACATATGTTTGATTTCTGTAGACGATGTTAAGAAATCTGTGAATGAATTTCTTCGCTGTATGCAGATTAATGTAAGTCACATTTTAAGTTGGTTTAAAGACTATTTTAAAATTGATTACTTTATTTATAGTTTTCAGTATTAATTATTATTATTATTATTATTATTATTATTATTATTATTATTATTAATTATTTATTAATTCTGAGAAACTGATTTTGATATGAGACATAGTGCTTGACTTCTTTTTATAACATCTGCACAAAATCTTTTGGACCACCTCTTCTAAATTACATTTTTCTCAAGTGCTCTACCTGTTAATATGCACTCCAGTTATGATGTGTCCTTCCTGTGCCAAACATCTGGTAACCCTAGATTAGCTCGAGTCCCTTGTTTCTATCAGAACAGTCATTTAATTCACTCCGCAAACTTTGCAGAATGCTTTGTTTTAACCGTTAAGTGAACGTTGGTTTTTCTTTATGTTCTTGTTTGATTCTTGATTTCACTCAGCGATTATTATGATTCTGTTTTAGACCGAACTTGTTGTTTATGCGCTTCACTGTCACGGCGACAATCTCAACAACCTAACATCATTCGCATCCTCGGTGATGGCATTTCTAATGCGATTGCACTGCCTCGATATATTTAGTTCCGTAAGTTCAAATTTTTTGCAGAACAGTTTGCTGTTTTTGTTGGGAAATTCTTTGTTTTCATTCGTGCAATAATAACACCTGTGGAATTTGTTTTAGAAAATTTAGAAAAAAGTAGAAGTTATTATTAAGTGATGATGAAGATCATATTTGAAATGCCACAAACTTTATTCAAAATTTATTGTTGTGCTGAAGGTTGGTGTACCGCTAAATGTCGGCAATTAATTTATGCCGAGGAAATTTGCACTTTTCTCAAAATTAATCGACCATTGCACTCTGTGAAAATTCCTAATAATAATTCTTATCGACCATTAATTTTAAATAAATAAATTGATTTTTCTTTGTAGAATAGCATCTATTTATATGAATCAATGAAGCATCGAAGAATGGTTGAACTAATTGGAGTGCGCCATCTGAGGGTCAGTCATGATTATTATTTGAATTAGAAGATCAGAATGTGTGTTTTTGCTGGCTTATTGTAGGCGAAATGCTGCTCAGTAAAGCTCTGTGTGATTTCTTTTGTGTTTTTAGTGCAGTTTATACAGATGACAATTGAATTTTTTATTTATTGACGAGGGTCCTGCTCTGCAGTGTATTTACTGGACGTTTAAAAATTCATTTAATGGTTTTAACCGTTTACTTTATTGTCTTCATCTTTCTGGTTTTTTTTCTAGCTTGCACGAGCTCTAACAAATCCTGATTTGGTACGAGCACAAAAACGTTCTATTTGAATAATCTATGAATAATTTGTTTGAATAATGACAACATTAATTCAGTGGATTTGTTGCGACTGGAAACGATTTGCACGTAATGTTTCGGGCGATTGTTATCTGTGCTATTTTTAGCTTCGCCACGGAACAACACAGTTTCCAAAGCCGAAGCTGCTGCAGAGTCTGAAAGTACGAAAACCAGAGAAGAAGAGTTCTGCTGAAGCAGAGGGAGATGGAGAGATGCCCACTTCGCCTCCGGTGCCGCTGTTTGCCGATGCGCTCGAGTCGTCCAACTGCGTCGGGAAAGTTTCCGTCGGCTCGCAACGTACGATGTACGTCGCTGCAAAAAACGCAGAAATACTAACCAGGTAACCGGGTACGAAGAACAGCTGTTGCGTTTAAGATTTTTGGGGTTTATTTCGGAAATAAATATTTATAATGTCGTGTTCTTATCCGCTGTCGTGTTTGACAGATATCGGACCCGATTTTCCACGGCTGCTGTTGGTGAATGCGCGGAAGTCGCCGGGTCGTCTTCGGCTGCAAAGCGGGAAGAAAGACTCCAGAAGAAGAAGAGGCTGCCAAGAAGCGATTATGTAGCACTACCCGATTGGATGTTGCCTAAAAGACATAGACCCCAAGAAGACAATGCCAAGCCTAAAAATGGGTAATTTGGTAGATGGACTAAAAGTCATAATGAGATGCATTTCAAATGGGTACATTTTAAGACAACTTATTGATAAAGAGGAAATTATGTGGTAAAGTTTGTGAACAGAAAATTAATTGAAATTGTGGTCATGCGTTGTACCATTTACCTTTCATTTGCTTGGTTCATCAAATTTTTGCCTGGCACCATTTTGACAAATATGTAATAGATTTTGCGCCAATTCTGTGAAAGAAATCAAAGTATTGCTACATTAATATTTCAAAGTGAGATGATTGTATGATGGGTAGGTAATTATTGTAGTAGATTATTATTAGTAGTAATATTGTAATTTTGCACCTTTTCACTGCAGGACATTGCCTTCAACCTTGTACATAATGTCAGAGAAAGAGCTTATGAAAACGGCGGAGATGACCTTGAAAGAGGTGAATAAATGGTCTTCTCTGATACGCTGATATTTGTGAAGGCCTAGCTCTGATTCTGAGTACGGGTAGTTTCTCTTAGACATTTGTGATTTAAGTCTCTCACTGACTGTATGTATATTTATGTATCTGTGAAGCGTACTGCATTGGTGCAGGCATACGAATAGGCAGTTACTACTTTGGAAAGCGCTATATAAGTTCACGGGATTTTGCCTACTTACTTATCTGTTTTATCGTACCGGCGTGTGGGATGCAAGATCGCAGAAGCCCCACCGTTATCATATTGCATGGTTTCTCTCGTCGCTAGAGATATTTTCACACGATGATGACATGTATTGAGTTCTGACGTTTAAGGAACAGCAAGGTTCATGGGATGGTAGTCATCATTTATAATATAATATAATATAACAAGGTTTAAAGTGGTTCAGTAGGGACTGCCCTGTGTGAGAACCACTGTCAATTTCTTTTCATCCCCTTTCTCTGTTGGGCATTGAAGAGAAATTGCTAAAATGTGTTTTTTTGGTCAGAATTTGGTTTTTGGTTGCTTCTGTAGCTTGAAGACACTGAATCAGGTGACGAAGCACTAGTGAAGACACCGGCTTATGTCAGAAAATTGGTTGTTAAGTCATCGGAGAGTACAAGGAAGTCGGAAGCCATGAGGAAGCAACAGGATGAAGACACAAGCATCTTGAACAAAGTTTTCCATGATTGCAAAAAGCAAGCACAGATGTTTAACAAATTGATTTACGAGCATTAAATATAAATCTATAAATAAATAAATAAATAAATATATAAAGAAATTAAATATAAGAAACTGAAAGCATTCTCTCTATGAGGATATTTAAAATTTGTGCCGTGAAAGTTTTTGATGTATGGTAATATGTGTAGATTTAAATGTCTGAGAAAAGTCTATAACTTCATAAGTAGCTTTCTGAATGCCTGTGACAGCATATTATAGTCTAATCCAACTTTAAACTTCTATAGCGCCACTTTACAATGCACAGAAGCATCAGCCGATGGCAAACCAAATCACAATCACACAAGAACCAGGTCAAAACCAGGATATCCAACCAGACAACCAGGTGATAGTCTATGGTGGATAAGCCAGGTGAAAGAATGAGTATATTCTATACATGTTATACATTTTGGTTGTTTTTTATGTTCCACTTTTAGGGCAGCCAATGAGCTTCACGAGAAAAGAAAGCCTAGAGATGAAAGACCTGCTGATGTTTCAGAGGAGAGTACTGACGTTTCCAACAGTACAGTTACTGACAATGAACATACTTTAAATGGTGTACTCAATCAACTGCATTGCAAAACGAAAGATAAATTAACAGAATCTAATGTGCTGTTGGAATGTAGGCCCCCGAGTGAAACGAACAAGCCGAGAACTTCAAATTCAGATCTATCTGATTTTATTGATCATCTTATAATGTGATGACGTAACTGAGCGTGTTTAGTGTAAAAATGTTTTCACTGAAATTTCAGTCTTGATGCATCATTTTTTAGCTGTCTTGTGACAGTTACATTCATTTTTGTGAATGGTCTTTTAAGTTTTTTAAAATTTCCAATGACTTTTGGCGTAGCCACAGGGGCCCTGTTCAGGCTGGGATTGTCTGTGGGATTTGCACAAAACTGTTGATTTTTGGGGGGGTGGGGTGGGATGGGGTAGGTAGTATGAGATCAAAGAGAATGCACCGCAGTTAAAAATTGACAACTTTTTATGAAACTGTTGATCCGCCCCCCTATTCTGGAATACTGGCTACGCCACTGAAAAGCAGCAATCATTTCTTTCTCCGATCATCATGTACACCTCTCTCGTAAGACCTCCTAATCTTCATTGGGTTGTTTGAAAAATATTTAGTCCTTGACATACGCTAATAGACTTGCCTTGAAGCCTTACAAACTGAATATTTCTTCTTGGAATCCATGTCATCTCAATACTTTTACTGCCCATCTGCTTTAAAAGCGGTTCTGAAAATGGAATTGACTTATTTGATTTGCTTGGAGAGAAGTTATTATATTACCATCATATTGTGGTTCAATTTAATTCTCAAGAGGCACATGTAAGATGCAATGATCTTTCCCACTCTAATTCTTGTTGAGTTCCCCACTTATTTCAGTTTGGTGGGCCCATCTGCATGTAAATTATCAATACTGTAAAATTCTTGGAAAGATCGTGGGTCATAAACCCCCTGCAAAAATATCTTTGTTTACAACCAGTTTCAATTATCAAAGCACTGGACCTATACATTTGAAATTCATTTTACAGCATCGTTATAAAGTTTTTAAAGAATGTAATTTTTTAAACGTAATTCAAACGTTAACAGCATGTATGTTAAGTCCTTCAAACTATGTTTAAAATATTGGATCTCTTCATCATCATCATCATTAACCGTGGGCTCATCGCCCGTTGGTGTATAATGCCATCTCCACAGTTTTCTGCCATTCTTTCCTGTCCGTTGCTCTGTGACTAAGATCCTGTAAACTGCTTCCACACCATTCTTCAATATCATCACACCATTCCTTGTGTGGTCTCTCTCTCTTATTGGCACCCTCCATTATTCCAAACATTATTCCATTATTCCGTATTGGATCTCTTACTAGTCTATAATTAAAAGAGTCAATGCAAGTTACAAGAGCTTATTGCAAACTCCTATCCAAATGAAGGAAACAATGCTACTGAAAGATTAAAATGAGTCAATTTGATAATGGGGTAGAAAAAAGTGACAAAGCACCTGAAAATAGCGAAGCCCTTGCATGAAATTCAGCATTTCATACTCCATGTCTGTCTGCATTGGTTAAAAATTTGTCTCCCAGTCGGGGAATTGAACCCCGGTCTCCCGCGTGACAGGCGGGGATACTGACCACTATACTAACTAGGATCACGTTATCTGTGATCCATTGTAGGTATAAATTCTATTCAGCGTTTTATTTAACAATTGGCTTCGCTGTCACTGTGTCAGCTAAGAAGTGTGTAAAAGCTCATACATTTCTATAGCAATACTCATAAGCAGCACCACAGTAGCTTCTTGTTCATATGAGTTTAGTCACGGGGTCATTCATGCAGTGTTATTTAACCAATTGATTGGCGTAAACTTGCATGAAAAAGTGGAGCGGGGCAGCCCCCATATATCGCCCCATCCCTATGGTAGTCTCTCAAAAGTGGGGTTCTCGAGTATAGTTAGGGGTTCTGACCTTTGTTTACGTATGGTTCACCTATTCTGAAACTCTACCCCGTATCAAACAGTTTTAAAGGATCGCGTGTATTTTGTGTATTTTTTACTTTGTCATCGACTTGAAAATCCGAGTGGAAAACATGTGAAAGTGAACTCAGCCCATTGACGTCTATTAATAGCTATTAATAGAAGTCAATGACTCAGCCTCTTCGTTTTCGTTTTCGCCCGTATTGTTTACATTCTAATGTGTCGGTGAATCGGGTGAGACCTCTTTTTAAAAATTAGATATTTTTGCGTTTAAAGTAAAAATTGTGCATAATTTTGTAGAGCACGCTGTTGTTTTCGAGTATCCACTTCTGTTAAATCAGAAATGGTCAAGAATTTGAGAATGTGATGATCGCACACAATCTTTAGCTCTCTTGTAAATTATAATGTATTATGTAATGTAGTGTAGCGCAACATTTTTATAGCGCCTCCTCAGGACGATCGTCCAAAAGCGCTCCGATATCATATTTAAGCGAATATGGTATGCATCAAGGCTATGGCACAGACAGATATTATCCCCATGACGCCTTTCAGTTATTCACTTCCTTGATTATTCTTTCATATAGACTTAGTGGTGACAGAATTGTTAAATTCATCTAACAAGCAATGACGGGCGGGGATATTGACCACCATACTAACCAGCATGCTAAAGATGAACCATACAGTTTCCTCATGCCTCTGTTATTTGTATTTATCAAGGAGTGAAATAAGAATTTTTGTCAGTTTAACAGTCTGCGGTTGAAAAGAAGGAAATTGTCAACACTTTCAGCAGAAATTCGATTAGGTACTTTCCCGTTATCCGGATCCCAGAGAAGTGTAATGACTTTTCGGTCGGGAACCTGACCCTAACCATAACCCTAACCTTACCATAACCCTAACTCTAACCCTAACACCAACTACACCATCACTCTACTGGGGTCCGGATAACGGGAAAGAACCTTCGATTATTCTGCCCAACAGTGTTGTGAGCTTAAATACTGATATATGAAGGGTTGGCATTAATGTTGAGGTGAATGTTTTAAGATAGCAGTATTGCATAGAACATTGCCATCCCTTTGATGACTTTAACAAGCGAATAGTATACATAGGCTTACACCAGTGAATATAGTTGCATCATGGGGTATATCAGCATTTTGGGTATATGACACTGGGTGAAATCGTCCATACTGGGGGAAAAAGGCCTTGATGGTAAATGAAAAGCCTTGTTACCTTTTGTCCTAACCTTTAGCCTTATCCTTTGTTGTATATTTTGATCTCCATTAGTTCTCAGAATGGGGGTATTCAACGGATATCACATTGCCCTTGAGGTGCCTTCCTGTGTTCCGCTGAAGAGGAAGCAGGAATTGCGTAAGCTGATCACATCCAACGACGGTGTCATTTCTTTCGTCGTCACCAAAAAGGTAATTGGCAATCCAGCATTTGAGTTAGATATTCAGATAATAGAAAAATATAATAACAGTGCCACTTGTATACAGTTATCCTGAAGCCTTGGTGCCGTATTTGTTCCAGTGCAAGTTGATGGTGATGCTAAATGACGATGGGAAAGCGAGAGATTCGTTCAAATGTCAGACAGCTTTGAAGTTAAACATTCCAGTTGTTGAATCCAGATATGTGTTTGACTGTATCAAGATTGGATGTTTGGTTGATCCAGACCCGTACATTCTCCTAGGAAACACAAGGAACCAGATGCTTTCATCCGGTGTCATTGCTGGTATATGGTTGTCAGTTCTTTCTGTTTGGTTAGAGTATTATTTTGAAAGTTTGATTGTAGAAGAAAACCAGACTTTTAACCCTTTTTGTACCAGTGATCCGTATAAGCAATTTGTTATGAAACTGAAGCATTGGTCTTACAGGCAAAAGGGTTAATGATCGTGGAATGACTTTTGATCAATTTCCATATAATACTTACGATTAAGGTAAAAATACATTTTGCTCAAAAAAGATCAGAGGGCACAGTAGCCATATTTTTTCACATTTACAATCTTTAGCGCCTCAGGGCAAAACAGGTGCGACAAAGAAGAAGAAGAAGTCTGGATTTATCAATTTTAATACCGTGAAAGCCTGGAATCCATCTGATAAGAATTGTCCATCATTCCCGGAAGACGATTATGAAGTTGCCAAAAGCATTCAGTTTGTTGTTAGTGAAATTTTTTCATAAGCATTTTTGCGAATTCTAATGTTTGATTGTGGTGTACACTACACCCATGCCTAAATTTCAGAAAAAGAGGGAATAAAAACTTTGCCCCAGACCATAAGGCTATGTGGCTACATACTGTAGATCTCCCTACTACTTGGTTTTTATATACCAAAATATTATATAGATGCTTGACTTATAAAATATGCCCTTTTCAGAACAGTTATTTTTGTTTTCTTATGGTTTCTGAAGACTAGAATGCTCCTGGAAAATATTTGACCTAACTTTTGAGCATTTGTGATTTTCTATGTTTATTTCATTATGTCATTTCCTGAAAATCATGCTGAAAACATGTGGATTATTGATCAGACAGAATATAATTCTTTGCTTTAAAATCCTGCTTTTATGCTAGAAATCGGACAAGAAGCTCTTCTTCGTGGCGGAAATTCACGTTGCTTCCTCGTCCGATCAGTTCAGATATCGAGTTTTTACTCATTCCGGTGTGCTGACGTCACAACCTTCAGACAAGGTTTGTAGGTTTTCAAAAAGTCAGCATCTTTGTACATGGTGATTTCTTAACGACCAGAAACACTTGTTCCTATACCTGATCAGAAGGTACTTTTTGAGTTATACTAAACAGCGATTGCTGTGTGATGGTGGACCCGACATAGGCTTTAACCAAGAGCATGGAGTATTATTATTGAGGATAAGATATTTTTCAAATACCTATGTTTTCACTTGCTGTGTGAGGATGTATTAGATGGTGATTTGTTACTGAGAAATACTGAATTATTGCAGCAGATATTATTATTATTATTATTATTATTATTATTATTATTATTATTATTATTATCGTATGCTTCAAGTGCTGAAAGTAGTCAGCCATTTGACTGTGACATCATTAGCTGAGCGTAACGTCTGAAGACCGCCATCCTCGAGTCTTGTTATAGGACAAGAGTCAACCATGTGATTCATTGTTTGCACTTCACCGCAGATACACATATCTGAGTCGTCCAGTCCCCACTTCCGGCGACAGTATTGGGCCAACTTCCAGTCAAGATATATGAGTTCATGGTTATGGGTTGAGACTAATTTTCAGTTATATTTGTTCATTGATTCTAAGATTAACCATTGGATGATATATTTAGGAGCTGAGTCCGGATTTTGGAAAGAAGGAGTGTCGTTTTAGCAACTCGCCTGATGAATGTCTAATGATTTATTCACGAATATGTGATCTTCAAGCTGAGGCTCCGGTTTTATTTACAAAGACTCGCGAATATCTTGGAAATAATATCGGGTCGAAGAAATTTCAACAGGTACGTGAGTTCTTTACCCTGCTGTTTGTGGTCGTCAAACAATGAATTTCTTTTTCATTATTCAGTGGTCTCTGAAGTTAGAATATTTTGCTTTTAATTGAGGTTTATCGCTATAATAAATTTAGGTTCAAGTTGAACCTACCTTTTATTCATTTGCATTCTAAAATTTTAGTTTATCAGAATTTTTCATCTAGTTTTGCACATTGGGGATGCAGTGCTATTGTGATAATCATGGCTCTATAGAGGTTATCTGTCATCCTTATGTGGTGATCTTAGCCATTTTCTTTTTCAGATATTGTTTCCTTCATCATGAATATTACATATTGTCACTATTTAACTGTTTGCTGCAATTTTCTCTGTGAAATCTTTGAATTCTCTTATATTGTGTAGATATGTTTGTTTGAGATCAGAAATTATTTGTGTTTTTTCATCTCGTACATCAACAGATGCAGTTGGAATCACTAGTGAATACTGAAGGACCGAATGAAGAGGTTTGTGAATTGGTTGAGCATATCTGGAGAGAAGCTTTGGGAGAGCTACAGGAGATTTTATCAGTTCCAATAAAGTCCATCAAGAATGAACAAGTATGAAAATCAACTGACAGCATTTTAACAGTATTTTAATTATTCAACTATTGATCAGTTCATTTGATTTCTTTATGAGATGTGCTATATAAATTGTCCTTTACATTATGCAATTCCTGCAGTCTTATGGCAATCAACATTTGAACAGAACCAGGATATTCTGATTGTTTTGACTGATCTTTCGTCTTGACCTCGCTCTAATTCAGTTTTGATCTTGTGTGCCATCGGCCCTGGGCTTTTATGCTAGTGGCGCCACAGAAGTTGATTGATTGATTGATTGGTTGATTGATTGATTGATTGATTGTTTTATACAAGCAGAATCTCAAGGTCTGCTTATTTCACATTTAAATGCCACTGGCTCTATCCTTTGTCTTTCATGTGGTGCTGTAAAAAGTTATAGCAGCAGCAGCAGTAGTAGTAGTAGTAGTTGTTAGTTATTGTAATAGTAGTAGTAATAGTAGTAGCAGTTGAAGGGTTTGTTAGTATTGTGTGATATTAGTATTGAAGTTCATTTATATCAATTTTAGATCGTAAACGATGTTAAACAAAGCTGAAGTAGTAGTAGTAGTAGTAGTAGTAGTAGTAGTAGTAGTAGTAGTAGTAGTAGTAGTAGTAGTAGTAGTAGTTGTATTTGTTGTAGTTGTAGTAGTAGTAGAGTTGGGTTTAGTTTAAGACTTTTGACATCAGTGGAGTTTTTGTTTTTGCTGGTCGCAGGTGGATAAAGCGGAGTGTGTTCTCTTGGAGCTGAAGCGCTGTTTGGATGGCGATCCCGTCGAGCAGCAGGAGGACAAAATCAAGCAACTGAGTGACGAATTCTATGCTCAGCTGTCTCACAACGCACAACATCGGACACTGATCAACACCAAGCGTCTGATATCCAGAAAACAAGAACTCTGCCAGGTATGACTGTGCCAGATTTCACGCAGAACTTGTGTATTATTATTATTATTATTATTATTATTATTATTATTATTATTATTATTATTATTATTATTATTATTATTATTATTGAGACAATTATATAGCGCCGTGGAAAAATGAAGGTCAAAGTTAAGGACTCTTTGACAAATGCCACTTGTAAGAGCTGTCTTCAGATTAATCCTAAATATGTAGTGGGCTATACAACAATGATGACCCTTTGGATACAGTGACCCTGACCCTGCCTAACTGACCCCCACTTTTTTGGCTATGGCTATTTCAAATTTAGACTAAATGCCCAAAAATAAGCAGCTACTGCAGTACTTCTTTTGAAAGTGCTATATAGAATTCACGAGATTTTACTTACTTATTTATATTGCGATACTGAAGACTGCATAGCCTATATCAGACAGGGACCCTGTATATCTGTCAATTTTTCCTTTTTTATTACAACTACAGTTACATGGATCGTCAGTCTTGAATGTGTATGACCTTCTTTGTTGTTGGATCAGATTTGTATTTTGACGTCTGGCGTACGATTGGACGGTTGTTTTGCAGTTGATTTGTGACGTCATCTCGGTGAGCGAAGGGACCGATTGGTCTCTACGTTGTCCTTTGGAGTCCAAGTACAGAGCTTCTGCGGTGTCGCATAAAATATCTGAAGGCCGACGAACCAGCCTACATTCGCATCAATCAACATGTCCTCACTTCACAGCATCAGTGAGATGATTGAATATGATTGAATTTCGTATTGATTGATATTTGATTTGATATTTGATTGATAGGTTAGGGTTTTAGAGAATGATTTGTTGTTAGGGGTTTTGGTTCGCGTTAGTGGGTTTTGGTCAGGGGTTCGGGTTATGGCTCGGCTTTGGGTCAGGGTTAGTTGCATTACTAGATTAGAAAGATAAATGGAATTTTATTATTTTTGTGTTCATAAAGTTGCTGTTTTAACGGCAAGTCAGGATTTTGTGTTTCATATTGAAGGAAGTCGGCGGTTGAGGTGCTGTCGATTTTTGAAGTCCGCAGATCTGTCGAGGAGTTGGTTTTCAATGAAAAAATGGAAAATAGTCGTCTTCTGTTTCATTCGTCGCACGTACACAACTTTGTTGGAATTTTGTCGAGGTAGTCTTTTCAATTTCACACAACCTTCAGGATTTTTTTATTTGATTTATTACATAATTTATTATTTCATTAATTGTGCCTTTGGTGTTATGTATGTCTATTGATTATTAGCAGAAGATTTCAAAAGCCGAATCTGAAATCAACAAATTGTGATAATTAAAGAGTTGATATGTATACAACAGCATTATACATATATGTACAGGGTGGGTCAATAAAACCGGTACCACCCTGTTTCATTGTAAATATCTTCACAGCCATTCGGTCAAAATGCTTGAAATGTGGTGTACCTCTGCAGTATTATATTCTGAATGCAGCCATTCAAGTTTTTACGTGAAACTAATTACATTGGAACAAGGTGGTACTGATTTTATGGCCCACTCGGTACATAATTGGGGTTGTAATGTGTGCGTTGATTATGACTGTTTGGTTTTATTATTACTGTTTTATGATTGAAGAGGACTTCTATTGCCAAAAGTGATTGTTGATGATTGTGGCGGTATTCGCACTGACGTCGGAATGCTCGGCAGTGGCATATATTTTGCTGACGACGCAAGGTGAACGACTGCCTGCTCTTTATTCTCCGGCGATTCCGACGTTTCGTTCTGTCTCGTAATATTTTGTGCTGCATTTCGCGAATTGATTTACCGTAAGTCTACCTTACAGGATCTCGGCAAGGGTTCGTCCATATAGTACGTACGCAAAAAAGTCACATTTTCGACCATCCTGCCCCTGTTTGCACGCCGTACATAAACAGAATCTCGTAAATAAAAGCCCCCTCCTCTCCCCTCGGTGTGTACGTACTGTATTGATGGACCCCGCGTTAATTCGACGTTGCTTTTGTGTCGTCAGCACCAGCGCAAAGTATTCAAAGCCTTCGAATTGCAAGGGAAGTCGCCTGATGCTTGTGAACGAAGTCGGTCTCGGGAAATGTCTCGATCTTATCAAATACAGAACGGAACTAAATGCGCCCCCGGAGGTTTACAACAGCGTGCACGGAGTTAAGGCTACCGATGACGTCAGATCTGACTTTAAGGTAACGCCGGAATGACTCGTGGAATCATACTTACTTTGCTGCTATATTCTAGTTACAAATTGTGTGCTTTGGAATTAATAAACCTGTTTAGCTTCGACTTCAGAGGACGTGAAAAAGCATCTATATTGAGATTTTAAATATTTAATTATACATTGGTTGTTTTCCTTTATTTTTCTATTCTTTGTTTCTGTCTTATTATTCTTCTTGTTTACTAGTTGTTATTTTGTATTGGTGGTGCAGATATGTGAAATGAATATTTTATGTAAATGAATTTTCTGCAGGATGATGAATATGCAATTTACAACACCAATCAGCAAAGACTTCAGTATCTTGTGGAGTTCAGAGTGTCTGGCGATGTGTTGAAAGTACTAGATGTCGACAACAGAGATAAGATTGCTGTGGATAAAGGGAAGAAAACTGCAGAGTTAGGTTAGGGCAGTTCATGACCTTACATTTGACGTAATTACTGTTTAGTTACTAATTTGTATTCTTGTGTTAATTTTTGATTATTTCTAGTATAAATTAATTAAGTATCTTGAGTCATGTATTTTTGGTTATGATGTTGGTCATGTAATAATAATAATAATAATAATAATAATAATAATAATAATAAATAAATAAATTATTTCTTGCTGTTGAACCTGCCATAGGATCATGTGTAGATTTGTTTTAAGTTTGAGGTTTTGTTCAGGTTTTCAATAGGCAAGGCAGTTTGTGAAGATCTGTGACCTTTTGGTGTCCATTTAAAAGGAGCGATATAGTATCAAAATGCATCTGGTATATCATTTCTGAAATGAATCTCTTTCTGCAGTGGATCTGAACGACATCCAGAATGTTCCGGATCCTCTGTCGAAGGTGAAAGCCGGACTTTCCTCGGATTCGACGTCTGAAATCCCTCTCACTGCCGTTCACGTCAAAGCACAGCTTATTGATCTGGCCGCTCAGGTAACCATAAATTACCATTAAATTCCCAATTTATTACTGATTTACAATTACAGTATGTTGTGCATGGGCAGATCTACAAGAGAGCATGTGTCCCCAAACCACCCCAAGAATTTTGTATTACTGTGCACCCACTGATCAGGAAATCCTCATTACACTTTTGCCTAGCATGTTAAATCATTTTGAAACTGCAGCTGAATGTCTGGGCAACATGCTCATCTCATGATGGGCCCAAACTACCAGAACTTTGATAATTATCACAAAATAAAAGGGGCAGAAGAAGGGAAGGGAAAGAAAGGGCAGAGTAAGTAAGGTAGAATGGAAATGGCATATGAAGTCTCCCTTGCAATCTGAATTATTGGGTCTGCGTATCTGTTTTATCCTACGAACCTGATTTATTCACACTTTGCAGAATTATCTTCGAAATCTGTTGCAGTCTTTAAAAGCCTTGCATATGAAGAAAGTTGGCCTGAATTTTACGCGATTTTTCACTATGATTTCAGGTCGTTGTATTCCAACATTATAAGAATCAGAGTAACTGTCCGATCGAGGCAAAGTACGTCTTTCCCTTGGATGAAATGGCCGCTGTCTGTGGCTTTGAGGCTTTTATCAATGATAAACACATCGTCGGAGAAGTGAAAGAAAAGGAAATGGCACATCGGGAATACAAGGAAGCCATTAGCCAAGGCCACGGTGCCTACCTCATGGACCAGGATGAAGAGACGCCCGTAATGTCTGCTAATCAATGGGCTTTCATAGCTTCACGTTACATAGATTAACGCACAGCATAGATTAGCGCACAGCATAGATTCACACACAGCATAGATTCATACACAGCAGTCTTTTCAATTGCATGGATGTTTTTTTGAGTTTACTTAATCCTTTTAAATTTGACAAATGTTTTTCTTGTCTTTCTTTATATGACATGTAATGTAAACATGCAAATGCATAATAGCAATAATGCAATGTGAATTACAGGATGTTTTTACCATCAGTGTTGGAAACTTGCCTCCCTGGTGTGATGTCATGATAAAGATAACATATGTGGCTGAGCTGCAGATGGAGGGGGACAGTATTTCTTTCCGTCTTCCTTCATGCGTTGCACCGTGGAAAAAGTCGGCAGGACTTGATACTGTAACTCAGGTACTACTAAGTTACTAAATAATTTTATTTTATATATTTGTGACACTATTTTCCTTGAGTTAGTACTTTACTCTGACCAAGTTGGCACACAGGAATTTGATGTGCAATGGATCTGAAATTCCTTTACAGTGGTTGGAACGGGGCAATGGAATTCTTTCAAATGATGTTTAACATTGAAAATTCATGCTTGAGAATTTGTTGGTAAGACGTTGAACACAGGAACAATAAATAAGATAACATTTTAATTTCTGTTAGAATATATATATATATATATATATAAATATATATAAATTATCGGATAGATGGTTAGCTTAAGACACATGTGTTCATATGTTCTGGGGTCTGTTCAGAGTGAACTTGAAACAGTGAAGATAGCAGAGACTCATCAGATTGAGACATCCGTTCAAGTGCGATTGAAGTGCCGTTCAATATAAACAGAATCGAATGCCCCACGCATCGCATCAGAATAAAGGTTTCATTCCTTCATCATGCATCATAGCTGGATGCTGCATTCAGGCATCTTGGTTTATCTTCTCCGTATTAATAATATTGAAGTCTAAATGTCGTTTACTCTTAAGTATATATTCAGTTTACTTTGAAGTGAGTTTAGTTTAATGTAATGTAATGCTATGTAGCAGTTGTATAGCACATTTGTATAGCGCTTCTTGTATTTCTACTCAGAGGCGCTCCTGGCATTGGAGTCGCATGATAAAGTAGCGGGACTTTAGCTTTTGCATTGAATAGAGCAATTAAAATATAATATTTTAATATAATATTGACTGACATTGGCAACTTATATGTTGTGCGTCTTGCAAAAGCAGATAAAATGAACATTTTTTAATTTGAAATTTCCACTGTTTATGGGCGGCTGAGCCGTTGGCAAAATTTTAGTCTGTGTTGTCATGGTGATTGACTGTTCAAGAGAAAATATTTTGTCTGAGGAAGCGGTTTGTTTCAAATTCTTTATTGTAACTTTTTTGGTTCGATGACTGTGATGCATTTGGCATAGATTGTTATTGTTATTGTCATTGTTCGTGACAATTTATATAGCACCGTAACATAGCAAGGGTCAAAGTCAAAGATCAACAGATCATTTGCCCACTAGACAATCAAGTGACAATCAAGTGACAAGCAACTTGGCACCACTCTGGCATGAGATTTGGAACTGGATCTGTCTTCATGGTTACGCGATATAAGCAAACACCATCGCACGACCACCCACACCACCCTCTGTGTCACCATAACTATCGATAATGGTTTTGTTTGTTTGCTTGGCAGTTGAGTGACTTTTGTTTTCAGAAAACAGACACGAAGGCTGTTGTTGAAATGCAGAAAAATCAGCCGATCAACGACGGATTTCACCTGTTGATCTCTCTCGCTGAAATCCACGTCCCGAGGATGTGGGTTGAGCGGTTGCCAGACAATCCAGACAGCCAGGCATGTCACTCTGGTTAAAATATTTTTTGAAATCTTGGTTCACCATTCTTATCAATCAGTTGATCAATCGACTTCTATGGCGCCACTGTCAGCCGATGGCATCAGACATTAGTGCAGTAGATCCAGGTCAACCAAGAAAAACTAATTATGTGTTGTCTTAGATGATGTGATATCTTTTTGTGCCATTTGATGAACTATATCTACATATTCTTGTTTCGCAAATCTTACTGTGACTGATTGTAAATTGCTCTTTCCTATGGCCTTAGTCATGTTATAGCGTTGGACAAATTAGCTGATTAATAATAATAATAATAATAATAATAATAATAATAATAATAATAATAAGCATCCTTAGTTTGCTAGGTTTGATTCTTGTGTGTGTAACTTGAATATGTGTTGTTGTTATTGTTGATGTTGTTGTTGTTGTTGTTGTTGTTGTGTGGCAGCTGTTGATTCATGTGGATTTGTGCAAATGGCATTATATAATTTGTCTTAATTAAATGGAGCTATTTCGTTTCAGGCCTGTATGCTGACATTTTATCCGGAATTTGAAGCCAGTGTTTCCGATAACTTTGAAGTTGTCTTTCTTCTTGATTTGTCAAATTCAATGAAAGGAAATTCGCTGTTGGAAGCCAAGAAAATCCTCCTTCTGTCACTGGTTCACCTTCCAGAATCTTGCTTTTTCAATGTCATTATCTTTGGAACAGGTAATTGTATTTTGGATTTAGATAAACTTTCGATATTTCATTCAGTGGATAAAAATATTACAGATTGATTGATTGATATATTGCATATTTGATTGTGGGTTCTTTTATTTGTAGTTTGTTTGTAATTAATGTAAAATATTATGATCTCGCAGATTTTTGGTGTTTACATTGAATTTGGTATTAATGATGTGCACTTTGCTTTAGAAATGTCGATTTTGTTTGTAGATTATGATGAGCTATTTCCTTGCTGTCGTGCAAGAACTCCTGCAAATGTTCGATTGGCAGAGAAATTTGTCGTGGTACTGTATATTTCTTTTCTGGCATTATATTCAATTTTAATTTAGATAAAAAAATTACATTATCCTGAAGTGTTTACTGTGATAATTAGCTCACTTAACTATATTCATTGATCATCATCATCATCATCATCATCATCATCATCATCATCAGCAAGGAACAAGAGACATTTAAGTGAGTTTGTTGTCTTTTGCCTTCAACTAGTCATTATCTTTAAAATTATGTATCTTTTGTATCCTTATCTGTTAGCTCCCTGTTCTTATTCTCTTTTATTATTCCATTTTCTGATTTCAGCTCTATTAGTCTGATGTCCTTTTCTGTAAGACCTGTCCTTTATCTCTGATGTCCTGGATCTCAGTTTTCCATGAGCTTGTAGCAGATAATTGTTTCATGCATAATTGAAGTCTGAGAAGTTACGGGCGATATTAGGGCTTGTAATGCTCGTAAGTTTTCCTTTCCAGAATCAAGATGCATCCATGGGCAACACAGAAGTCATCCGACCACTCAGCTCTCTGTATCTTCTCCGTCCCGAAGACGGTTTCCGGAATCTCTTTCTTTTCTCTGACGGTCACATTTCCAACGAAAAGGTTTCACTGGAAGCCATTCGGCTCAACTGTCGACACTCACGTCTTTTCACTTTCGGAGTTGGGTCAGTTACTTGTTCAAATACATACATACACACACACACACACAACACACACACACACACATACATATATATATATATATATATATATATATATATATATATATATATATATATGTATATATATATATATTGTACTGATATAGTAACTTCATAACTCCAGGTCTCAAATACTGTGGTGTTAAGAGATGTGGCATTATCTGGGTTTGACAGTATTCTGTCCTATCTCTATTTCATGGCCATGGTGTTGTTTGATGTATAGTTAATATGTTGTCAGCTGTAGTTTTCATATTGCATCATCTTTGGATCATATAAACTATTTTGCCTTTAAAATGATATTTGAGTTATATTCAAAATGCTGCCTTAGTTCCTCTTTACTTTAGATTTGAAATGAATACGTTAGTATTTCAATTCGTGGCGAAAATTGTATTAGTTAGAAATGACCGAGTATATTTATACTTTGCGCCAGTTCGGTTGCCAATCATCACGTGCTGCGTAGTCTTGCCGCTGCTGGCTGTGGATATTACGAATATTTCAACTCTAAGACGAAATCCAAGTGGGAGACGAAAGTGAGGAATCAGTTGTCGAAGGCCGCTCAGCCAAGTCTCTCGTCGATCCAGGTGGAGTGGCAGAAGTTCAACGACACGGGGACCCCAGTCCAGGCCCCGGCCGAAATAATGGCACTTTTCAATGGCTGTAGACAAGTGGTCTATGGGTTTGTGCCAGACTGTACCCAGGCAAGACAACATTTTCTCTTAACCCATTTCTTATGATGTTGTCTATTTGTTTGTATGGATATATGCATCTGCTGTTATCTTTTGATTTGTTCCATAATTTGTCAATTGTCCACTTGAATTAGTTTCATCGTCTTTTGGCACTTGATGTTTGTAAAATAGAAATGGCGCCAAGTTGAAATGGTAAAATATATGCATTAGGAATATACCTGAAACATGTAAAATGTAAACTTTAATGAAAGCTTTAGCAAATCATGCACCAGTTTTGCTTTATGGAAAGAACTTTTACAGTTCATATTTTTTCTCACAGATTAGAAAATCCAGCCTCTTGCCTTAAAACATGCTATCCTTTTTTTTATTAACAGGCGATCCTAAGAGCTGTTATTGACAATCAGGAGGTTTCCACAATGGTGTCAACTTCCGACCTGAACATTACAACTGGGAAGGTATGGCTCATCATCATCTGCATCATCATCTGCATCATCATCATCATCATCATCATCATCATCATCATCATTTGGCTGTGCGTTGTATACATTCACTGCCATGCGAGGCATTTTGTGAACATATACTGCTCTTTTTCTGTTGTTTTTAAAAATTAGACTTAACTAAAAGTGATTGATGCATTTTTTAATTTTCTGGAATATTTTTCTTGTTTGAAAATAGATTTTGCATCAGCTGACCGCCAGAGCCATCATACAGGACTGGAGCGATGGACAGTTGGCATTGGAGCGCATCGAGCATGAGGTACGCCGATATACTGTACAATGTACATGCTTACTTGTCGGGGTGCTTTTCTAGACCTTGTAGCGTTCAGAAAGTGGCTAATTGGGGTCTCCAGAATGACACCATGGGCCATACAACAGTCGTGTTATTTATAGAAGTGTAGAATATGAGATGAAGGAATTGATGATTTGGAATTTTGTTAAAGGAAGTAGTTGGTTCTTTGTTGTTGTTTTTAGATTTTAAAGAAAAATCGAAAAAATTACATCATCAAACTGAGCAAGGAGTTCTCAATCATCACCCAGTTTACGAGTTTTGTAGCTGTTGAAAAGAGAGAAAAAGTAGGAGAATGGATTAATCAGAGTTAAAATATTTTGCCGTTGTTCTTTTTTCTCATTCTTTCAGTTCCTGTTTGAACTCTTGTTTCCCATTGTCTCATTCCTCATGTTTCCCACTGTCTCATTCCTCATGTTTCACATTGTCTCATTCCTCATGTTTCCCATTGTCTCATTCCTCATGTTTCCCATTGTCTCATTCCTCATGTTTCCCATTGTCTCATTCCTCATGTTTCCCATTGTCTCATTCCTTATCTTTCTGTGATATGTTATCTCTTCATTCATCGAAATATACATTTGATGCTTAATACCATAAGTACTTGTATATCTGCACAGCATCTATTATTTTTACTGTTTTGCTCTAAATTTTATAAAATTTCCACTTAGACTTATTTGTAGTGATGCATCAGAGGCAGGTCCTTATATGTTTTTTGTAGGTTTTGTTTGTTAATTCATCGTTCCTTTGTAATTTTCAAATGTAATTAGCGCCTGGGAAAGATTGCATGTCGAAAAAATGGTGCAAAAGTGCTGTTTTGCACTGATAGCCTGAAAAGATAACGATGGACATTATATGGAATTCTGTAGGGGGAGTTAATGTCTGCTTCGAAGAATTTCAACGAGCTTGTTCAGAAGGATTCAGTCGACATCCTTGATTACATGAGCTGGGAGATCATCAAATGTCGGGTGCGTTTTCTGTTCATGTTTTATTGCTTATTTATGTGTCGAATATTTTTGTAGCATTCATTGCCTTGTTCTAACTGTGGTATTGAAATTGATAGATTACATTGATGTCTGACTGTCTGTCTGTCTGTCTGTCTGTCTGTCTGACTGACTGACTGACTGACTGACTGACTGACTGACTGACTGACTGACTGACTGACTGACTGACTGACTGACTGACTGACTGACTGACTGACTGACTGACTGACTGACTGACTGACTGACTGACTGACTGACTGACTGACTGACTGACTGACTGACGACTGACTGACTGACTGACTGACTGACTGACTGACTGACTGACTGACTGACTGACTGACTGACTGACTGACTGACTGACTGACTGACTGACTGACTGACTGACTGACTGACTGACTGACTGACTGACTGACTGACTGACTGACTGACTGACTGACTGACTGACTGACTGACTGACTGACTGACTGACTGACTGACTGACTGACTGACTGACTGACTGACTGACTGACTGACTGACTGACTGAAACATCTGTTCATTGGTTACAAGAATCTGTTCCTTACATTGTTTGATGATGACTTTGACTGTTTGGTCTCTGCGTTTAGGTTCACGTCAAGACATTTGATCGTCCATCATTTTCACTCGATGTGGATGTCAGCGAGACTTTTGAGCAGTTGAAATCAAAAGTTTCTGAATTTGTCTTGAAACCGGTCAAACTTTATCGCAGTCTCTGTGGTATTTCCGCTGCTGGTGAAGGATCTCTATGGGATCACAAAGTGGAGGAAGGAGCGACAATCTATGCCCTCGACGACGACATGGATCACTGTGAGTTGAACTTTTCTTTCTAAATTAATTATTCACTTTCGTTCTGATGATGATATCGAGTGTTACCTCTTTCCCGTGCGCACTTAGTTAATCATTGTATTGCTTGGAATTTTTTGTGCCATTCCAAGTCATTTAGTGCATTTTATCTGTTGTAGTGTGTGGTCCTGGGATGTTGCTTTTTGCTGATTCTTTCGAACTCAGCGATATTTCTCAACTCCTTGATTTGGCCAGGAGAAAGTTAAACCACCCGGAACTTGGTAACTGAGACGCTCTTGTTTGTATTTTACCTATCGATGTAAATAATTATTGTTTTCTATGTGATTAGCACATATTTTATTCTTCAGAAGTCATTACGTGAATATTCGGTTGCATTCCATTACATTGCTTTACATAAAATTGTGTGGTTTATTTACTCAAACAAATTGACATTTTGAAGAGTTCAGGTACTGATGATGATGATGAAGTAATGGTACATTTAAACTGTAATATTTTCTTAATAGATTTAAAATTAATTATATGCTAATTTCTTTTTATTGATATTTTTAATGCTGTCATTTGGTGCAGATTTGAAGTGGGAGAGCAAAGATCCCGCTGTAGCTTTGGAAAACAAATTTGAAGATTTTCTCCTAAGACGCCGGGCTGCGATGCTGAAGGAAGAGCTTGCGAGGTTGTTTCTTCGTTTCTGTTTTGTGATTGCTTGTTTTTCGGTTCTTTTTCCTGTTCTTCATCTTATTCAAAATTTTTCTGTACTCGGTCTGCAATGTAACACTGCTTTCATTGCTCACCATTGTTGTCTGAACGAAAATAGTAATCTAGATGAGAAGTATTTGAGTAAATAAGCAGTCAAAATACTAAAAAAATTAATAGAGAAATAGTTGATTACAGAAAATTTAGCTGATTAAATATTTTAACAATTAATCGATTAATTAATCATTAATCATTAATATCTGCAGCCCTAAGACTAATGCTATTAGGAAAGAGAATACAGGAACAAATCCACTGGAAGACAGGAGGGCAAAGAATGTGATTATACAGCAAGACCATATTGTGAATAAATGGATGGGTGGAAACTGTTATTTGTGTTATTTTAATTGATCTTTTTAATGTCAGTCATGTGTTTTTCCTTCCAGCATGGGTTCAGCATGTGAGAAAATATCAAAAAGGAAAGGTGGGTTCAAAGTATTGGATATTTTCCTCAATTATTGTTTTTTTGGTTGGATTTTCAAAGTCACTTTATGCTTTCACATCAAAACTGAAAAAACGCATTTCAAAGTAGACTTTTTTTCATAGTCTGTCTCACTGCTCCTGATTCTGACTGATCAATTACTGCCCCTGTGTTTAGAACTAGTGCTTATAAAGGTGAATTATTATTATTATTATTATTATTATTATTATTATTATTATTATTATTATTATTATTATTATTAGCCAGACGATTTCTATAGTAGTAGTAAGCATGGCAAAAGTGGCCAAAGACAAGAGCACTTTACAAAAAATGTTATTATTGAATAATGTTAAGATTATTTTTGAAAAATTCCAAAAGAGTTGAGTTTGTGACATAGTATAAAGTATTCAACATCTGGATTTCAGTTTTGACTGTCCCCAAACTATTTGTTCTTAAGTTTCATATTCAGCTGTTTCTACTTGTTATCATTAACAGTGAATAGAAATTGTGCTTTAGATGTGTAAGTATCATGACTATGAGTAATTTCTTCAATTGTAGGTCGCCGGTGCAAAATGTCGTTTACGAAGTAAAGCTTTACCGTTGTTAGATAATTTAGGATCGAGCTCTTTAACAGGCTTTGATCAAAGGCATGAGGAATTATATGAAGCATTTGATATGGCTGTTTCTACAGTTGCATCCACCAAACTTGCTGCACATTGGTCATGCTTACCTGTAGTTTCTTGCTCACTGCCTGAGGATAGACAAGAATCAGCTGAGGATGAAGGTCATGGAACGGTGATTTATGCCGATTCTTCAGAGCATGGGAATGTGTATGCAGAGAGTAAGAGTAAAAGGCTTCCACGTTCATGGAATTTTGAAATGAGGGACTTTGCATCAGCCAGTGTGTCTCGACTCGGTCGTTCGATTTCCAACGACGCGCCTACGCGTATATGGACGCACCATTCACTTGTGCCTGCGTTAGAGAAACAGTCGAAAAAAGAAATGGAAGGAGAGTTTGGGCGTCTAGATGAGTACGATTTGAAAGAGGCAAATTTAGGATATTCAGAGTCAGTGATGTATGGGATGCAGATACCGGAGGCGTTATCAGGCGCAGCTTATTATACCACTATGGCGTTACCTGCCTTGGCAGTGGCAGAGCTGCCATGTTATGCCGAAATGTCACCTGCATTGGCAGCGGCAGATTCGCCATGTTATGCCCCGACCTCACCATCTTATGGTTCAATGGAGCAAGACCAAGGGGTTCTTGAAGAAGAGCATCATAAGACTAGCGTTGCTTATTTTTGTAAGCGGATAGCGCTTCCGAGATCAGTAGTACGCAACAGATCAGCACCGCCATTGCCGCCTCCACCGCCGCAAGCGATGCCATGTAGTCGGCTTCCACCACCTGTTGGACGCCGCGGGCAGCGCCAATGCCGTGTGCAGCATCGCCACTTGAATTTTCATCCGATCCGCATTCGTTTCCAGGTTCTGGAATCATGTCCGCATCGTTGATCAATGATCAACCTCCACCACCATCACCACCACCACTACCAGCAAAGCAAGTGGTTCATAGATCCATGCCGCCACCACCACCACCACCACCACCACCACCACCACCGCAATTGGAGAGTTCATATGACTGCCTTTATGATTCTTATATAAGGCTCAGTAATGAAATCATCCCGCCATCATCCAAATCGGCTGCTGGGTCTGACTTTCTTGCAGGTAGATTGGCGAGCAGTTGCAGCAGTCGCTGAGTTCTGAGCCACGGGAATTGCTGTCCCGCATATCATCTGCTAATATACCGCTAATGCCGCCGGTTAGAGCCATTAGCTCAAAAGCAAAGCAGGTTGATGGTGGCAGTCGATATAGGCACAGACGTGTGTTGCACTCGAGTGATGAACTAGAATCTCAGCCAATGGAGGAAGAAGCAGTAGTCGAGTGGCAGAATGCAATAAGCGATGAGATACCAGATAACCTGTATTGTAGTGTGCACGCAAAATGAAGAAGAGACATGTGTTCAAGGCAAGGGTTTTCCCCGAAGTCACTAGGACCATTGGCATAGAGATCCTCGGTTGTGTAATGACCCCAGTCTTTGAACGCCGCGCGAAACTTCCCGGTGTCCGCGTCTTGTACCTAACAACGTGCACCGACTGTCAGACTTCTGTGCGTATAAAAGTGTACAAAGGGGAGCACCATCTGACGTCGTACAACGCGCTGCTCGGAGAGCTTGAGCTGACTGGCCTGGAATCGGTGCAGCAGGGAAGAGTGAAGATAGAAGTGGCGTGTGAGATTGACGTACATGGCCTTTTGACGTTGACTGCCATTTCACAGGCCTCTGGACTAAGCAGAAATCTTACCGTCCAGGCTGTTGAAGGTTAGTTTATCTTGAAATGTTTGTTATTAATGTGAAAAAATAAGTAATTTTTGCTTGCTAAAATTTGTCTTTCTTTATCGTGTTTATCTTTTTTAACATTCTTTGACTCATTCCTGACAATTTTGACGGAGTAATTTACGTGTGTTTTAAGAGAAGAGATTTCGTATTTGTGCACTTGTTTGTTCGTCAATTGTTATGTTCCGTTTGCAGATGATTTGAGTGCGGAAGAAATGGAGGCATCAGTGAAGAGTGCAGAAGAGACGAAACCGATTCTTCCGCTGGTTCTCGATGTTGTTAGTGCAGCGAGGATTTTCTTCTTTCGTGCTGTGCCGCCTTGTGTTGCTTTTTTCTAGTTCTATGAATTTTCTGATTGAGGAATACAATTTTGCAATGGGGACTGTTCATGTCACGTGATCATGAATTGGAAATGTTTGAATTGCACAAACACACACACACACCAGCATGTTGTGTTGAGTTCTTTCGGATTTCCATTGTGGAGCTAGATTAAGCTTTTGATTTTAATTTGAGTAATTTTTTAGAAACTATATTGAAGCTGCTCTCCATTTGTTTGTCTTGGAAATTGAGATGTCTTATATTTGATCCTAAGAAAACCACAGAGGCAAAATGACCGATGAGAAAATGAATAGTTTTAATGGATTTCAGTTGACATTCATCGTGTCCCAGTTGTCAATGTTACTAAATATTCATAGAGCCACAGATGATGAATATGTAAATTAAATGTAAATTAAATGTATTATTATTATTATTATTACTTGTAGTAGTAGTAGTAGTAGTAGTAGTAGTAGTAGTAGTAGTAGTAGTAGTAGTAGTAGTAGTAATAGTATTACATGGATGTTTGTTGTTGTGCTTTAGCTGAGAGCAAGTGGCCAACTAGGCAGCTGGAGTGTTTGCCTCTATGAAGAGCAGCATTCTACTTTCAGTGAAGGAGGTTTAGCAAGTAAGTAAATGGCACAATTGTTTGTAGAAACATTTTTGTTGTTGTATTCTATGTATGTGATGTTTGAAAATTGATTCTTGGCCACAATCAGAATAGAAAATTTTCCATTTCAGACTAGGAAATATTTGTTTGAAAATTTAGCTGTCAACTGCATTTCACAGCTTCTTTAGAAATCGTTAAAATGCTTTATTGAAAATCAGGCCACTTTAAGTATGAATATAGTATGAATATATTTGGTGAAAGCAGGCTGAATAAGATTCAAGTTAAGTGACCACAGATATAATGTTATTTAAATGTTGTCGTTATAGCTTTAGAGTTACTGTGGCATCTTTTATTCCTGTGGCTTGTTTTGCTCTTTGCCTTTTTGATTTCATTTTCCTATTTATTTTGCAATTGCTGGAAATTATGTGTTTGTATGTTTAAAGACAATCTGAACATTAGCACTGGTAGAATATCGTGGACCGTGGAAACATGGGAGCAGCTTTTGAAACACCACCATGAAGTACGTCATGCACACTTTCTCGACCTTATTTAGACAGTGTATTTTTGAACTGTGTGGACTTTGGTCAGTGACGTAGCGGGGCAAAGTGCCGCCCGGGGCGAGAGAAAAAAAGTGCTGCCCTCAATTCTCCAAAAAGTCTGACAAGGAAAAAAACGTTATCAACCCTCCTCCAAAAAAGTCTCTTTCAAGCAAAAAACGTTATAAACTCTCCAAAAAAGTCTCTGACAAGGAAAAAATTCTAAGAAATCTCGAAAGTGCCGCCTGGGGCGCTTCGCCCCCTCTGCCCCCCTCGCTACGCCACTGACTTTGGTAACTGAAGATCCGCTATAAGCGAATGAATTTATCTGAATTTTTAATTATTAAACAATCATTTGCTTTTTGTGCAATTTAGTTGTCAGAGACTGACAGTATATACTGGGAGTTGAACGAAGAGCTTGGAAAATTGATTTGTGTCGATTTCAAGAAGTTTTCCAGTATTCTTGTTGAGAATGGACTGCTTTCACTTGGTATGACATAATTTCTGCTTAAGATTATCAGATCATTTATAATCTTGATTCTTTATGTACAGTTTTGCAAACCAGTTATAGCAGAAGCATTGCTATTAGCAGATCTGAAAGAACATTAAAGTGTTAACCCATTTATAGTTGAATTTTCTGGAAAATTCTCACAGGTGTGGAATTTTTTTCGAAAAAAAGTTTGGATTTAAAGTGGTGTTTTTTATGAGACCTAGTTTGTTTAGTCATTGACCATTAGCCCGGCATATCTCGGGCTGCACGATATATGATTGGAAGCTAAAAATAATTTGTTGGTCATAAGTAGGGACTTCCCCGAGTTTTCTCAGGCTCCACAGTTTATCGTTTGCAATAGATTTCCGCTGCCCGAGTTATCCTGACCCCCACCGTAAAGGGGTTAAAATGGGATTGGTTTAACTTTAGTGAAGCCTCACCACTGGCCTATGGATATACCGATTGTTGCCTGGCTGACCATTACACCTTGCCTGTAGCTATTTCAAGAGAGACTAAGTACCTAAGAATAAGCAGCTATTGTAATACTTATTTTGAAAGTGCTATGTAAAGTCACACAAGATTTGACTTTACTTACTTACTGGTACTTTATGAATGGATGGAATCGGTACATTGTACATAGTTTGATAAGTTTTCAATCCATTTATTGTTTCAACTGTTACTGCTTTTTTGTCCAAACTCTTCCATAAGTCAACTGCCCTAGCACAAACATTTTTTTCTTATAAACAGAGGTCTTTACTGCTATAGCGCCTTGTGCATGGGTACCATGGCTGCATCTTTTCTGTGTTTTATTTTTCCGCAGGACATAATGCAGCTTCTGACGTGAAGCAGCTTTTGGCAAACTTCTTGGTCCTGTTTCGCATTTACGAATCGCTCGGTTCCGAGAAAGTCTTTTTCGATAACGCCGACGTGAAGAACTACCTGACCATCGCAGAATCTGGAGAGGCTTACGACGAAGTTCCGGACGAATTCAACTTTCTTGTTACCAAAGCCACTCGATTCTGTCTGCGTGCGAACGAGAGACATCCACTGATCTATGCCCGGTTGAACCTCGGTCGCTCTTGGCCAGAGGCTGCTCTGAATCTACTCGGCGAAGGAAATCGTTTGGCTTAACTCTGTCCGAGCCACAAACTTGCACGCAATTCTGCTTTGACTCAGCTTTCTACTAATCCTATTAATAAAGCAAATAGTTTAGTCTAACTTTCTCAGTTTGACGCTGAAATAGGAAACTAACAAAGAGGGTATAAACGATACTAACAACATGCTGCCGGTGAATTATGATTAAAGAAGATGCTGTTTAATCTTTAGCTGCTAGGCTGTTTAATGTGATGGGGATTTATAGTTGAGATGCTTTCTGAACTTTTGTTGGAGGTTTACAATTTATTATTGTGATTCATCATCATCATCATTGTTTGTTATTTTATTTAGAATCTTGTTGCCTAATTTTGTTATTTATCCAAATTTTATAAAGAATGATGTGAAGACTTGTTTGCTGCTGGCCTGACATGTTCACAGTGAAATGCAATTGTTTGAAAGTAAAAAGAAATTTAATTTGTGCCAACAATTTTCAGTTTGTTAGACTAGATAGATAAGTAATACCTGACATTTTTAATGAAAACTTCTTTGAATTCTAAAGTACTTTTGAAATGTTGAAGTTTGATGTGCTGAGATTTCACATGATAATTGATTGTCTTAAACCACTGCAATCTGCCAACACACAGCCTTCACACAGTGACATTTTAAATAATTCAGAGCAAATTCTCCATTTAAAAGTCTAATTTTCGTAACTATCCCTCCTTCTTGTTTCATAAATAATATATAGCCCCGGTACCATATTGTTAAGGCATCAGTCGATGGTACTCGGATATAGTCGGTGAATTATAGAGATCAGGAAGCAGAAAAGAGTGAGATCAGATGATGTAATAAAAGCGGTATAGATGCCTTTAAAGTTCAATGGTTGGAAGATTTGACAGACCGAGGAAGGCACCGTGTTCTAGATTTCTGGACCTACAGCATAAATTAATTAAAAATTGATATATAATGAATAGGAGGAGGCAGCCTCAGCACTGCGGAGAGGCCGCATCCCCGAGTGAATGGCTCTTTCGTAATAAATACTCCGTGGGTGGTTGTGTAGGGAACTTCCTGTGATCCTGTCTCTCTGTAGTCGTTAATGTTTTTGTTGCGTGTGTTTCTTTTTATTAAAAAATATAATTGTTTATTTGGTTTAAATAGGAGTTATTTTTAGGTAAGATTAATCGCTGCGTCTTTGCTTAGTCATCATCGTTGTTGTTTAAAAATCGCTATATTTTGATCATTGATATTTGTATTTATCTTGTACGCGTGCTGTTATTTCTGATAGCTCCCATATGTATGTTCTGTATGATGAGCTGATTTATGTAGCCCCTTTTAAAAAATTGTCAGAATGTTTTTCGTATTTGAGAATGCGGAGAAACTGCCTTAAAGAGATCTCGTGGGGGCAGTGTATTGTCGGTGTAGTGGAGTCAACATCTTGTAATTAAAATGCAGTCATTTGTGAGATTGCATCATGTTAGCGACAATTATAAAATGATCCATGAAGAGCATTTGCTGCATTTACTGGGAACATCTTTGGACGATTGTCTGTGATTTCACGATCCTGCAGTCTTACTGTATTACTTATAATACTCTTCATATAATCAGCACTGATTTAGAGGGACTTGATTATTGAGAGTTGATCTTGTGGCACTTTGATCTATGTATTGAAAATGGGCGATTTTTTTGTTAAGGCAGTCATTTATTAATTTAAAATCTTAATTTGAAATATTTTGTTGAGGTTTGTATTTAATTGGTACAATATAAACCTCCCATTTCAATTTCAGATTTAATCAATGGATATCGAAGAAAAGATTAAGTTGATTACTCGAAACCTTCAGGTCAGTTTAATAACGAGAGAGAAGATAAAAGTCAAATCAAATAAAAGTCAAATCAAATATGAGTACATGTACTCATAAACGTGACTTAACTTTAGTACTGTTTTATTGTTTTATTAGCAGGAAATGCTTTTTTGTGTGAAAGGTATATGTCAGCAAGGACATATTATAGTAGAGATGTGTATCCACTGCATATTTGTTGATTATGAGTTATAATGTTTGCGTGAGTCGTGCTGGGTGTCATCCGTTATGTATTGACATTTGTGACATTAGACTAACAGGTTGTTGAAAATTATAAGGTGAAATAAATCAATCAATCAATTATCAATTGATGGGGGAACTTGAAACTACTGCAAACAGGTTGATCAACCAACTGACTGCCATTAGCCCCTTTACCAGACATTAAAATTTTTAAAGCTGTTAATACAGTGTCCATTAACATTTTTACTGGAAGCGTGTTATTTTAAATATCTTTAAAACCTCAGATTTTTCTACTTAGAAGCTAAGGAAACATTAAAACTTGATGTATTGATATATCGTTCACATATCAGCTGTATTGAAATGAAATTTCTTACTTGTATTTTTATCTAGGAGGTAATTGGAGAGGAGAAGCTGCGTAGCATATTGAAGGAACGAGATTTGAAAATTTACTGGGGAACTGCCACAACAGGAAAACCACATGTGGCATATTTTGTTCCAATGTCAAAAATCGCTGACTTCTTGAAGGCACAATGCGAGGTACGTCGTGTCTCATTCTCTTGTATTCTTCCTTCAGAATACTCTCTTGTTAAAGAGAATTTATGCTTAGCACTGGCTTTCACTTTCACTGAGTTTGCCGTTTGAATTTATCTTTTATAAAAGTTGTTGCGATCAACTTAATGATTTAGTCGCTTGTTTTTGAGTTTTCATTTTATGTTTTTTTTTGCCGGACCGTTTGTAGGTGACGATTCTTCTCGCTGACGTACATGCGTGTCTCGACAACATGAAGGCGACATGGGAGCTGGTTTGTTACAGGACTGATTACTACGAGAACGTTATCAAATCGATGCTGAAGTCAATTGGTGTTCCACTCGACAAGCTTAGGTTCATCCGAGGAACTGAGTTTCAGCTCAGCAAGTAGGTTTTAAGATACCCTGTGTTGCATAATTCTTTTGTCTTCTATGATTTCTGGTAATATGAATATTACAACTGTTTGTATTTAGGCTAGTGCATTAGATCATTTTTATCATCTTTGATTGCGTCCAGCCATTGTCTTTTGAGATGGTTTGCATGTGTTGTCCAAGTTAAGGTCCTTTTTGTTGTTTAAGTCTGTCCACTTTGTTTTCTGGTGTAAACACTGAATTTGTATTTGAAGTCATTTATGCTACTTCAATAAATATGTTAGCTTAAAGTAAGCTTTGAAATCGTACACCCGTGTAATTTTATTTCTAATATTAAAGTTGTCTTTCTTGTCTGTGAACCGGATTACCAACGAGTACTTTTGGTTTCATTTTAAGCATGCTTGGATGTTTTGATGCTTAAGATTTATTGATAAACTCCTGAAGGGAATGTGTTTATGTATTCCACTGCTTATTTGTTTGTTCCTTTTATTTGTTTTGTCTTTTTCTTAAGACAATACACCGAAGACATGTATCGTCTTTCAAGTCTCGCAACCGAGCATGACGCTAAGAAGGCAGGGGCTGAAGTTGTCAAACAAGTGGATGACCCTTTGTTGAGCGGTCTTCTGTATCCGGGGCTTCAGGTTGGTTGCTGATTAATCATTTCTTTAATATGTACAGTCATCATCATCATCATCATCATCTCCATCGACAACATCGGCTTGCTTGTTTGTCTTGCTTTTACTAATTTTCATTATGTCTTCATCTTACTTATTATCGTTTTTATATTTTCCTTTTTCAGTCAGTGAATTGTGAATCAGTTTATCAGTTGTTTTAGATGAATTTCTTTTGGGGAATATTTATGTAGGCTTTGGATGAAGAGCATTTGAAAGTTGATGCACAGTTCGGTGGAGTTGATCAAAGAAAGATCTTTGTTTATGCGGAAAAGGTTAACATTATGCATCAATTGCGCCATCATTTACTTTTTACCAAAGAAGTTTTCGCGCATATTACGCATAATTTATTTGTACAACCTTCAATCCCCAGTATAATGTCTAAGAAAATATCATAGCAAACGGATCAGTAGTAGTAGTAGTTGTACATGCTTGTGTTGTTGGTTTTCCCTTTTTGACAGTATTTGCCGATGCCCGAGATGGGGTACACTAAACGCATTCATCTGATGAACCCAATGGGTTAGCTTTTTAAAATTTATCTATGCATTGCTCTTTACTGTTGCAGAGTAAAGGGTTCTGGTCTGACATTAGCTTTCACTGTATTGGATGAATTTGAAAAGTTTTACCAGATAACTTGCTCATGTATCGGCGTATACTTTGACTCGAGTAGACTCTCTTGTTGTTGTCTACTTCGTTAGTGATCGGATCTAATTGATTTTGAGTTGGTTTTTGACATCTTTGGTCAGTTCCTGGATTGACGGGTGGAAAGATGAGTGCGTCGGAGGAAGACTCGAAAATCGATCTTCTCGACAGCAGCGAATCGGTGACAAAGAAGCTGCAAAGGGCTTTCTGCGAGGCCGGAAATACCGACAATGGCGTCCTCGCTTTCATCAAATACGTCCTTTTTCCACTTAACGAAGACTCCGGTATTTGGCAGGCAGTGATTTTTACAATTCTTTGAATAGGTGATTTCAGAATGACGTATTGTATCGTCTATATCTGTAGAATGTACACACATTCCACGATATAGTTCAGTTTTTCATTTTAAAAAAGTATTTTACAATTCACCAAAATATTATCAAGAACTAGACTTCTTCTTAAATTTCTTGAATTTCCTACAGAATTCTGATAAAACTTCTGCTCTGCTAGAACTTCTATAGCGCCATTTTAGATCCTGTGTGACTTGCTAAAATCTAGCTTATCTGTGTTTTTAGGATTTTCTGTTGAGAAGGGAAACGTACAGCTAACGTTTTCCAAGTACAGTGAACTGGAGGAGGCATTTCTTAAGCAGGTACATGCACTCATTCAACTGATCTTTCTGTCTTCACCTGGCTCTAATTTGGATTGGATTGGTGTGCCATTGGCCATAGAAGTTGATTGATTGATTGACTGATTGATTGACTGATTGACTAACTGAAGTAAATTTAATTAGATTGAACAAAGAGAAATGTTGTCTTATGCTTTACAATTGAGACAGGTCAAAAGCCAGGACAGATTTTCAAACAGTTAGCATTCTAGTGATTTTTCACTTTTGACATTTATTAGGCCAGGTTTTTTTTCATTTGTTGATCTTCAAGTTAGGTCACTGTTAGTAAAACACTGTTAGTTAATAATTATTAAATGTTTAACCCCTTAACTGGGTGCCCCGAGTAACGCTCGTCCATTTTACATTGAGTTACAAATAGTTGCCCAGTTAAGGGGTTAAAGACTTTTGAATTTATCTTGGATTTTGTGTACAAGGAAGTTGATCCCGATTCATTGAAACGATCCGTGGAACGTTATCTAAACAAGCTTCTGGATCCAATTCGGAAGGATTTTGACTCAGAGGCAAACAGGAAATTGACAATGGACGCCTATCCAAAGGTCGTGACCTCTGCTTTTGCGGGTAGGTAAAGGCCATTCCTTACCCCAAGATTCCTCTGATTTTTGTAGAATTGGGATTAATCTCTGTATTGACCATCTACAGTTAATGTTAAGAGATATTGGTTCTACTACAGTTAAAAACACTAGAAATTTTATTGTTAGCATTTCATTTTGGCATGTAATTTTTTTATTCAGAGTTGGATCGCAATGATACAGCTGAAGAGGTACGAATTTGACATTCATGAGAAGAAGTTAATACATATTAGGAGCGCCTGAACTATATTTCTTCAATGCATTGTGTGACTGAGACGTGCTTACAGACATTTTTATTATAGTTCCATATTTGAAAATAGATTGGCTGTTCAATAAGGTAAAGCTTTTTCACTGCATCTGTTTTTCAGGGACCTTTTAAGAGTCTAGGACAACTTAATATGCCATTTAAATTGTTTGACATAAGAAAGGCAGTTAAGATCCTGCGCACAGACAGAACCCTCTGTCTTTACTGCAGTTTTTTTTAGAATACTGCTTAGTATGTGATATAATGCATAGTGTGGTTTTGATCTTGAAAATTTGAGTTTGAGGGAGCTTGCTTGCTCAGTTAAAGTGCTGTTTTGATGACTAACTAGATGGTTATTGTTTTGTTTATAAATGCTGTTTTTCATCTCATGCATATTTCATATTCATATTGGATGAAATTGTTGCCACTTTGTAGGACTTGGTTCATGCTGTTGTAAGTTGCTGTGCGTATCATTTGAATGAATCGGTTATTTTGTTTCTCAATTTTAGAATTCCATTTCGAATTCTTTAGCGGCACTCGAATTAGAGAAGGAGACTAAATATCAGTTGATTACAAGAAACTTGAAGGTATATTGTTGTTTTGTGGATTTTCTTTCTTTGTTTAGATTATTGACGGCTTTTTGCATTTTATATTAATGTGCTTTCAATATGATAAATTTCCATTGTTATTCTAGTATATTGCCTCCATCATCATCATCATCATCATCATCATCATCATCATAGTTTCAGCTCCATATCCACTTAATTTCCAACTCCTGATTTAGCAGTACAAAGTCTATTAGGAACTGTATTTGTGTCAGTTTAATTTGTTCTAGGCGGTTGTGAACACAGATGGTCTGCGGAAGATTTTAAAGGAGCGAGACCCACACATCCTTTGGGGAATTTCCACGGGTGGAAAACCAGACGTTAGCTACTTTGTCCAGATGTGCAAGATCTCCGACTTCTTAAAGGCTGGCTGTAAGGTGAGGTTTTTGCGATATGATTGTTTGATTTTAATATCTTTATGTGGCTTTTTATCTTGGGTCTCTTGTTGCTAAAAATGAATTTTTATGGCTGAATTACCTACAACTTTTAACATATAAGAGATAGTGACTAGATTTTGGAGCAGTATGGTCAATAGGGCATGTGATCGCTATGGAAATAGGCAAAAATCGGACCATATTGGAAAAAATTATTTCTAATTGACAATGGCTATTTTAGACTATAAAGTTGCATTGGCAAATGTCTGAGTGGCCTAGAAATGTTGATGTATAAAAGATAAAGGGTGGTCATTGAATCTATTACATTGGAATTGTCATTGATGTTAATGAGTACCAGTATTTCTTGTGTAGTGTAGCAAGTCTCTAACCAAATGATGTTATTACCAAATGCTTTCTCAGCCATTGATATTATGCATAGAATATTGTGAGACAGGAGTAGGAACTGCAAGTATTTTTTATTGATTTCTTTGATATTATCTATGTCCATCGGACCATAGATATCCGGTGACTTGATCAACCGATGGTGATGCACAGTGAGATTAACCACAGATGTTGTACTATATAGTATTCAATGTCAAGTTACTACTGGTGCTGCTGATTTTATAGAAACAGTGGAACCCGGTGGTTTATTGAAGACTGTGATGTTTTTCTCTAAGGTGACGGTTATCCTTGCCGATCTACATTCCTTTCTCGACAACAGAAAAACACCGTGGAACCTGATGTCGGCCCGGTCTGCGTATTTCGAAAAAGTAATCCGCGAGATGCTTCTTTCGACCGGCGCTCCAATTGAGAAAGTCAGTTTTGTTCGTGGAACTGATTACCAGCTGCACAAGTAAGAAGGGAGCATTGAATTTTGCTGCAACGTTTAAGGATTTATTGTGCTATTAAAATAGTTATTTTGGTTATATTTTTGTGGATTCTGCTGAAAGCCATTTTGATTGGTTGATCTAAGTATGGATAATAATGAGCAAATCGTTGGTGAGGTGTTAAAATCTGACATGCAAGACAAATGTTGGAACATCTCTTGATGTGAGATTGAAAAACAATAACCATTGAAGGCATTGTTAGGTTGTCTTTTAAAGATTTCTGCTTCAATTTTCTTCATATTTGATCATTTGCCAAAAACGTTCTTATTTTCAAGAAATGCCACCTAACGAATATCTTCAGAGCCCGCGTGAAATCTAGTTTGAATATTTTGTACATCAGTAGTTATGGATATTGTTCACATGCTGTGAGATTATTTATAATTTGCAAAGGTTTATTGCAAATCTAAATTTCATTTATTATTCTAATGGAATTCTTTGTTTGAACAGAGACTACACTCTGAACATCTATCGTCTGTCTACAATCGTCTCCGTACGGGACGCACAGGTGGCCGGAGAGGATGCCGTCCGCCAGGTCGAACATCCTCTTCTCGCCAGTCGTCTTTATCCGCTGCTCCAGGTAACAGTCGAATACTGCCGCAAATCAGCAACAAAAATATTCTTTATCAGGTTCTGCATTCAAAAGATATGCTTTAAGGTTTAGGTGGCTGCTGTTAGCCTCATGGAATTTGGTGTCTTTGGATACTTGGGAAATTTCTTTACATTTTGTGAATTTATTTATTTTCAGGCTCTGGACGAGGAACAACTCAAAGTGGACGCGCATTTTGGCGGAGAAGATCAGACCAAGATCTTTCAATTTGCCCAAAAGGTATAGTTAAGACTTGTGAAGATCATTGCACATTGTTTTCTCACCTTTGCTCTTAACCCTTTTGCATCGTAAGGGTGATATTTAGGCTTCATAGTGTATTGGTTGGCTAAGGTGTTAAGATAGTTCACTTATTTTTGTAACCCCTTAAGTACCACTTGCCATACATTCCATAGACACCAAACATTCATCGGAGTGAAAGGGTTAAACCCATATCTTGTTCTGAAAGATTTGGATTTTTTTGGGGGAGGGGCATTCTTTAGGTCTTGGAATGAAGTAATTGTGGCTATGTAATGAATTAATATTATAAGCTAATGTTTTGAAAGTCTAATTTGCATTTAGCATTTGATATTTTCTTGGTCGAATGAGGGCCTGTGGTGAAGTAGCTGTTGGGGGTAGTTTGTTCAAATCTGACCCCAGCCAATGTGTAGTGACCTTGGACAATTAGTTCACCACAATCATCATCTTCATCATCATCATCATCATTGTGGTTTGTGGTTTGAATATATCTGCATTTGTTATTAATATTTTTAAAATGTTTGTGATTTGTTTTTAAAGTATCTTCCTAAACTCGGGTTTCAGTCGAGGATTCATCTGATTGGACACACAGGTCAGTGCTTCGTCCAATTGCAGTTTAAAATTACAATGGATTTATTGAAACGGTGAAGCAATGTATTGGTTGTTTAGCTAGTAGAACGAAGATCAAATTTCTTGTAAATTTCCATTTTTAGATCACATATAATGTTAGTGTGATTGTTTGTCCTTCTATGTATTTGGAAATGAATGACTTATTTATGTTATTGTGTGAAGTAAGTTTTCCTGTGCAATTTTATGGAGTGTTGTTGCCTTTGTGGGTAGATATGGCACCAGTGTCCTCTGATATACTGCCAAACCCTTTCGTTGTTGATGTCATTACAATGAGTTGCGGTATATTGAGAATTTTAACTCAACTCAGTGGTCTTTGGTTAATTCCCTTGAACCTCCTCAAACTTTTTTGGTGTCAGAGCAGTTAAACAGCTTTTCCCCCAAGTTTTTGGATTGTGTTTAAGATGCCGTTAGCCAAGTGATATCATCGCCAATGTATTTATTCACAGCTCCTAAGTTGCCTGGTGGAAAGGTCGGTCTAACGGAAGAGGAATCGAAAGTCGATCTGTTGGAGACAAGAAAGAACCTGAAGAAGAAGCTCGGAAAGACGTTCTGCGAGCCGGGAAACATCGACAACAACCCTATCCTCGCTTTCATTAAACACGTCTTGATTCCACTCGGCGACGGAAGAGGTGACGACTTTGAAACCTGGTTTTTTTGCTTCGCCGGTCACATTTGAAACAGTCGTGAGGCACGCTTGTTGACATAAAACTCGTGTCATTTGTTTAAAGGTCATAGTCATATACAGGTTCAGATGTGTTACGATTGCAAGACATTCTATTGTATGGTTGTTGTTGTTGTTGCGGACGTGAAAATCGCATTGTTTTTTTCGGTTTGTTAAGGGTTTGCGTTGAAACGACCGGCAGAATTCGGAGGCGATGTTTCGTTTTCCGATTATGTCTCTCTGGAAACAGCCTTTGCGAATCAGGTCATTGTTTATTGAGGCACTGATTTTAGTGGAATTGAGCATTTATGAGAAAGTGTGATTTTGGAACAGATAAATGCTTTAGAAAACAGTAAACTCGTAGTAATAATAAATACATTAACATTAATCGTTCCATAAGAATTTGCTTACACGTCATGTTAGTTAGGGTTCGTCCATATAGTACGTCCACAAAAAAGGCATATTTTCAACCCCTCCTTCCCCAATTGCACATAGCTTACGTAGGAAAATCTCCAAAGTCTGACCTCCCCCTCAGTACGTACGTACTTTATGGATGGACCCTTAGTTTCTTCTGATTAGAATAACTTGCGGTACCCAATTGAGGATAACGCACATTGGCAGCGTTTGGTGATGCAGAGTGTTTCTATGAGTTGATATTCTGTTTTGTTTTATCTTTAGGAAATTCATCCAGGAGATTTGAAAAATGCCGTTGAGGTTGAATTAAATGACCTCATCGAGCCAATCCGCACGGCGTTCCAGAATTCCGCAAATGCTGCGCTGATCACAGCAGCCTACCCGCCTCCAAAAAAGGAAGGTCATTACTTCACTGCACTATAATGACAACCTTATAATTAATTGACCTTATGTTTTATCTTCAATATATCTGCAGTGTATTGTCAATAATGCGTTATTATGTTTCAGCTGTTGCCAAAGGAGGAGGTGGAGGAGGAGGAGGTGGTAAAGATGGGGATAAACCATCTCCAGCCGCCTTGGATATCCGCGTTGGAAAAATAGTAGAAGTGAAGAAGGTAGTTTTGCTTTGATTCTGGATTAAATGTGTAATAAAGCTAATCTCAACTATTTGCTTTTGGGCTATAATTGTTATTACAGGTCTCTTCTCTCTTCCAGGGCAGGGAATGTAAGAGTCAGTGATGGCAGTTTTAGGATTTTGAATATTTTAAAATGTTGTTGTATAATTATAATTATTTGCTATGGAAATTTGGAATCCGTGGTTTGGTTAGAAGTGAATTGAATTAGGTCTGTAGTTAGAAAGCCTGTTAAAAGCCAGGGTATGACTTTTACCTTGTCTACCGTTTAAGCCAGAGCTCATGGCTAAGAGACCATTTATATTAATAGATTAATATTATGCAGTCTTATTCCATTACATTTTTTATTATTTAGTAATAGTTTTATGTTTTTAGTTGATGAATATCTGTGCGAATGTTCCTTTTTGTGGTCTCTGCATAGCATCCAACTTCCGAGACGTTGTACGTCCTTTCTGTTGATCTCGGTGAGTCCGAACCAAGGACGGTTGTCAGTGGTTTGGCCAACGTCTTGTCATCCGACCAACTGCTAAACAGACTTGGCGTTTTCCTGTGCAATCTTCGACCGGCCACACTGCTGGGCGTCGAGTCGAAGGCAATGCTGCTGTACGCCTCTAGGTAGCGTGGACTTTGTGAATTGCACGATAGTGTGCTTAACACGGTTTGGAAATGGGACCTTTCTTTTGTCTTGCCTGATTGGTTGTTTTGCACTGTGAGTGCATATATTTGAGTTGTTTTCACATTGTTACTTCTAATTTGATTTTGTGTCATGTACTATCTTTTAGTTGATTAGACTTTTACGTATTTCAATGCAATGCTTGGCATTTTCTTCGTTATTTTGGTGTATCAGTGATTTGTAAAGTGTTCTTTGTTTTCAGGAATGAGCCTAAATTTATTGAGCTTCTTGATCCACCTTCTTCTTCAAAACCAGGAGACGTGATTTTTCCCAAAGACGGATTGTCCGAATCTTGCGGCCAGAAATCAGAACTGAAGAAGAAACTATGGGAAAAGCTGCAGGTCAGTAGAAATCGTAAATGGAGCTGATATTTTAAAAGGGAGGAGATTAGGCTGTTGGCTTATGTAATTTGTAACACATTTACAACCTTTAGACTGATTTTGTTTTACCTTATTTTCTACAGGGTGATCTGAAAGTAGATGCTGATGGAAAATTTGTGTGGAAAGAATCTCCATTTGTTACTCAGCTTGGAGATATTACGTGCAAAACTCTGACAGGCGTTCCAGTCAAATAGATCTTTGTTTGAACGTTGGCTTATAGCGTATCGTGATATCAATCATGACGCTACGCGCATCTTTGAAACTCTGCCATAGGAATTTAATATGCAATTTACAACTTCTGATGCTTAACACATGTCTGTGTGACGTTTATAAATACAAAGTTTAATTTCTTCTCTTTTCTAAGGAAAATTAAAGTTATTTTTGACAGCTTTCAATGACTGTAACAATCGACTGATGCCAAGTGCATTACTAAAATGGCGCTTAAGAAGTTCACTATTGATTCTGTGTGTATTGATTTTAATTTTTTAATTAATAGAATAAGTTATTTTGAGTAAGTCAATCAAATTTTGTTTTAAATTATGTTCTCAATTTATGACACAATCTAAATAATTTAAGGTGAAGGTATATACAGATAATACAGTGTACGCCGTAATGTTGATATTGTATTTTACTAGAGGCTAGTCATTTGTGTCCTGAGAGCACTTTGTTGCGATGTTCACAGTGAAGTTTGTATATTCGTTGCTAATTTCTTTGAGTTGATGCTCAGACCAATAATTATTTAAGATAAAATAAGATTTTTAAAAAGACAATGCTGCTTTTGTTGGAAATCTGTTGAGCAGTACATTAATTTTGTCATAATAGAAATACTTGTGTCTTGTTGATACAAATTACATATAGCAGTATTTTTCAACAGCTTGTAAAATACAAAATCAATCGTTAACAATCAAATCGTTAAAGAACAGCCACATGAAGCTATTATTATTATTATTTATTATTATTATTTAATGCATTAGTAGTATAGAGTGACTGCTCTGTCGACTGTGCTGTCTCGATCTTATCCGAATAAAGTCACAGCCGTTCTCATGGCTATGACGTGAAACAGCACTGCAGAAACAGCTCCGGTACGACTGATCGCTGGATTCGACCCTGACCTTTGTGGTTCTGATGGCAGTTGTCATGGTCGTAGCTCTGCTCGTCATGTCAGCAACGGTTGCATTCGTCTACAGAAAGACGGAGTGAGTGTCTCACATAACTTAGTAACTGGAAGTACGGTAGGCTAGTCCATCCATAGCATAGAGAGTGAAAAGTTTAATTAAGCCAATTTGCAAACATCTTTGCTTAAGTTCCAAGCGTTGGTTACCATTGAAATTACCGTACAAGACCCTGCTTCCATTTTAATAAAATAAATGACCATATATCCCAGCTATTCGAGACCCAGTTTCTTTTATGAGTTTTACGGTAATGTACAGTATACAGTATACACTCTTAACAGAATGGCGAAAAACTGGCATCACATTCAGGCACCATGAACTCGTTCTAGTGATAATAAAATTCTATGCAGTTTCTAGGACACGACTAGCTGGGAAATTCCCAGACGGCAGCCACAGTTTTGGTCTACGAAAATGGCCGCTAACGCATGATTTTTTGGGGTCTACCAAGATGGCCGCTAACCATGGAGGTACTATATTTAGCATACGCCCTACTGGCTTCGCGCAGCCTGGGCTAAAAATGACGTAATACCCCTCCATAAATAACTTTCTCACCGGATTTGCGCGAATCTGGTAGGTGGTCTGGGGCAGGTTGGGGGGGGGAGAGTTGCCCCCATTTGCCCCCCCGTGCGTGCCGACGCTAATGCCTAAACATGCAATTTCGCCGCTGCCAACCAGGACCTCTAGAGACGGATGTAAACGCCACTTAGTACCAATATGTTCTCTCTAATGAAGCCGCGCGGCCGCGCACGTGACAAGAAAACGCCGCGCAGTGATTTCAGTGTTTCAAATAACACTGATTTTCTTGTTGTCTTGGGTGACATCTGTGAAAAAATTCCGGTACTCAAGCATAAAAATGTGCCGCTCAGGCACTATACTTTTCCGCACACACAAAAAAATTAGAGGGAACATATTGCTTCGTACAGTATCTTTGTTCTTTGATATGATTCAGATAAATTCCGAACAATTATCTACGCATTGTGAATCATAATTGCTTCTTAATTAACGTGATTCCCAGTGAATTTATTCTTGATGGAGGTATTTCCATTGTCAGCCCTGGCATAACCAGGTTGCCGGAACTGAGGCGGGGAGACTAATGGGTTTGGGGAGTGTGGAAACAAATTGAGGGGAGGTGGAAAAATTTGATGGGCAATGTGGCATGGAGGCGGGTAAATTGAATACCTAGCCCCTCCAGTGCAGAGGCGTCGATGAAAAGAAATTGAAAATATTAACCTATAATGCCTTTGCAACAACAAAAAAACCCTTCCCTAGCAGTGAAATGGAAAATATTAATTATTAATTTCGAATGCATTAGCCCGGGGAAAGGTCGTCCCATTTTTGGGTAATTGTAATTGAATACCTGGCGTCGACCTTTTTTGAAACCCTCCAGTGGTCAAAAAATTTCAAAAAGTAAAAAGTTGGGACCCTATACTTACTGAAATGACGCCACTGCTCCACTGTTGTGCATACCTATCAACAAATGGTTGGTCCCCCATGGTTAGAAGTCGCCACCCCAACGCCCACGCCCCTCACTTGCCAAATCCTGAAGAGGGAGCTTTGGAGGCAGCGGTGAAGTCGCAGTTTATTATTCTAGCTATGCCTATTTGTTGATTAATTGACTCGATTTTGGTGGCGTAGCCTGGGAGGGGACCAAGACTAAGCTTATTCTGCATAATTTTGGAGTCAGTCTCGTGCGAATTTCGCAACATTAACGACCTGTTTTCACTCGTCAGATACTTTTTACCCAAAAGTGTCAATGTGATTGCCAACCCCCCATTCCGGAATCCCAACTGACTCGCTGTTTTGTTGGCCTGATTCAGCAGGTGAGCCGCAGAAATTTCTAATTCAAAACGTGGACCATGGATCAGAATGGTCTGAACAGTATTTTATACAGACCTGTTAGGAGGGGAGATTCCCCCCCCCAAAAAAAAAAAACCTCTCAAAATCCCCCCAATCCCAGCACTTACACACATTTTGCATTGAACTGTGTCTTTTCCCCTCCAACCAAGTCGACCCTCCCCAGAAAGCCTCAATCCCCCAATACCTGGAGTCTGGATAAAACACTGGATCTGAGAACCACTGCTGTAGGCTAGGGCACCAAAATTGCCGAATATATGCCTGTTTACTTACTGTGCCCACAGTGGCTGCATTGACCAGTAACGCTCCGAAAAGAAAAGCCAACGCAATGCGGAATAAAACACTCTTCTTCGCCAAAACGAACGCCATCTTTCTTTCTTTCTTTCTATCTCTCTTCTCTTAAAACTTCATCGGCTACTTGTGAGACTGGCAACAGCTGCAGCGCATTTCGTCGAATATAGAACACGGTCGACGCCTATATTATGCTCTATTAGACTATTCCTAATTAATTATTTCTGGCCAAATTTCGCATCCCTGATCGCCCCATTGCCCGGCGGCCAGCCATTGGCTCAGATTCTCGTGACCAATGACTAACAAAGATCTCGCCTCGTGTTAATGGAACAAATTAAGAAGGTCATTACCGTGTTAATTTCCGTGTTTGCATTGGCGCGCGATGTCGCTTATTTAGATCTCAACCGGCTGGACATCCTACGCCAAGATCGATAGACTATTCAAGATTTCAAATGGCGCCTTAAAAGCACCTTGGCTGCGAGGCAAATGGGCTAACTTGATTCGGTTTTTGGAGCGACATTAGCGTAGCCTATGTTTATCGGTCGGTTATCGACCTTATAGGCGATGAATGAAGCTGGAAGATACAGCTATCTGCCAAGATGGACGTAGGCCTATCACAGAAGTTGTGCGCGCACACACACACACACACACACACGTGCAACAACATAAAAAATAGGAACCCAGAGACTGAGCCACTGAAAACGTTAATTAACCCCTTAACTGGGTATTTAATAACTGTAACTCAATGTAAAATGGCTCAGTAGGTCTACGCAGCATATATCTAGTTAACTAAAAAAGTTATAACTATTAGTTTAACTGGAAAAATTTAGTTGGGTCCCCAGTACAGCAATAGTTTAACTGCTTTTTTAAACAGTTACAACTAAAAAGTTTGTCTTTTTCAGAAATTATGAAAATGAGTCTTTTGACAAATCCTTCCTAAAGTTAATCACATTAGTTGATGCAATAACTGTCTGCATAAGCTTCTAGTTATTGGGGATGACTGAGGATTCAGCCCACCACACCAACCCACCAAAATTGCGTGTTTTGTCATCTGCCCATTGTCATTTATTTCTTGAGAGACTATCTCGTGGAATGACTATAGTTTGGTTTTGCACTATGACTTTGTACAACCAGACTAAAATGCTTTATACATTGTCAATTCTTTTATTTCATAATTTTACAGATTTCTTCTAAACCATTTACATTTAAAAATTTGACAATTGGCGGGATTTTCTTAGAAATTCACTTTTAGTTCTTGAGTATTCGAGCTCAGATTAGATTTCTTTGTATTTTATGAATAATAAAATACTGGTACTAGTTGAGTTTAACTACTTTAAAAAAGTTTAGTTTAACTTTTTCTTGAAAATTTTAACTATTACCATTTGCGCCTAAAGCCCATCACTGGGTACTGGTGTACGGTACCGTGTACCACTGCGCCTAAAGACGGAGCAATCCAGTACCGTCGACGCCAAGAAATGGCTCCTCCTGTATATCAAATATTCGAATATTATTATTAATATTATTATATTATTATTGTTATTATTATTATTAGGGGTCGTCCATAAATGACGTAACGCGATTTTTGCACTTTTTGACCCCCTCGTCTCCTACGTAACGCGACGTAACAAAAAATCAAACCCCCTAAAATATGACGTACCAACGGGCCGACCCCCTTTTCGTCTTCCGAAAAGTCTTGACAAGCAAACAAGGTCATTCATCCTTCTATTTTTCCGCCTCCAAACAGACTGACAAGCAAAAAAGGTCATCCTTGTATTTTTCCCTCTCTAAATACCCTGACAAGCAAAAAAGGTCACTTAAAATTTGGTGTTGCGTTACGTCACATTTAGGAACCCCCTCCCTCCCCCCTCGTCGCACTTCGTAACAAATGTCCGGACCCCTAGGCGCGTTACGTCATTTGTGGACGACCCCTTAGGCCTATTATTATTATTATTATTATTATTATTATTATTATTATTATTATTATTATTATTATTATTATTATGGGTCTATTATTAGGCCCTACGTGAGGCCAAGATCGTTAGAATTTCACGATCGGCACTTTGTTACCGCAAAACAAGATTTCAACAAAAGCGTTATTGTTCTGGATAGAGAGCGTGTTTCTTTGCTGTCCAAATCACACAAGTGCATATAGGCGCATGCAGGTCTATTCATAGCCTGTATTCGTTCACAGTTTCCATGCGAAAGACTGAATTATATTTCGAATCGCCGAAGGCACTGCACGTTCCATAAACAGCGGAGGTTGTAAAACTCTCTGTCTCGAGGAGAAACAATTATGAAAACCGCCAAAACCATTGAAAATGCCTAATTAACACGCAAAGACCAAAGCAACTCTATAACTATCATTGTTTGATATTGTTTAGAGTAGATTGCGTATACGTCCGACGTATATATTCTAAGTCTATATATATGCCTATAGTCGACTAAGCAACTTGAGTAATTACTACTTATAGTTATGTATCTCCTGGAATTATCGGTCGTTTTGGTTGGGTTTTGTTGTTTCAAGTCCGAAGGTTCGTAAGCAGAATCCATAGCCTATTTATCGGTTTTTGTATTTTTTTGACTGAAAAACTAGCTGCGAGTTGTCTTTGCTGTCAATTTCTGTCGAATTCCGTATTTTTGTAGTGGTGCGAGGAAGAGGGGATGTTGTATGATGCACGTCAGTGAAATGTATTTCTTTCGACGGGAATAGAAAAATAATTCTAGAATTACCATTCCTACTCTATAACTATCCATCTACAAGAGATGGTGCCCTAACTTTTGAAAAAACTTGATTAGCAGGTACTCTTCACTTCTCTGTCAAAAGTGCTAGCCATTCAAACGTCTGCCAATACCCTGCTCATTAGTTTAAAATGTCCTTTAAAATGTCCAATTTACGCATTAGAGAATATCACAGGCAACATTCTGAATGCCAAGCACTTTTGATCTACAAGAGATAGTGCCCTAATTTTTGAAAAAAACTTGATTAGCAGGTGCTCTTCACTTCTCTGTCAAAAGTGCTAGCCATTCACACGTGTGCCAATACCATTCTCTGTAGTTTAAAAATGTTCTTTAAAATGTCCAATTTACGCATTAGAGAATACCACAGGCAAAATTCTGAATGCCAAGCACTTTTGATATAAAACTACAGAGAATGGTATTGGCAGACGTGTGAATGGCTAGCACTTTTGATCTCCCTACCCTATCCCAAGGGGCACCCTTACCCCTAGCCCTATGGGTACCACTACCCCTAGGGGTACCCATACCCCTAGCCATACCCCTAGGGGTACCCATTCTCCTACCCCTAGGGCAGTGGCGTAACGTGGGGGGCGGGGGGGCACTTTGTTGACAGCCCCCTGGCCCCGGGCGGGGGCGAAGAGAGGTCTAAGCTAGGGTTAGGTAGGGTTAACCCTAACCTAACCCTAGAAATGATGTGCTGACGACTTTTTTTGCTCGTCAGGATGAAAAAGGAGGTGATAACGTTTTTTTTGCTCGTCAGCTCGAAACTCTGGGGCCCCCATGGCAAAGATGCCCCCCGGGCCCCCAAAAGTCACGCTACGCCACTGCCCTAGGGGTACCTCTACCTTTAAGTTTATTCGAATGCCTCTGGACAGAATGTTACTAAATTATAAGAAGTGTCAATGTTCAAAATTTCATGCTTTTATCCACAAAATGAACAATCTTACGGCTTATTATCAACTGTACTAATAGGCCTATATCTGCGCTCGAACGAACACATTTTCCGTTTTAGACTCGGCGTATTGCTTTATATAGACCTAACAGAACTAGTTACTGTAGGATGCTGGTTTTGCCATGCACTTTTAGTTTTAGAAGCTATAGGCCTATAGCCCTAAGCCCCTAACCAAACCAATTCAATGCAACCATCGACTTCTATGGCGCCGCTTGACAATGCGCACGCCCTGTAGCGCGATTCTCAGTTAATTAATAATGACAGTTATTGCAGACGATAATTATGTTCTGTTTTTCTTTGAAACGAACCCACTTCAGCGGTCGACGGTTACTATGGAAAGGAGATTGGACCGCTGAGCAAGTTGGCTCACGGAGTCCAGGGCACCGTTTTCGTCATCGACTCCAAGAGGATCGGACTCAGGGACTTCTCCTACGATGGAACCGCTCCAGGTACAAAAACCATTGGCGTAGCCACGGGGGGCGGCGGCGGCAGGCCCTATTCCGAGAGTTCTCAAAAGTACCGCGACCCCCTCAATTCCCAGAATGGCCGACCGTAAAATTATTTTCGTTCATAATGTAAACTGCTAAAAATAGTTTCTTGGCGACAATTAAAATGTTCGGAATCATTATTATTCTATTGTCTGGCAATGTTTTTGCTCGAATCAATTATAGTTTTTATTATAGGAAAGTTTGTTAACAAGTGTTGACAAAACCCATTTTTTTGATGGTCAGGCGACATTTGGCACTGTCGTTCGACCCCCGGGGCCCCCCACAGGTTGAGAAACCGCTGCTGATTCGGACTGGGACCATTCGGAAAAACCATTCTTTAGTTTTATTATTCATTTTATTGTTAATTATATGAGATTTCAGTTCGGCCCAGGGCGTCCCTTTTTGACCGTCAAGGCATTAATTTTATTTTTAAAATGTCGATGTAGCCCCCTATTCCGGAGGCCTGACTGCGCCACGACAAAGATCCCATTCAGCGCGGGCTGGGACACATTCAGAAAACATTAACTTATTATTATTATTATTATTATTATTATTATTATTATTATTATTATTATTACAGTATTATTATTATCATTATGCACTTTTATTGCACCGTTTCTAATGCCCTTAAGGCCTTAAGCATCCATCGATGCTACTCCAAACCCTAGCCGTAGAAGACCATTTCAACCCAAAATATGTCATTTATCTCAATTTTGTCTGTAGACTTGTATAGGCGTTTGGGAATGATGATAAAAATGATGACGATGACGACTTTGATGATGGGTTTTTGGGGAGGGGTGATTATCATGGTGTGGCCAGAATGGTCTCGGACTCTAGGGCATGGTATGGTGTCTGCTGGAGTCGTTGTGTTACGAGTGGAATGTTTATTTTTCCTTGTTTCTTTTTCTGACATGGAGCCGCCTTCTTCTGGATTGGACTTAAGGGAAAACACGGCGGCGTCCCGGACAAGACAGGAATCGCCGTTCCAGATGAAAACGGAAGGTAAATTATTGCGGATATCAAAGACCAGAATACAGAATCCATTGGCGGGATCTTGTGCTCTTACAGGTGCTCGAATTCCCATGCAGGGAGCTATTGGAGATTGGAGTGAGAGGGGGACTTTCTGGTCAATCTGACCCTGAATTTAACCGCTATAAGTTTCATTTTCACTTCACTTGGAGTCGCAGAAGAAGCCGTCGTTTGTTAGTCCCCACTGTAGGACTACTGCAAATCGTATTTGTACAGAAGGATCTCGTTATAACGTACACTGTAGGTCTATACTTAGAGGGCCTGTAAAATTTAGTACGTTATAGCCAAGATACGTTATATCCAATGGCATCCAATAGTGCATCGCACGAGAGACTGTACAGTAGGCCTATAGGCCTATATATCGCGGAACGTTATAATCGAGTGTAGGGCCTACGTTATAACAGAATAGCGCTATAAAGAAGTTCAACTGTATATTCAGAATTCTTGTCTGATTTCGGCTGCATTGTTAAATATCAGATAGAGCATGAGCTTCCGTCTTGATTAGCCGTCTTCTGTCTTGATGGCCTGTCTTCTGTCTTTCGTTGTCTTTCCCTACAGGACGCTATTTGTTTGGCAGGGGCGTAGCAAGAAATTTGATTTGGGGGTATAATGTGATTGGGGTGGGAGGTATAAATCTTTAAAAACGTTGAAAATCTTAAAAACACATTAAAAACTTTAAGGTAGCATGATTTTTTTGGGGGGGGGGTTATATATATCGATTTACCCCGTCGCTACGCCCCTGTTGTTTGGCTGTAAATGCAGACGAATTGCCTTGAAGAAGTACAACAACGCTAACGTTATCCTGACATTGCCGGCGAACACAACCGCCGACCAAGTGAAATATTTCTCAGTCTGGTGTCACGAATTCTTCGTAAGTCAATTTCACCGTTATTACGCTGTGGGCCTATATATGCACAGACTAACTAAGCCTAAATAATTCCATTGTAGGCCTTCGTCTTTATTATAAGGGCGGATTGCGTGTGTGTCGTCGGGGGATAACAGACCGATCATTTTTATAGCGCCACGTAAAGAGATGCTGCGAGCATGTTTAAGCCACAATCGATCCCCACTTTTTGTTGGCGGGGGTCTGTGTCACAAAATGATATTTAGGAAGAATGTTGGTGTATGTTTATGTGTGTTTAGGTATGTTTGGGTGTGTGTGGGAGGTGAGCTGGTGTGTGCATTGAGGTGTGAAGGAGGTTATGTACTGTATGTGTGTGGTATGGTGACTTGTGAGTGAATGAATGGACGTGAATGGAGTGAATGGAATGAATGGAGGTTAATGACAGGTACAGTCGAGCGGAGGTCGCTGTCGGGAGTGGTCGCGGTTGGGAGTGATGGTGAAGAGAAATGAAATATGAAAGGGGGCGTTGTCAAGAAGTTTGATAATGAGAGAATTGAGAGGAATTAAGAAATAATTGAGAAATGATCGAGATATAGAATTCATAGAAAACGTTTACGTGATATTGTATGCGGTTTTGAAGATGTTCAAACGGACAATATAGAAAGATTTACGTGAGTCTAAATGAACAATATTAAGAAACATTTGAGAAACAATAGAAATGCGTTGTTTTGAGTAGAATATTCTATGTTGGAGAAACAGTTGTGAATATATAATCGTGTTTGTGTTGAAGAAAAGGAATTCATTTATTGATCAGTGCATTGTTTATTTGCCATACATTAAGACGAAGAGGTTCTAAAAGTGCATATTACATTGAAGAAAAAAAGAACCCTCACATGCTTAATATAGGAACTTGTGACAGTCTGACTAAATGTTATCTATACACTGTGTTTCATGAAATACGATTTGACAAAAACGCCAATGTATTTCTTTGGGAATTCGTTAATATGGGCGCAGTCAGAAATTTTCTGAGGTTCTGCCCCCCGCCCCAGCCATTGTGGAACAACCCAATTAATTAGGCCTGGGCCTACTTTATGGAGAATATCCGCCATTTTGCCAAATTAGGAACGATTTTCATTGCAACCAGACCGCGTGTTAGATTTCTACCCTTCAAAATTAACGAACCAAACGCTTCTATATATTAGACCCCATTCTGAGCAACGTTTGCCTCTTTTCAGATCGACTTTGGTCACGTGGTGTTCCCGGAGCCAATCGACGTCCCCAGTCCGGCTGACGTCGGTCAGCTGAGTCGACTGAATCACGGAGTCAGCTCCGGAGAAGTTTCCATCACGGACCACAAAACAGGACTCGTCAAGAAGTTCTCTTACGATGGAAGGGGAAAGGGTACGGACGAACGATGGCTACGAAGGATTGGCATTGGCATAGGGGCCGTCCAGGCATATCAGGGGCGTAGCCAGGAATTTGATGTGTGTGTGTGTGGGGGGGGTATAATGTGATTTGGGAATATAAATCTTTAAAAACTTTGAAAATCTTAAAATCACATTAAAATGTCAAGGTAGCCTGATTTTTGAGGGTATATATATATATATATATATATATATATATATATATATATATACCCCACCCCGTCGCTACGCCCTGAGGCCTATTTGTCTGCGTTGTATGCATCTGCGTATGTTACATTTCTCAGATTGTCTATGACGTTACAGTAAATGGTCTAAACCAGTAGCGTAGCCAGGGTTCTAGAATTTCGGGGGGGGGCGGGGCGGGGGCTACCAAGACTTCTGCAGAACCCTCGTGGGTGCGCCAGTGGGGTGACTTAAAGTGATGCACTCGATCCTGTTTTTCAGATGTATTCTTTGTCGCTGGAAATGGATCGAATCCATCCGATTCGAAGTTCCTCATCAAACTGCCTCGTGTCGTAGGAGGGTAGGAAAAATAATCTAGCGCTACATAAATTGCAGGTTCGCTAGGCCTACTACGCTAATACCTCTGAAAGCAATAGGCCTATATACTCCTATATACTGTAGGCCGCCGAGCCTACATTCACAAGATTTTACTTAACATAAATTTTGGCACTGATTTGGCAAAATCGATTGATTGATTGATTGATTGATTGATTGATTGATTGTGTGTGTGTGTGTGTGTGTGTGTGTGACGTGGCTTTTTCTTTCGTTTGTTTCCAGTCTACAGTCGCTGCCTGAGTTCAGCGGAAGTGACGTCATCGTGCGATTTCCTGGACCGACTTCCGTTTTCATGTTTCGTTTCCTGGCGGTCTATTCGAACGCAACGGGCGAGACGTTTGGTCAGGTCGACCTCCCGACCACGCTGAACGTCCCACCGTTCACACCTGACCCAGTCGTCCAGCTCCCCTAATCGCCGACCTAAGATTATTAAAGCTGTCAAAATCAAGCGAAATATTCAATATCTCAATTAATAATAAGCTATACGAGCGCAACATAAAGAATCTTATATATATATATACATATTTATTTATTTATTTCTTTATTTCATTATTTATTTATTTATATGGCTTATAGGGAGTTGTGTGCATGGGGGGCCTGTGACATACCCCAACCTGGAACCGCCCCTGCCGACCACCCTCTGCACGCCACTGCCTATAGACCTATATCGCTGCGCGTTAGGCTTTCATATGCGCTGATTTTATGATTTTATATTTTAGAATTTATCCTGGCTATGTAGCGTGACTAATTTCCATTGTAAATCGTAGACATGAGAACTTTTTGCTGTAGAAACGATGTTGTAGAGTTATAGGACTAATCCTTTATTTTTAACGAAGCAATAAAGTCTTTACGTTACTCAAAATCTTGTATTGTAGGTAGAGGTTAATGAAAATCTTATTAGGCCTAAATGACGGACAACATGTCAGAGGCAATTGTTTTTTACTGACTGCAAAAGACCACAGCAGAGTTTACCTGCATTTCTCGAATAATAAGCATTACAGAATTTTGTTTCGGCAGAACTCAATATTAAGCAGATCATTATAGGCTATATATAGAGATTCCGTTTTTAAAATCGCGTGGCCAGAAAATCACTACCTCAGACCAGTGGCGTCGCCAGGAATTTTTGGTTGGGGGGGGGGGAGGGGCTAGCGTGTCAGATTCCTTATCCATCCCTCACCCCTCCAGAGAAAACGTTTTCACCGGATTTGCGCGAATCTGGTAGGTGGTCTTGGGAAGGTGGGAGGGGGGGGCAGTTGCCCTCATTTGCCCCCGTAGCGACGCTAATGTTAGAACGCCTCCACCATGACAACCCCCGTCATTCAATAGGCCTAATACTAATAATGCATAGGATTTTTGCAAATTCAACCGCATTTTTGAAACTTACTTCGTCTTGTTAGAGATCGATTTCAAGCACCATATTGAGCGACTATCTTTAGCATCTTTTACTGTATGGATATCAATCGCTATTGCAATCATAGGCCATCGCCTTCTCCATTTTAAGCGGTTCATCCATGACAACCCCCGTCATTCAATAATGCTAATAATGCATGGGATTTGTGCAAATTTAACCGCAATTTTGAAACTTATTTCGTCCTGTTAGAGATTGATTTCAAGAACCATATTGAGCGACTATCTTTAGCATCCTTTATTACATCGATATCAATCGCTATTGCAAACTTAGGCCATCCTCTTCTGTATTTATAGAACGCAGTGGCGTCGCCAGGAAGTTTTGGTTGGGGAACAAAATGGGATAGCGTGTGAGACCCTTTCATAAAACTTTCTCGACGGACGCGATTCTTAGGTGGTCTCATCGACGACGCTTTTTTATCGAGAATATTGGAACTCTCTCTCTCTCTCTCTCTCTCTCTCTCTCTCTCTCTCTCTCTCTCTCTCTCTCTCTCTCTCTCGGCTCAGTTCTCTTAAATAATATTATCTGTGGCTTGTATTAGAAGTTTAAGGGTAACTATGGTAACCATTATTTTAAACTTAGTAAAGATGGTGGCGAATTGGCTCCAGCTACCGCTGTCCATAATAGAATTAGAATACTTCTAGTGAATATTGATTTCTATGTGTTGAGTGGTGTTTGTTTTGTTGGCGAAAATAGAATGAAATTTTCGAATTTGACGATTAATTTGGACAAATTCTTGTTAAAATCGTGTAAATCATTTCATCTTAGTCGTCGCTTTAGTCTAGATAGACTCGAAAGAAGCGATGGATGCGCCGATTCCTCTGAAAGGGGTTGTTCTATTCATTGCGTTCGGAACTATGGTACAATGTTTCGTTAATTCGTTTCACTGCGAATATTCAGTTTGTATAGCGCTATGATAATGATAAACTAGTTGCCAGTCCAATGCGCAGGCAGTATTAAAGTCCATTCTGCTCAGGTGAGCATGTAAGTGACCGGGTATCGAACTCGGGTTGACGGCTCATCTAGGGCAGGGCTAGTGCCCCACCGAATGACCTAGCGAGACGCTCCAATGGGCCTAATGGGCCCCTCATTCATAATCACTTTTTGTCTGACTTCAAATGAATTCTAACAGTACTCCATGATTAAGTCTTATCATTCGACCATTAATTTTTAAATACTGGTTGGCATTTTTAGATTTTTATCATCGTATTCTGTTTCGTCAAAAGACAGATCACGCGATTCACACTGCGATCCAGCAGTGGGCCTCATGCACTGATTGGCTACGATGCCCCAAAGGTATTTCAAAGTCTTTATTAAGTATTTTTGAATGACTTGCTATCGGTATTGCTAAAACTTTAATGTGAATGTGTAGTATTTATTGCCTTAGCATAATTCAGCAGAAGAATATTGTCGTCATGTCTTTGTTGTATTTGATTTGGCATTTCAGCCACTTGCGGCTGAGATTGAGCGTCGCTTGAAATGGGTGAAAGACGTGATGTGTGAGCCGCGTCTCCTTCAGCCGGGTGCGGAGGAAAAACTGCTGTCACAACCAAACTTAGGTGTGTGTGAATATTTCCTGAAAATCTTTATCCTCTTATATTTATTTGGTGCCTGAGATTAGTGAATTAAGTGTTTTTCGGTATTAGGCTGCGTAGGACATAGCTGTCTTTATTACTGCATACATTGTCACAAGAAAACAAACGATGAAGTACTACAGATGGTGGACGAACAAAGACTGATAATCAGCACCATCAAAAAAAGACAGAGGAACTGGTTTGGACACGTACTAAGGGGAGAAACATTGCTTAGAGGATAGTATATCAGGATATCATTGAGGATAGTATATCAGGAAGAAAGACAAAAGGGAGACCCAGGAAGATGCTATTGGATTGGATGATGAAAACAGATGCAGAGCGTCACAAGACCTCTGCAGAAATCAAAGAAGAAGCAAGATGCAGAGAGGAATGGAAACAATGGAGCCCTGAACCTGTCCAAGGACAGAGAACATGATGATAATGATGATATTGTCAGTATAAAGTTGGCTTAATGGACTGCAAGTAATAATGTAATTAAAGTAATAATATAATTAAAGTAATAATATAATTAACTAGTCTTGACATGCTGATTAGTGATAACATGTTCAGTAAAATTGAGATGAGTGTAGCATTAGCAGAAGTGACACTGAGTTTTTACTATTTTATGACTTTTGTCTGTGTCACTGATTTCCAAATGGTCACTGTTCTGATCCAATTCACGTTTAATTAAATTTTTTTATATTTATTCGGTGAAATTACTTTTGATTTTGGTCTTATTTTCAGATCCGTGCCATTATGTGTACAGAATGAAGGCAGTCGACTCTGTTTCTCTGCTGGGTGAACTTAATTTCTCCATCTTTTTAAAATATGAAACTATTTATATTGAAACCACAACTGGGCTATTCATTCTATCGAAAATAAAAGCATGTGGTAAAATAAAAAATTGCAGTGTCAGAGGCAGTCGTGGTGGTGTTGAAATGCAGATGCATTGCAAGCAGTGTTTTATCCAGGCCTGTTAGATGGAGGAGGTTTCCCTCCCCCCTCCAAACCTCAAAATTCACTTCCAAAAATGTCAGCACTGGCACATTTTTTGCATTGAACTACATCTCTTCCCCTCCAGCCAAGTCAATTTCTCCCCCAAAGGCCTGGAGTCTGGATAAGACACTGATTGCAGGTAAGTGTTTTTGAGGTCAGGTAGGCACCCTGAGGGCAAAAGACTGTACACAGGAATCTCTCTGCTCAATACATCCATATTACCTTCAGTTCTACCTCTGTTCAACCCTTTCTGTGGTCCACAGCCCAAGGCCTACTCCATGTATCGCAAGTATCCAAACCTCTTCTTCAGAACCCAGGCTTTGCTTCAGTCAGTTCAATCTTGTGGACTGAAACTCAGTCTGAACATACGTAAAATGTGACCACAGATTTTCAGAAACAGTAGAAAAATACCTTTCCCTCTCGTAATTTTGAGTGATGTTCTGAAGAGGTGCTGTGTAAGTGAATTACTATGTAACAGTTTCTGGCTTGGCATTTTTTTGTGTTTAGGTTTTCTAACCGGGGTGATAGTTTTTGTGTTTAGACGCCGAAATGAAAAAGTTTGATCCCGGCATTTACCGTAAGCCGACGGTTCCGATGAAGACTTTCCTTCTGGAGCAGCGCAGGTTGGACCACTCGAGGGAACAAAGCTGGACCTGGTGGAAAGGTTTTCCAATGCCTATGAACACGCGCGACACGATCCAAAGGTCACTAAAAAAAATTGCGTCTATTCCTGGTGTCATTGTATATATTTTACGAAAAGTGCTTAAATAAATCACCTTTCTCCTGCAACAGGTGAATGAATTTTCAATGGTGTCTTTCCAGCTCTGATTGACAGTTCCTTCGACCGTTCTCTCTTATTTCTGTTATTTTTTTGCAAATTTTAAGAAAAATATACCAGTTATTAATGTTATGGAAGTTATTTTGCGATTTTGTTTAAATTATCTTCCAGGAATTCACAGCAGATGATTACAGACAGTTTATGGACCTACTAATACAGCTGATTGCACAGTGAGTTATTTGTGGCATTATGCTGTACAATACAAGTACAACCAGAGTCTAACTGAATAGCATTTTACAAGCATCTGAATTTCAACTGTACATGTACTATGTATAAACTGGATCATCAAGAATTTTACTAATTTTACTGTACTTTACTAACCATGATGACCCTTTGGATAATTGACCCTGCCTAAATGACCCCTCCCTTTTGGCTATGGCCATTTCAAATTTAGACTAAGTGCCAAAGAATAAGCAGCTACTACTCATTACTACTAGTAGTACTTGGTCTTGGTCTTGTGGCATGCCAACTGTTGCTGCAGCTGCTGACCTGTCAATGCTGCTACATCGGTTCTGGATGCTAGAAAATACACAATCATCAAGATCATCACAATCATCAAGTAATCACCAAGACCAAGCTACTACTACTCCTTATCCTTGTGTACATAATTACAAGTAACCTATCCAGCCATGTGATAATACATCAAGGCATTACAACGGTTTAGGGCTCGTCCATACAGTACGTACACAAAAAAGGCATATTTTCAACCATCCCCTGCTTGCATACTGTACATATGCAAAACCTCCTAATTCCAATGCCCCCTCAGTGCATACGTACTATATGGATGGGCCCTTACAAGATGATTGTGTATTTTCTAGCATCCAGAACCGATGTAGCAGTGTTGACAGGTCAGCAGCTGCAGCAGCAGTTGGCACGCCGCAAGACCAAGAGAAGGCCGGAGCTCGCAGTCTGACGCACGGTCTCCAGTACAGGACGCCATCCGGACACAACGGCGCGTCCTTTGTATCTGGATTCGACGACAAGATGATAAGCACCGAATGCGACACGACATTCAGTCCGAAGTCACAACGAATGGCCAACTATGCCCTGGCCAAGGAACTGTCACTCAAAACTAATGATCATAAACCTAAGCAGATATAAACATGTACATTAATGCGTCGCATTAATCATGTTAGAATATGTGGCGCGAGAGACGTGTAATGTAGAACATAGTGTATAGATAAAGCGTCCGCTGCTGTACAAATGGTTTACTAGTAACTGTGTCAACTGTCACAACATCAATTTACCCAAGAGATCACATAAGCTGATCATTCAGTTGATATTAGAATGCAGTACTGCCATATTGAATATGATTATCTTGCGCTGAAATCACATTTAGTCAAATTTACCCATTTGCTCTTCTGACCTGCAGCAACGGATAACAGTTACCGGTACAGTTAAAAGCAATATATATATATATATATATATATATATATATATATATATATATATATATATATATATATATATATATATGACCCAAACACCTTTAGTAACAATATGTACCAATACATATAATATCACCAATACTAATAATACTAATATTCCCATATATGTGTGTAAAAGTCCATCTTAAATCACATGATAGCAGGTATTTATAAGCTACCAACATGTTGCATAATTCATTTCACACCATAGATATATACCATAGATACACAACAAGACATGTAGGGAACACTTCTCTAGTTGTAAATCTTCACAAAGAGTCAAATAATTGTTTTTGTATATTTGAACACTACACACGACCTCTGCCAATCAATTTCTCTAGTAAATGTTACTATAAGTGCAAGATCTTCAACTCTTTTTCAAAAATTCCAAAACAAGTATCCCAACATTGTGGAATTTGCCACAACCAAAAGGCAGCCTCTCTGTACCAGTGTTCAAACAAGAGCCAAGCAAAGACATGATCCAAAAACACCAAGCACAAGCCATGGTTATTTTCTATCTAAGAACTTTGATACACAAAGCAGCCAGCCACTGGTGGCGATTATGAATATGCACAATTACATGCACAAAAAGAAGCAAAAACTTTTATAACATGTAATTTCATTATCAATTTGCTCAAGGGCGTAAAAACTTAATAGTGTCTGACATGCATATCTGCAATGGAATTACAAGCTTTAAAACAGACATACAGAATGATAATTGGCAATGAAAATTACATTCAAACACTTGTAAACTTTGGCAGTGTTTCGAAAATCTGCAACTAAAACACATTAATCTGAAGACATGAATAAAACTACCATATATCCTCTAAGAGAAGCCTTTGGTTTCTACTAAAACAAATGACTAAGATTACCCCTGTCTTGTATTGAAGTCCTGTTTAAGTGTTTATATTCAATAGCCAGCCTGCATAAGAACATTTTCAAATTGCTTGTGAAATAAGCTACATCGATGTTTTTGGCTTACATACACAGAATAGTATTTCATTTTAAAGTTTCCAAATGTGTAATCTTTGCATTGGAGACCTTATTAGAGACATTGTATTCGGCTCTTATTAGAGACCCAGCTTATGTTTGAGTCCCGGTTTCTGTTAAACCAGATGACTTTTACCTCTGGATTGTATTGGAGACTAGGCTTGTATTAGAGGATTTACAGTACTGGTTAAGTTCATCACATTAGGTGACGTCATTTGGTCCACCATGCAACTCATGTGCCCTGGTATGAATTATGAAAATGTGGTCAGTCAACGATCTCTTATAGCTGAACTCTTTGCCGCAGATCTCGCACTTGTGTTCCTTTTGCATCTGATGCTTGGCTGCCTGATGGCCCCGCAGGTCGCGTTTCTTTTCAAAAGCCTTTCCGCAAATGTTGCACACATTGTTGCGCGGCATGCGGTAGTTGGGGCCGTTCAAAGGTCGTCTGCGGTGGGACGGTCGACCCTTTCCCTCCGGTCGAAATATGTTTCCGCCTTGAGATTGCAGATGAACCAATGCGCTGTTAATCTAAAAACGAAGAAATCTAAAAATGACGCCACATGTATTGCAAAATTATTTATAATTCAATTCTTTAAAACCTTCATCCAGTTATCATGAGTTTTGATGAGCAAAAGAGCAAAATACTTGAACCTTTTTAGAGACAACTAAGACTGCTAAGATTCTCTCCATATAAATGCAGGTAACAATAAGCATAGAAGGCTCTACAGTAATCACAAAACACAAATGCTTGTTATCACTGTGAGCACAATTACTATACAGAGAAAACCAGTTAATTGCAACAACCATCAATAAGTTAACTAAAATTTTAAAACAGAAACTTCACCATTTCTTGTGGATCAGAATGGCATTCTCCAGAATATGAACTTTCAATCAAAGCCTGTTCAGAAATGAAATGCTGACTGCCAGGATTGTCAATTCCATTGTAATTGTAAAGAAATGCGTTTTCGTTCATATCGTCGTCGATGTCGTCGGCCTCTTGTTTTATCTCGATGCAGTGATCGGCAAATGATTGCGAGTTCATCCCTGGAATGTCCGGTGCCTCAATTTCCTTGTACCGAACTGAATCGCGGTCTGAGTTTACAGCAGCGGTCGCATTTAGACTGCTCGTGTCCTGATATTTTTGCTGAACTGCAGGCGAAGATATGCAAGAAATGGGAAATGGGAGCACTGGTTTCTGTGATTTCACCTTCTTCGGATGTGGTGACAGTTTCGACGATGACGCCAAACCAACATTCATCTTATTCCCGGTTAGATCTGATTTTGGGTCGACCTCCAAGCCATTGCTGTTACCATTAATTACCCAAGCATGATCCCCATCACCCAAAGATGGACAAGTGATGTTGCTGGCCTGTGCTTCATAATTACCTTCTTCACAAATGGAAGACAAGAGTGTCTTGTGTCTATTTTGGTAAGCATCACCCGTACAGAGTAAATCACAATCACTTTTCATTGGTTTTCCAGTAGCTTTTCTTGCATCATCCGAGGCTAAAACTGTTTCATTGAAGCTAACCAGAAACACGTCACTTTTGTCAAGAGTGATGCCAATCAACGCTTGAATACTAAATTCTGATTGAAAGTCAAGTCCATTTTTGCAAAGGAGAGTCACTGTTTCTGCCACAAGGTCCCTGACGCGCGCTTGATCTGCCTTGATGACCATTTTTCTCACCTCTAAGAGCTGAAAACACAAATAATAAGCACATGGCTAAAACTGAACGAAAAGAGTAACTCAATCAAGCTCAAATTCGCACCCATCATCCACAAATATATAATACACTATTCTGTATTACTATGAGATCATAATATTTTACACAGCTATTTCAATCAGATTTCAACAAAATTAAAAAGGCGCTACACAAACAGCAAATAAAAATATCAAATACCATTATCGTTTCAGGGCAGTTCTGTAACTTGTACGGCAATGATCAGCCCCATGATTTTTACAATAGAGTAGAATTGTGTCGCCGATATTCAGCTTTTAGTCGTAAAAATCCTTAAAACGTCTTTTAAGCGATGCTTCTATTTATTTATTTATTTTAAAACGACTTATTTTTAGTCTAGTGTTGCCACTACACTTTGCTTTAAAAAGTGCCTTGCTAAGTTACTAATTTCTGAGGGGAGGCGGAGTCCTGAGCGGGTTCTGCGTCTTTTATCCAATCTTTGAAGAACCACGAATAATGCTATTTTGCTAATATTAAATTGTTGATTACTATTTTTTAATTTTTTGCCTTTCAAAATTTTTCTTTCAGATTTTCACTTTCGTGTCTCATCTGTGTTTATCATAGTGATTTTTCTAAGATTGCAATGGTTGTCTGCAGATGTTAATAGATAATGAGTTTCCGTCAGGAAGGTCATGGTTTCCGTTAGAATTCTTGTAAAATGAAAGAAAGGTGGATAATAAGTTTCGAATTAAACGAAATATTTTGAATGAATAAATAGATAATGGCAGAAGGTGAAAAGCAGAAACAGTACGACAGTGCTACGACAACAGTTACAGTCGATAAAGAAGAGCAAGCAGCGGTTATTATGATGATTATTATTATAGTCAAACAGTCGAGATTTATACCTTTAAAGATTTCAATTAATGATCTTCTATGGCGCCTCTGTCATAATGCCTAGGGCATTTGCCGATGGCGCATTGAATCCGAACCGAATTAGATCCTGGTCAAGCCGGGAAGGTCGATCAGATCAACGGGAAGCAAGAAGCAATCGAAAGGGGAAGGACCAAGACTCAGGTACTGTTTAGGGCCAGTCTAAAAAATGCTAATGTGGTGGCTATACGAAGTGATGCTGGTAATGAATTCCCGGGCCATTGGGGCCACACACACTGAGAACTGGTGCCATAGAAGTGCAGCAACGACAAAGTTCTTATTCAGGAACCTTGTCAACCTTCACTTGAAGTTATTCGCATATTAATATACGCCGTGTGACATTTACAGTTAGCGTTGTATTCTTGGCGTTATTTGAATCGTGTGGCATTAAACAGTCAGGACTTTACATGTGCTCACACGATTGACAGTGAGTGGGGGTCAGATATGTGTGACATTGAAAGGATTTTACTGTCTTGATACACCTCCTTGTATATGGAATGTTAGGTTAGCTAAGGACAATGGAGTAGTTGATTTTAGATATAAGGTTTCATTTTATTCTACATTTTGAATTTATGCAGTTAGATTTTGAAAATCAATACAGTGCATTGACTTCTAAGTTGACAATCATGTTTCCTTTGCTGTTTATCTGTTAAAGCGCAGTCCAAAGGTTGTACTAAAGTTAAAAAAGTCTGACCCAGACAAAAAGGTCAAATGGGATGAAGGCACTGTTGATAACGAGCACATGAACAAGAAGAAATCAAAGTGTGAGTAATCTAGGAATCTAAATCTTCAGTTCTTATAGCGCTTTGATGCTAATTAAGTAGTCATTGGTGGTGGTGTCATGGGGGCACAACAGGGTGGGCCAGCTGGGTCATGGCCCACCCAATATTTAGGCCAAATGGGCCACAATGTGTTTGGCCCACCCAATTTCAATTGGCAAATTACAATGTTTTGTGGAACTAATAACCCCAAATCCCCAATATATTGGCATAATCTTGCCATATATAATTGAGATGTCACAGATGTGGAAGACCATTCAAAATTATTATATTTATATAACCATGCAACTGTGTTTTTTTCAATGATCGATTGATCGTAACGGCAAGAATTTCTCGCTGTGCTGTCTTGACTCTGAAATATTGGCCATGTTGGCCCACCCAATATTTGGCTTGTGGCACCCTCCATGGTTTTAATTCGTTTCATCACTCTTCTGAATTTTTGCATATCTATGCATACTGTAGCACTAGCATTGTCCAATTTCGAACAGGGTATCAATTTTATAATATTTTGTGGTCTATAACCAGCTTTCTTAAGCACCATCTTATCTCTCGATTGATTTTTTAGACATTTGACAGAGAATAGATTTCTGAAAGACTTTTGTATAGTGTTGTTTCAAATGGCTCATTATTTTTCGTGGCATTTTGAAAGCTCTAGAAAAGAATTGAGACAGAATATATTGACAATTATAGTATGGTTTGACATAGCAAAGATGAGGACACAAGAATAAATGGGTTTAATTTGTTTCATCACTCTTCTGAATTTTTGCATATCTATAGCCTACTGTAGCACTAGTCTTTCCATTGTCCAATTTCAAACAGGCCATGTTTGCCCACCCAATATTTGGCTTGTGGCACCCTCCATGGGTGGTGTACTGGGCCACATAACAGGGCTCTGGAAATGTTGATCCCTCAGGGACTCATCACTCAAAGTCGAAGCATTCCTGCTTTTTGTTTAAATAATTATTTTGCTTTAATTTGACCCGTTTTAATACATTTTATTAGACAAACTAATATTTTATAGCAAGTCACTGAAACAATATTTAACATATTTATTCAAAAACATATTTATTTAAAATAGGTTTTGACTCCACTTGTTAAGTGCTCTTGTTTTGGACCTTAGTCTTGTCTATTGTGCTGAAGAAATTGTCTGGTAATAATAATAATAATAATAATAATAATAATAATAATAATAATAATAATGTTCATAATATATGCATGACTCATGAGCTCGTAAAGTTTATTTACCCTCAGGGGTTTATGGGAATTTTCCATCCCACTGTATGGCCCGTAACCCCTGCTAGCTAGCAGCTTTTGTCAATATTAATATAAATAATACATTTAATTAGTTGACAACTTGACATAAAGTGCTGCTGGTTGCCTAGACAAACCAACTGATCACTGCTTTGGTAATTTTGTATGTTGTATTGGTTGTGGTTGGTTTTTACTTTTAGGGCACTGATCTGTTGTGTGTGTGTGTGTGTGTGTGTGTGTGTGTGTGTGTGTGTGTGTGTGTGTGTGTGTGTGTGTGTGACTGTGTCTGTGTGTGTGTCTGTTGCAGGTTGTTGTATATATGAAAAGCCGAAAGTATTTGGACAGTCGTCTGATGAAGACGACGATGATGATGATGATCACGACTGCACAGATCACTGCCGTGGCCACAAGTCAAAGAAAGATTATCGGCACGATCATGATCATGATCATGGATCACCCGATCCATCGCATTCCAACCAACAAAGTGATAAAGTCCAAAGTAAGTGTCATTGACAGTTTATAATAGCCGGCTGAATTGAAGTTAATTAGCAGTTAATCATTTATTTATGATTATATCCAAATAATTAGGCAGTTAGGGTCCAACCATATTGTACATATGCACTGAGGGGGAGAGGGGTCGGATTTTGGAGATTTTTTCCTTTGTACGCTATGTGCAACGGGGGGAGGGGTGAAAGTATGACTTTTTGTGTACGTACTATATGGATGAACCCTTAATATATAATCCAGTCACCTACTTGCTGTCACAGCAGTTATGCACGGATACTAAAATTCAATTGCATTTAGTTGGCTGTTCCTGATTGGCCAGTTTTGTATAAACAATTTTTCATTGAAATGAGTGATATTTTCTTTGTCTCTTGTAGACTGAACTGATGGTATCTGCTATCCGAAGTCTTCCTATCTCTGAGGCAGAGGAAGATCTTAGCACACAGTCTGTGACCACTGATTGAGTGTGGTCTTTACACCAATAGTTTGAATCACTTGTACAGCTGGACGATGATTTATTTCAGTGGCCACTGCTGTTGCTGCATTGACGTGTCTCTGCATTGTATCTCGTTTCACAAGGAACAGCTTTGCCACTAAATTAATTCGTTGTATATTTTGAACCTTGGTGTATACAAGGAAAGATGTGTGCATGGCTTTGTCAATTTTAAAAATTTTAGATTGACAAGGGGTGTGCACTTTTGGATAAATATCAGCCGAGTGTATTGGCACATGCCGTGATGTGCTGTTCTTGAACATTTTTATGGTTATTGATTTATCTTCAGAAGGATTGGAGTGTAATAAAATGTTTTAAACGTGTGTACACTGTGTAGCTCATTATTGAGATTTTTTGTCAGTTTAACCAGCATGCAGCCATACAAATGAAATAATCAACTGCTTCTGTAGGTGGTGACTTTTTTGTGCTGATCATTCCATAGCAGGGGCCCGGTGGTGATGATGTATTAACTGTATAAACAATAGCTTGAACCGTGAAAAAGACTGACGAGGAAAAAAGGTCATCTTCTCGTCATGAGCACAGGGAACTGGGAATATCAGAGGGCCCAAGCCAATCATGTTAAGTAACCAAGTAATCTTTTTTAGAAGGAGCGAGAGCAAAAAAAGGTCATGAACTTTTTCAAAGACTTGCCAGGTCAGGGACCTGTGACTTTTTTGCATATGGGCAGTGGCATATAATTCATTTGCAAAGTTGAAATCCATTAAAATTCTTGTTTGTGCACCAAAGTACTGCCTAATTTCAATTTAATAACGATGCAGCAGAAGTTCTACTACAGTACACTAAGTGACATTCATTGGTACATGTACTCTCCAAATCCATCCACAGAGTAGATCAATACCAGAGATACTTTTTGGAATAGGAACAGTGAGTCAGATCATGGTGGAGGTTACAGCCAAGTGAAATATTTGAGCCATAAACATAGATTAAAATGGTAAGAGAGAATTTTAGTTGAGGTAAAAGTTTCTGAAACTTTTTATCATATATACCAGCAAAGCCAAGTACTTTCACATCTACAGGTACAAATTAAAGGGAATTTACTTACTTACCGACTTAAAAGTGCGTCGCCGACATGGAGTTATTATTAGATGGTGGTTTGGTATGGTTTCTGTAGTTGGCCATGTTGGAACATATCGCAGTTTATAGTTTTATTTTAATTAATTGAAATATATTTTCAATTAAAAATCGGCGAGATCGACGTTTCGCCCTGTATTCTTCCGTTTCGTTTCTCCGTTTTTTTCATCCATCGAAACGAAACGCCGGCTGCACACGCACAACACAGTGGATGTGTACAACGGTAATCATGACAAGAACAAAGATTATCGCTATATAAATTCAAGATGAACCATTCGCAATCGGGGTCTAACTCGCCGGCGCTGACAGGAGGAGGAGGAGCAGGAGGAGGAGGCAGAGGAGGGGTCTACCCCTCAATGGGGTATCCGTATCCTTTTCTCCCGTTGCCTTTGTTTTGTACCGGCATTCCTTTAAAATCACGTGGTTTTCTTTGTCTATTACTATTGTCGTGCAGTATATAAGTTTGCTTAGCCGATGCCTTTGAAGTGGATGATGTAGTGTTGAAGTTTCGATACTGATCTACAGGTATTGGTTTCGTTTTCATAACAGGAAAATGGCGCTTGATTGTTGAGTACTTGTTGCCAATGTTAGCGTAGGTGTGTTGCTAGCGAATGGCAAACCAGGTGGAATACTTCCTGATTTATTTTCAGTGATGTTCGTGAAATGAGAGAAATAAATTATTGCTGAACTTGTGATCATTGTTTAATCACAAATGTTGGTTTGAATAGACATCTTGTATGACTGTGAGGAAAGTAGTGTCACTGCCCAGATCTGGTAAACATGGATTGCTTGACCTCTTTGTTTTTGTCAATTAAATGGTATCTTAATGGTCAATTCTTACTTATTATTTTCTCAATGATTTGTAGTGTAATCCTTTGAATATGCAGACTGTTTGAATATCTACAAATCTATGAATCTTATATAAGTCTTTCACTAGGATCTAGTAATATTTTTTTTTGTAAGATACTGTTCTTCATCTGAGATGTTGAGATGAGTATTATAATTTATTTCAGCCTAAGTTGTTGTTGTTGATATGGTGCATATGTTAAGGTATGGTAAATTAGTCAATCAATCATAAAACTTTTTTAGTGCTATTATGATAATGCATCTGCTTCAGTCTATGGTTGCTTCAGGGTGAGAATCATAGTAAAAAATTATGTCCATGGTTATTCCTGGTTGAAAGTCCAGTACTGAAATACAAAATCACAAGCATTATGTCATTCTTGAAGTAAGTGAATTAGTCAGAGTGGAAATCAGAGAGCTCTTAACCCATCTGTAGTTCCTGAATCACCAGATGGGATTTATGAGTTGTGTGGGCATAGACCGGCAATTTCTCGTGACTAAGTGATTTCGTTTTCTAGTAATAGAGAGCTGGTGATGTTGGACAACTGACTGACGTGACTATTGTTCTCATGAATTATTCAACCCTTTACCGTCCATTTATTTGCAACGCAGTGTCAAATGGAAGCACGTATGAGTCATGGTTGGTAAGGGGGTTAAATAGCATGAGATTATTTGTAAATCGTGTTTGCTGGTAGCTGCGTTTAAGTAATATATTGGAAATCTCTCGTTTGATCTGCCGACAGTGAGCAACCCCAAACAGATTCAATGCATTTCAGACAAGAAACGTGCTTGAGTCATTCACTTTTATTAAGATTTCGATCGCTTTAGGCTCTTCTTGGTTGTGTGAAGTTACACAGACGGTGGCGCCATCTCCAGTTGGGATCTTTAATTCATTGTTTAAGATTTTTAGTTACCGTAGTTTCATTTGCTCCTGACATTTGTTTCTTGTGTCTTATTGAGGCTGTTGTTCTGTAAAAACTGCTAAGAATATTAAATCATATTGTTTCAGAATCAGATTACCAGTATGCGGTTTCCTATTACAACAGATGCCAAAAGCCGGCCCTATAGTTGAATTTTATAGCCCCTTTAATTTAAATATCATGGCTCTGTTTGTGTTTTTTGTTGACTGTCATAGTATAAATAAGCTTTTCTGTGGTTATTCTGTTGTTATTATAATTACTACCAGTATGTGTCTAAATGATGTATTTTAACTTTGATGTTTTTTAAATACCCGGTAATGGCAAACCGTTATTTGAGTTCCTTTTTATGAATGCATTAATTTAGTTCTTTTTCTTAAAACTTTTTGAAACATTAACTGTATATTTTACAGGATGTAATTATTTTCCCCTAATATTTATGATAGGTTTTTGTTCCTAATGTGTACAAACAGATCTTAATGAAGATAATTTTCTTTAACCTTTAACCTCAGAGCCCTTCAACAGCACCAAGCAACAGGTAGTTATTAAGCCTTTCTTAATATTTGAATTAATTTTAAAATATCTTCGATACTTAAAATTTGTATATATGAGTAGAGGATGCCATATATTGTGGATTTCCTAAAACCAACGCATCCTTTGAAATCTGTAAGATTGAATGTTGTATATTGTTTGTTGGATTAAAAATGTTTTGAATCATAATTTTCTGGTGTTTTTGTCTGACATTGGATGACATTAAAAGTTCCTGCATGAGCTGAACTTCATCTTGACTATCGTTTGTCCTTATGTCTTGTCAATGCAATGGCCTGCTATGCCTTGGCTGCATTATGAACTTAGAACTGTATTTGAGCATGATTTCCTTAGTGCTGTATCATAGTACCATAATGCTATCAGATGTGGTGTTAAACCACGTATCTTTCTATTCCCTTTTCCTTTTACTTTGTAGCCTGCCTTGCTTTTACTCCACTCTGACTGATCTGTGGATTGATCCTTTCCTGGCTGGCCACTTCAGTTTGGCTATTTCAACACTAATTAACCCCTTAGCCGTGTATTTAACTGTAACTCGATGTAAAATGGATGGATATATCCGGGATCCGCAGTTAAGGGGTTAAACTCTTAAGAGTAAACAGCTCATATGACACTACTTAAAGAATCCAATTACAGTATATATAAATTCACAAGATTTTACTTACTTGCTTATGCAGGTACATTATCTTAAGTGTTTGCTGTGCATAATTTTTAGCCAGACCATTGTAACCGAATTCGTTGGTGTACAGGTCGCCACGATATAGCTTCTGCGCCCCCTCCTCCGGTGATGTACATGCAGCCGGGTGCATCGATGCAGTACGGCGGCGGCGCACAGCAGGCTCCGTACCTGCAGGGTTACAGCCACCCGTTTCCAAGGCCACAGACTATGATGAACCCTCAGCAGCAGCAGCAGCAGCAGTGCATGACGCAGATGCAACAGACGATGCTGTCCGGTCCTAGATACCAGACACCACTGCCTCCATTTCAGGTGCAGCGGGGGTTTGCCCAGCCGATCCAGGACCAGACGGTGTACCGCCGGATGATTCCTCCGCCGAGTTTGCATCCGTCGTTCTATCCGCAGATGCCGCCGCATCTTCCGCAGAGACCCGACTTATCGGTACGAAGACAAAATGCCCGTTGCTCTTCTTATGCGCCGTCCCGTAGTCTGCTATATGTCAAGCATGTCACAATATCCAAAATCCACCATTTCCTATATGGTAAAACTTTGTTATAATGTACTTAGCACAGTTTGTAAACTTTAGTGTGTTATATTTTTTGTTGATGACTGTTATTTTATTTATCTATATTGGACTCTGTAATGTGCTCTTGCTCTTGATGTTTTGGTAATATGGCACACAAGAAATTGTCAGTTTAATAATAATAATAATAATAATAATAATAATAATAATAATAATAATAATAATAATAATAATAATAATGATATCTAAGGTACATTATATCCAATACAATGGCACATCAAATTGGACAATACATTAAGTGCCCTGGCAGTACTTGTATAATATGCCACCATAATCAGTTCATGATGATGTGGTACGTTGTAGCCAAGTATGCGTTATAGCTGAGTCTGTTATATAGAAGTTCTACTGTAGTATGCAATGTTGTATGTGACATTGGATTGAGTGTTGGATCTCTCTCTCTCTTGGCTTATGGATGGGAAATTAAAACAGACTATGCACTAGAAGTATTCCTAGTTAGGGTAACTTGCTTTGGCTGTTTATGTGTGAAAGCCTGAAAGAAGATCAAAAATAACCATTGTTGTTGTTGTTGTTTCAGTTGTTGATTCAAAATTATTATTTGTCATGGCTTTTAGTTCTCTTCTCTTAATAAATCTTCAGAGTCAGTGTTGTGGTCATGTTTCAGATAGCAGGCGTTCGATCTCAAGTATTTGGTGGGGGCCAGGTGCCGCCCAATACGCAGTCATGGCAGATGGTGTATCCAACAGCCACAAACATGAATCAACTTTTTCAACCGGTGAAATTCATTTCGTATTATTTTGGGTTGGATCTGAATTTTCTATTTGTGAATTGATATCTAGTGAGATTGAGATATTTGCAGTTGAATTTAGTGAGATTGAATTAGCAGTGAGTGTCAAATGAGGCTGAACAATACATTTAGCTATTTTATGGTCTGGTTTTGAGTTTTGGATCCTTTCTAGGCCAAATTCTGCTTGGGATTAATTGATGCATTCCTCTTCAGTTCCATCCATCTGCTCACACCTCACTTCTTGCTTCCTCACTCGGTTTATTGTGAAGACTAAAACCTCGCTTTCTTATCAGACGACCCTAAAGCCAGTAGCGTCTCCAAGTAGACTTATTAGAGGTGCTATATAAGTCCCTTATTACATTATGTTACAGTACGACAGTGACTTCCTTCGGTGAGAATAGTGTAAAATCCTGAAGGCAATTATGCCAGGAAGCATCTTGAATCATATCTTGTTGTTATTATTATTATTATTATTATTATTATTATTATTATTATTATTATTATTTACTATGCCTCATTTACTAATCAGGTTAATATGTCAATCTGAAAACTATTTGTAGAAAAATCAGTAAGATAGACTAAAGAAGTGCATAAATAATGGCATGTTTTATATTTTCAATGTCATGTCTTTTCAAGGTTACTAGACCTCACTACCAGCAACCGGCCATGAGGCACATGGTATCTACAGTGCCGCAGAATATTAGAATGCAACCTCATGAAATACCGGTAGCTACTGAAATTTCACAGATGAATATACCAGAGACATTTCAACCAAGACAGACGTTTGTTCCACGAAATACTGGCATTGGTAGGTGAATTCCAGTCCATTGGAATAGAGCATTAACCTAAGATGTGCCTTTTCTATGTTTCAAAGTGTTATCTTCTGATTTATGTTTCAAAGTGTTATCTTCTGATTTTTAGTGTCGATTCTATGCCAAAAGGTCTTTAGTGTTCTTGTTTTTGCTTCTCTGTGGCTTCTGTATGTGATGAATGTTTGCAATGACTTGCTTTTATACGAAAAGCAAAAGGAGCAACATACAGTTATGTTCCGGGATATAATTTAAGCAGAAGAAGACAAAACAAAAGAAATGGTTGGATAACAGAAAGGAAGACCTACATGGGGTGGAGGGGGTGGGGCATCAACTTGAGCGTGCTACAAAAGATAGACAGATAGAGAAAGAAGATATTGTTGACCAAGATCTTTTCAACTGTGTTAACACGACATTTATTCAAAAACTGTAAAGTAATGTAATGGAACATTTGTATGATGCCTCTTCAGAAGAATCGCTCAGAAGTGCTCCCACTGTGTAGGGCCATAGAATTCTGGCAATGATGATTAGAACTAACAATAATTAATTATGTTTTGAATTTTTTTCAATGGCTGTTTGCGTGATTTCAAATTTAGTTTTTGAAATGCTGGTTTTGTAGTGTATTATGGAGCTAATCATAAGACAAATGAGGAAGGCAAGGCCCAGAGCATGAGACCACAGACGAAAAAAGTTCTTCCAATTATTGATCCCAACACAGGAAAAAATGTACTGGATACATTGGATGCAAGTCAGAGACAGGCTTCAGATGAAGTACGAATGTTTACTTTGAACCCTTTGTACTGCTTTTTATGTTTTCTATTATTGTCACTGACAAGTCTATTTAATTTTGTTTATTTAGTTTTAAACTATACAGGCATTTATTCAAAGTATTGGATTATTATTATTATTATTATTATTATTATTAGTAGTAGTAGTAGTAGTAGTAGTAGTAGTAGTAGTAGTAGTAGTAGTAGAAGTAGTAGCAGTAGCAGTAGCAGCAGTAGTAGTAGTAGTAGTAGTAGTAGAAGAAGAAGTAGCAATATTAGTATTATGTTTAGGTTAAGTATTATTGATTTGGAAAATACTTTTGAGCATTTGTGTTTATAATACTTATTACTTACTGTATACTATTATTATACTTATTATATTGTACTTATTACTATTTACTTATACAACTAGCTGACTGTTCAATCAGTTATGATCTCATTGTGAACATGATACACAAACTCTTATAAAATTTGGAATGCTATTGGAATAACTGAAGTTTAGTTGATATGAATATAAGAAAAGGCTTATCCGCTCTTTTTTTCTTCTAATTTTAGTGCAAATTTCTGCTGAGCGGCTAATAGAATTAGCAAAAGATTAATTACGTTTTTATTTAATTCTCAGGCTTTGCAGATCCAGAACACATTTTCGAAAATGGTTATGCAGGGAATCGCTTTTGGTGACAAGTTGTCCGAGTCGAATGATTTCTCCGAACAGCACAGCTCTGGAACTCTGCCACATGGAATTGGTGCCCCGCTAGAATCAAGGAAACAGGCTGTGGAGGAGGGAGACCAGTCTAACAGTGGAATATATTCAATGCCAATGATTTCTCCAGAGGTCGTTGAACCTGAAGTTGAGTCGATGTCTGCAGTCGATCCGATTGATTCGATCGTCGATCTTCCTTTGGAGAGCAGCTTATGCCGAGTTTCCAAAGACATCGCTGAATTGCCTGAGGTAATGAGTACGGTGAAACAGACTGTAGTTGATCAGGAGGATGTGCAAGAAGATTACGTAGAAAAAGATTCTGAAGACATATCGGTTGGGGCTCGGGTTAGCCGTTCTGAATTCGAAGCAGGAAATAGCGAAGAGAATGCAGACATTTGCAGAACTGAATTGGAAAGTTCGGAACGTTTTGTGCGGGAATCTGAATGCAAAATGGATGGTTCGCAGATTGTCGATGGAAGCGAAAATACCGAAACGACGGAGCCTGACTTGGCAACGACGGAAACAGGAGACGATGATGACCTGGAAGCCGGAATCATCGAGGACAACGTGACCTTGGAATCCGGGGATTCGAGGTCTCGGCATTCGTACGAACCGGGCCAGTGGTCGCCGCTGAATCCGGACGGGAAAAAGGTCTACGGCAGGGATTTCCTGTTGCGGCTCCAGCACGTTCCGGAGTCGATCCAGAAACCGCCCGGCTTGCCGAACCTGCCGGAAATCGTAAGAACGTCAATGCTGCCGTCGAGAGATTCTCCCCGGTCGAGCAGCTTCCAGAGCCTTGCCGCCAACCCGAGCTTCGACTTCATGCCTCGGTACGCGCACCACGAGAGATCGAGCGCGGGCAAGGCGCCCGTCAAGCGCAGCAGCTTTCCGAAACGGACCGAACCTCCGGTCAGGATCATAACCATACAGCGGTCGGAGAACGTACAGCTGCACAAGACGGAACAGGCGTGGAAACCGGCCGCGGTCGGGAAAGACGAATCGTCGGATCCAGAGACGAACAAGACGGAGGACCTGTACAAGAAGATGCGCGGAATTCTCAACAAAATCACGCCGTCCACTTTCGATCGCCTCATCAATCAAGTCGCCGAGCTGCCGATTGACAATGAAACGAGACTTAGCGGGTGTATCAAGATACTGTTCGAGAAGGTTTGAACCCGCTGTCCGTCGGAATCTTCTGCTAGCCTCATTTGTATTTTGCGTGTATATTTTCACTTTAATAATTTCCTAGCGTCGCTGTGAATCTTGCAAATATTTTCATTTCAGTCATTTATGTTAAAGTCAGGATTTCATTATTCAGACGAATAATGTGACCTTTTTCATCTTTGATTTTCCAGGTATTTAATTTCTGTGACATGCTTTGTGGTTACTGACCCCTGTCTTGAATTTTGTCTTTTTTTTCTCACCAGGCACTCAGTGAACCAAAATTTGTGAAGGCCTATTCGAATATGGCTCATCGGCTCTCATCGGTGAGTTTCTTGTTGTTATTTATGATGAAAATTTATGTTTTTTTGGTGCTTGGATGCATAATTTTCAAGTGCGACATTCTTCTATACATGACTTTAACTAATTAATCTCATAGAATTTGCAAATTTTGTCATTACGATGCATGAGTACATTGTCATGTGAGCGTTTGCCTTCTGCAAGCTTGCCAAAAAGCAGAATATGCCACCTATTTGGTTTCTTACTTGCTTCTGTTTTTAGCATATTTTTTTATTGCTTTTGAGTGTTTGCTTGCAGCTCAACGTCCAGTGTGACGAAAACCTGGAAAAGCAGGTTTCGTTTAGAAAATTACTTCTCAACCGTTGTCAGGAAGAGTTTGAGAAGGACAAAGAGGATGAGCTCGATATCGAGAGACGAGAAAAGGAGATAGAAGAAACGACCACGGTGCGTTCAAAGTTTTCGTATTTATTTCTTGATCTCTTTAAAATTCTCTGATGAACTGCGTGCAAAAAATTCTTGGGTATTTTGTGTTTATTTGACGAAATTCAGATGATTAATACAGGATTTCAGATTTTTCTGTCCTGCAGGAAGAAAAGAAGCGACTTCTTATCGAAGGGAAGGAGCAAGCAATTGTGAAATCCAGACGACGTTCGCTTGGTAATATTAGGTGTGTGCGTGTTGATTCACTTTGATCCTTGCTCTTTGTTTTTGACAAAAAATAGACAACTAAGTGACTTTGCCCACTTTCTCTTTTATAAAAAGTTCAGAACCTGGTGGAATGTTGCATTGCCAAGTTCAGTTAGTATATTTGTATTTGTGATTTGCATTTTAATGTTTATTAGCTTCAGAATTATATTCAGCATTTATATTGTTCTGTTAACTGTGCAGGTTTATCGGGGAGCTTTTCAAGTTGAAAATGCTGACGGAGGCAATTATGCGCGACTGCGTTAAGAAGCTTTTGAATGCCGACGACGAAGACAGTCTGGAACTGTTGTGCAACTTACTGACAACAATCGGAAAAGAGCTGGATACAGAAAAACTTCGGGTACTTATTTTGCACATTTTTAAGATGAGTGTAGTGTTGGATGTTTGCCATCGGCTGATAGTGGTGCCATAGAAGTTTATTGATTGTTTGATTGATCGTGCAGTATTGGTATGCGTAGGAACAATCTTAATACAGTGGCTGTATGTTATAATAACATTGAGGTACGATACTAATTTATGGATATATAAATTACTCTTCATTCTTTATTTGTTTTGAGATATATTTTCTTTATGGATTATATTGTGTGTGTGTGTGTGTGCTGTAAAGTTTTTTGTGATGCAGTGTTGTTTTTGGTGTAATGTTTCCCCAGAGACTTATGGACAGTTACTTTGCAAAGTTGTCAAGTAAGAAGGAACTTCCTCCAAGGATACGATTTATGGTTCAAGATCTTTGCGAGCTTCGCGAAGTTAGTGTCTCTTCAGGTTTTGCGTTTGTTTTTCTTTCTAAAATTTGGAGGGTGATTCAACTTTTCTTAAAACTTGTCTTGGCATGTGAAATCTGGTTGCCGTTGTAAGCGTGCACGAGTTGTTCCGTTGTTTAGAACAAGTGGGTTCCGAGGCGAGTGGAGAACACGCCGAAGACGATCGACCAGATACACCGAGAGGCACACGAAGAGAAGGAACTCGCAAAGCAGCAGATGCTCGTTCGTCAGGCGAATACGCTTCCGAAGTCGCGGTCAGAGCGTCGACTTGCCGGGCCGGCGTCGTCTCTCGAGAAGGGCAGCGACGACGGGTGGTCGACGGCCGTCGGCAGCGGCTCAAAAATCCGCATCGACGCGAACAAGATGATGAAGATCGCAAAAAGTATGAAAGGCGACGTTTCCCTGGCGCCGCAGTTTGCTCCGTCCTGGCAGAAGGGGTCCAGCGGGCTCGGAAGCAGGGGCTCGTCGCAGGAAGGCGAGAAGCCTCTCATGCCCGCCAACAGGTTCGGAATTGTCCCCCGTTTTAAATGCCGGTGTTCAGAGTGCAGAACGTGTTGAAAGATTTCATTCATATTCGATCGCATGATGTCACAGCCCCGAACAATGGGCTTTTCATATGCATTCTTCTTGTAGGTATGCAGCCCTTGAAAATTTAGGAAATTCTGGATCAGACGCTTCTGAGAGGAGTCGTGAAGTCGTATCCGCTGGCAGAATTTCTTCCCCAGTCGTCAGTCGACGCTTACCTGCATCGTCGGACGATGGCAGGATGTAGGTTTTCACGTTGTTGGATTTTCTGTTCGTATTTTGTGATAGCAGTTCTCAAGTTACTGAGTTCACAAGCTGTCTTGTCAAAATTTGTTGCCACGTGTGTAAATTATAAATAATAACCAACCTTTCCGTATTTTTCACTTTATGATAGTGAAGTTGCATATTTCAATACAAGCAAAGCCTAAAGACCTGGCTATAATTTGAATTGGATTTGGCACAACATCAACTGATGCCCTAAGCATTATCGTAGTGGTGCCATAGAAGTTGATTTGCTGGTACGCATATGTCAAACATTGTATGTGTGTGCGCTTTAACATGGGGACTTTTTGTGGTGCAAAAGTATACCGCATTAAGTTTACAAGTATCTGCGTTATTAATAATGAGTTTTTATACAATGTTTTGCCTTTTAGACTTTTGTGTATTTCACAAGATGCATCTATGACTGGTAGTCATGATCTTGGTGAAACTCAGTCACGTCAAAGCCAACATCAAGGCACTGATGCCTTAACATCATCACTAACAATTATCTTCAGGCAAGAGGAGACGCAGCGTCAGGAAGAACCAGGCGTTGAGCTACCGAGGGAAGAAATCGAGCGCAAGACCGTGACATTGTTGGAAGAATATTTTGGAATTGAAGACTTGAAGGTCCTGAAACATGGATTTTTGTGCACCTGCGTTCATTGACAGTAATTTCTTGCTTAATGGAATTTGTATCTTATTTGTTTTTTTATTGCTCAGATTTGGCTTTGAAAGTTAGTAAATTTCGAATGAGTTTGGATGGAATAATGTTTATGTGTAATTGTCTGGTTCGTTCTTTGCAGGAGGCGTTCATGTGCGTCGAGGAACTGCGATCTCCGAACTCGCTGTCTGTCTTTGTTTCGTTTGCGATGAATTACGTTCTTGAGAAGAAGCAGCACGCCATGAACCTGACCGGAACCCTGCTTCATGAATTGCTGATTCGAGGAGTGTTGAGTCATGAGCAGTTTGAGAAAGGGTGAGACTCAAACTTCACTCACTTCCATCTTCCTCAGTTTTTCTTGACTCGCGTGCAATTTATCTACAGGGTGGTGCAGAAAAAACCAGACTAATCACATTTAGGTTTGCATTTAATATAGTCCGTTTTTTTTGCGCCACCCTGTAGTCATAATTTATCGATTGAACCTTGCACAAGTTACTCATTGGCCCCCTCTGCTACCCAAACACATTGGTTACACATGTTATTTATGCTTGACCAGAATTTTAATTACTTGGTCTGGATCTGTGGCAGTAGATGAATTGCCAGTACACAGTGTTGCTGTTGTAGTGTTAAAATCTAAACTTGTGTTCTTTGTGGCTAGTGTCAAGGAAGTGCTCGAAGAAGCAGAGAACCTGGCCGTTGATATTCCCAGATTCTGGGAATATTTGGCAGACATTCTGGCATCCGCACTTGAGGCTGATCACCAGCTGTGGAATCTGTTGAAGATAAGCTGTGATGAGTTGGAATCGTGCGGCAAAAGCGAAATTTTGTTTCGAAAGACAATGAACGCCATCTCCGTCAAAATGGTTGGTACTGTCTAGTGACCATGCAGCTGTTTAATCATTGAAAAGGCTAAATTTTTCCTTTGGATTCTTGCATATATGTCAAATAGTTTTGTATTGCTAAGTTTTAAGCAGGCTTCATGTATAATGGTGCGATAGTTTGCGCCGAATTGACATCTATGTCCATGATGGAAAGAAAATTTCTCAATCCAATGTAATCTTAGGCTTCTATAGCGCCACTTCATAATGCATAGAAGCATCACTTGACCAGCTCACCGTCACACGAGACCCGGGCCAGAAAAAGTTTGATAGGGGACGGTCGTAGTGAATTTTGTCTGGATTTGTAATTGTTCTTGATGTGATGGTTGTGTTTAAGGGTTCCAGTAAAACCTGCGATGCTCTGCGAAAATCTGGACTGAGGTGGTCGTACTACGTTCACGACGGTCTGTTCAGCTACACAAAGCAACAGGTTCGTGTGTTTTGTGGAATTACCGTACTTAGAATATTGTCGGAGTTTCTTGTGGAATTTCTTGCCTTTCGATTGGTTGCTATCGCCTCTGCATTTTGACAAACTTTCAACGGGTCTTGATGTGAAAAATGGCATATATGTTATTATTGTTATGGTCTTTAGGTGGGTGATGAAAATTTTGTAGACTTTGTCATTCGTTTGTAAGTTGATGTGGTTTCTATTTAGAATCTGGCACACTTGGATCCTGTCCGAGAAGAGCTTATAGCACTTTTGAAACAGCACAGCGATAACCAACCTATATTTGACTGGATTCAGGTATCTACAAATAGGACTTGATGCCTTCACAGTTCAATGATCTTTTATATCATATTTAAGCTTCAGCACATTGATACATTGCTATTAATGCGTATTATTATTATTCGACTATTTATGAAGCGCCGTAACATGGCCATCGGCCAAAACCAAAAGCGCTGTACAATCAACACACAGCTAATAACTGTACGATCTGGTGAACAAGTACGTTTTTAGTTCTTTGGTGAACGTTTCAGGAGAAATAGTCCCGGCCAGCGAATCGGGGAGCGCATTCCACAGTAGACAGTAGACATGATTTGTTTTGCTTTAGGAAATTCTGTCGTGTGTTTGTCCTGAGTTTTGTGGCTTGTCTAGAAAATTTTGGCTTTTTTATGAATTTAAATGGAGCTGGCTGGCCTCAGTATATAGATTCTTGAAAATGTTTAGATGATTTCTATTTATTTATTTATTTACCGACAATTTATATAGCACAGTAAACAAAACTAAGGCTTATAAGAAGAGCGCTTTAACAGAGTCATGGCCTATATTAAACAAATGTGTCTTTAGATTCTTTTTGAAGAGTTACAATGTGGTTTTTTTCCAATCTTTTTATTTTTAGAGAAATGTGACAGAATTGGAAACTGAAAGTAGAGAATTCATTCGTGCCTTAGTAACTGCAGTGTGTTTCTCTGCACTTACAGGTATGGTGTTGATCACGGTTTCAAATTACCTTGCATTGATGTCCCTAACGCTTCCATTTTTGGGGGGTCTGCAACCTTTGTTTCATACTCGATTGTGATTTGACTTTATCAGCACACATCTTCTGGACCACTCCTGTTGCTGTTACCTCAGTGAGGTTCAATTGTTTTTCATACCCTGCTTATGAATGACGACTGCCTTAACTTTGGACCGACTCGAATGCAAGTAGAAATTGTGACTTGTAATGTGTTCTGGCTTTAGTTTCCGATAGCGCGACTCCGAACAACGTATCGTACGTAGTCGACGAAGATCAGATTGGGCGAAGGATATCGTTGTTGCAGAGGTTTCTGGACCGTAGACTGGACCGTGAAATACAAGCCCTGTATGCATTGCAGGCGCTGATGCACGGCCTTGAACATCCGCCGAGTAAGAGGCGTTTTGTGGGGTTTTTTTTGTAACAACGGCCGATTCCACTGTTGCTGTGAACTAATGTTGGACAGCAGCGTCATGTTGACTCGCGCTCTGGCTCAATTTCTTTCTTGAGACGTGCGAATTAACGTTAAAGATTTAACGTTCTTATGGTTAATTTTGATTTCAATTAACATTGCTTTACCTGGGAGGGTTTTATTAGCTTTCCGGCATTGCAGATGTCAATTGAATGTATATATGTTTTGTGCGTAGACCTTTTGAATACGATCTTTGAAATCCTCTTCGAAAAAGAAGTTATTACCGAGGATGCCTTTAATGATTGGAGGAAAGGAGAGGATCCTGCCGAGCAGACGGGTCGGGGCGTTACCCTGCAAAGCGTACAAGCTTTCTTTCGTTGGGTAAATGAAGCAACAGAAGAACAGGGCAGCAGTTAATCACCCTCGTCAGACTGTCGCCGAAATTATCGTTTGCCAATTATGTGATAGTTTCGTCTCGCATGTGAAAGTCTGTGAACATACAATGCAGATTACCGTACTGATTGAGAAGGCGGTCTGCCGCATGTTATTTGCTCATTTCTCAGGACAGACTAGACGAGAATGAATAAAATGACATAACCTCATTTGCTTGCATTCAACGGACACCTCTGTGAAATGTTCGTTTCACTTTACAATAATGCATCTTGGCTCATGATCACTCTAGTTTTTACCGCAGTTATTTTGGCTGTTTCAGTGAAATAGATGTATTGTTACTATATCTTAGGAGAGTATTTGTCATGGAATGTTAGAGATCTTTCCTTTATTCTGTGAATAATAGCCAAGATATCTTGTTTTTCGTGTGAGGAAAACTTGTTTTAAGAATCAGTTATATTCAAAGTGCATTTTAAAACCAAAGGTGAGGTGTTTTCCACGTATTAGATCTTGGCAAACGGAATGTTGATTTTGCACTGAGCCGATGCAAAACATTGCCATTTTACTGTCTTCCTATATGCAATGTGTGAAATGTTAATTTTTACAATGAGATAACATTTGCTAATTATTTCTGGTTTTGCTGTGTGGTGCTTGTTCAACAATGCAATTCTCTGTTTGTTTCTAGATGATTTATAATTTACTTTCTCTCAGTTCAAGTTTTCATTTTTGTTCAGGGACGGCTGGAGAGGATTTGACAGGCAGGGTGACAACTTCTAAGCCTGGGGCCAACAATTTTAACCTGGACTAGTCTAGTAGCATAGAATGAGTGTGCTAAAGTATGGGGAGCAGTCATTCAACAGGATCACAGCCCCCTGTGGAGCTGCCTCTGCATATATTTGTGGTGTGGCCTTTTATGAACACTCACTTGACAGTTTCTCATATACGATTGAGAACATTGCTAGAAGGAGTTGTGTAAAGACTGAATTTCATGAATGTTGTGGCGGTCAGATACAAGTTTTAGGCCCAGGTGGTTGGTTATCAGGGTGCTGCCTACCTGTGTGGTTATTTCCTGAATAAGGAAGGTTAAGGTTGTCTGGTTTTCAGTTCAATGTTACCTTTATTGTTCCTACATACAGTAACAAGATGTTTTAAATTTTACTCTTTACACTCTACATGGCAGTGGAAAGCAGTCATTGCACTGATGTTATGTTGCACTGATCTTCACTTATATTGTCTCTGAGCCGAGTATGACAAGAAGTTCTAGACTTCTTTTGCTGCAGTGTTCCTTTTACTGGCTTGTTGATCTTCACCATTACTTGTCAGTCATTGGTAACAAGTTCATGAAGTTGAGCTTTTCATAGTCAAACAAATCTTCCTCGAGCACAGTTGAACTATAACCTTGGGAATTTGGAGAAAACCGGCTGTCATAGTAATAGCTTTGCGGTGCAAAGTTTTGAGATTTGAAATCCTGTTTCACTGAT
>CM030841.1:16905370-17162870 GCA_018105865.1 Metaphire vulgaris
GTTCTAAATAGAAATTTGGGTGAAATATCGACATGAATTTTGGGGTCGCCCGAAAAATTTCCATGGACTATATAGTCCATGGTATTTTTTCGAAATTTGAGCGAAAATTTGTGGTGTCGTAGGGCTTTCATATTTGCACCGATTGAAGCCCCGTCGATGTCTACAAGGAATCTGGACCCGCATTTTGGATATCTATCAGATATCTGACTGCTTTAAAGGTTTGAAAATCTATAAAATGTATAGCCACCATTATTATATTTTGCAATATAGACACATTAATACGGCGGAAAGTGACGGATTTTTCTACTCCACTGACATCACTGCAAGGTGTTTGAAGGTTCTAAATAGAAATTTGGGTGAAATATCGACATGAATTTTGGGGTCGCCAGGAATCTGGAAAAATTTCCATGGACTATAGTCCATTATTATATTTTTCGAAATTTGAGCGAAAATTTGTGGTGTCGTAGGGCTTTCATATTTGCACCGATTGAAGCCCCGTCGATGTCTACAAGGAATCTGGACCGCATTTTGGATATCTATCAGATATCTGACTGCTTTAAAGGTTTGAAAATCTATAAAATGTATAGCCACCATTATTATATTTTGCAATATAGACACATTAATACGGCGGAAAGTGACGGATTTTTCTACTCCACTGACATCACTGCAAGGTGTTTGAAGGTTCTAAATAGAAATTTGGGTGAAATATCGACATGAATTTTGGGGTCGCCCGAAAAAAACTATTCCATGGTATTTTTCGAAATTTGAGCGAAAATTTGTGGTGTCGTAGGGCTTTCATATTTGCACCGATTGAAGCCCCGTCGATGTCTACAAGGAATCTGGACCCGCATTTTGGATATCTATCAGATATCTGACTGCTTTAAAGGTTTGAAAATCTATAAAATGTATAGCCACCATTATTATATTTTGCAATATAGACACATTAATACGGCGGAAAGTGACGGATTTTTCTACTCCACTGACATCACTGCAAGGTGTTTGAAGGTTCTAAATAGAAATTTGGGTGAAATATCGACATGAATTTTGGGGTCGCCCGAAAAATTTCCATGGACTATAGTCCATGGTATTTTTTCGAAATTTGAGCGAAAATTTGTGGTGTCGTAGGGCTTTCATATTTGCACCGATTGAATCCCCGTCGATGTCTACAAGGAATCTGGACCCGCATTTTGGATATCTATCAGATATCTGACTGCTTTAAAGGTTTGAAAATCTATAAAATGTATAGCCACCATTATTATATTTTGCAATATAGACACATTAATACGGCGGAAAGTGACGGATTTTTCTACTCCACTGACATCACTGCAAGGTGTTTGAAGGTTCTAAATAGAAATTTGGGTGAAATATCGACATGAATTTTGGGGTCGCCCGAAAAATTTCCATGGACTATAGTCCATGGTATTTTTTCGAAATTTGAGCGAAAATTTGTGGTGTCGTAGAGATTTCATATTTGCACCGATTGAAGCCCCGTCGATGTCTACAAGGAATCTGGACCCGCATTTTGGATATCTATCAGATATCTGACTGCTTTAAAGGTTTGAAAATCTATAAAATGTATAGCCACCATTATTATATTTTGCAATATAGACACATTAATACGGCGGAAAGTGACGGATTTTTCTACTCCACTGACATCACTGCAAGGTGTTTGAAGGTTCTAAATAGAAATTTGGGTGAAATATCGAAATTTTGGGGTGAAAAATTTATCGGTATTTTTCGAAATGAAAATGGTGTTAGGGCTTTCATATTTGCACCGATTGAAGCCCCGTCGATGTCTACAAGGAATCTGGACCCGCATTTTGGATATCTATCAGATATCTGACTGCTTTAAAGGTTTGAAAATCTATAAAATGTATAGCCACCATTATTATATTTTGGATAGACACATTAATATGACGGAGTGCCATGAATTTTGGGGTCGCCGAAAAATTTCCATGGTATTTTTCGAAATTTGAGCGAAAATTTGTGGTGTCGTAGGGCTTTCATATTTGCACCGATTGAAGCCCCGTCGATGTCTACAAGGAATCTGGACCGCATTTTGGATATCTATCAGATATCTGACTGCTTTAAAGGTTTGAAAATCTATAAAATGTATAGCCACCATTATTATATTTTGCAATATAGACACATTAATACGGCGGAAAGTGACGGATTTTTCTACTCCACTGACATCACTGCAAGGTGTTTGAAGGTTCTAAATAGAAATTTGGGTGAAATATCGACATGAATTTTGGGGTCGCCTGAAAAATTTCCATGGACTATAGTCCATGGTATTTTTTCGAAATTTGAGCGAAAATTTGTGGTGTCAGGGCTTTCATATTTGCACCGATTGAAGCCCCGTCGATGTCTACAAGGAATCTGGACCCGCATTTTGGATATCTATCAGATATCTGACTGCTTTAAAGGTTTGAAAATCTATAAAATGTATAGCCACCATTATTATATTTTGCAATATAGACACATTAATACGGCGGAAAGTGACGGATTTTTCTACTCCACTGACATCACTGCAAGGTGTTTGAAGGTTCTAAATAGAAATTTGGGTGAAATATCGACATGAATTTTGGGGTCGCCCGAAAAATTTCCATGGACTATAGTCCATGGTATTTTTCGAAATTTGAGCGAAAATTTGTGGTGTCGTAGGGCTTTCATATTTGCACCGATTGAAGCCCCGTCGATGTCTACAAGGAATCTGGACCCGCATTTTGGATATCTATCAGATATCTGACTGCTTTAAAGGTTTGAAAATCTATAAAATGTATAGCCACCATTATTATATTTTGCAATATAGACACATTAATACGGCGGAAAGTGACGGATTTTTTACTCCACTGACATCACTGCAAGGTGTTTGAAGGTTCTAAATAGAAATTTGGGTGAAATATCGACATGAATTTTGGGGTCGCCCGAAAAATTTCCATGGACTATAGTCCATGGTATTTTTCGAAATTTGAGCGAAAATTTGTGGTGTCGTAGGGCTTTCATATTTGCACCGATTGAAGCCCGTCGATGTCTACAAGGAATCTGGACCCGCATTTTGGATATCTATCAGATATCTGACTGCTTTAAAGGTTTGAAAATCTATAAAATGTATAGCCACCATTATTATATTTTGCAATATAGACATTAATACGGCGGAAAGTGACGGATTTTTCTACTCCACTGACATCACTGCAAGGTGTTTGAAGGTTCTAAATAGAAATTTGGGTGAAATATCGACATGAATTTTGGGGTCGCCTGAAAAATTTCCATGGACTATAGTCCATGGTATTTTTCGAAATTTGAGCGAAAATTTGTGGTGTCGTAGGGCTTTCATATTTGCACCGATTGAAGCCCCGTCGATGTCTACAAGGAATCTGGACCCGCATTTTGGATATCTATCAGATATCTGACTGCTTTAAAGGTTTGAAAATCTATAAAATGTATAGCCACCATTATTATATTTTGCAATATAGACACATTAATACGGCGGAAAGTGACGGATTTTTCTACTCCACTGACATCACTGCAAGGTGTTTGAAGGTTCTAAATAGAAATTTGGGTGAAATATCGACATGAATTTTGGGGTCGCTCGAAAAATTTCCATGGACTATAGTCCATGGTATTTTTCGAAATTTGAGCGAAAATTTGTGGTGTCGTAGGGCTTTCATATTTGCACCGATTGAAGCCCCGTCGATGTCTACAAGGAATCTGGACCCGCATTTTGGATATCTATCAGATATCTGACTGCTTTAAAGGTTTGAAAATCTATAAAATGTATAGCCACCATTATTATATTTTGCAATATAGACACATTAATACGGCGGAAAGTGACGGATTTTTCTACTCCACTGACATCACTGCAAGGTGTTTGAAGGTTCTAAATAGAAATTTGGGTGAAATATCGACATGAATTTTGGGGTCGCCCGAAAAATTTCCATGGACTATAGTCCATGGTATTTTTTCGAAATTTGAGCGAAAATTTGTGGTGTCGTAGGGCTTTCATATTTGCACCGATTGAAGCCCCGTCGATGTCTACAAGGAATCTGGACCCGCATTTTAGATATCTGTCAGATATCTGACTGCTTTAAAGGTTTGAAAATCTATAAAATGTATAGCCACCATTATTATATTTTGCAATATAGACACATTAATACGGCGGAAAGTGACGGATTTTTCTACTCCACTGACATCACTGCAAGGTGTTTGAAGGTTCTAAATAGAAATTTGGGTGAAATATCGACATGAATTTTGGGGTCGCCCGAAAAATTTCCATGGACCATGGTATTTTTTCGAAATTTGAGCGAAAATTTGTGGTGTCGTAGGGCTTTCATATTTGCACCGATTGAAGCCCCGTCGATGTCTACAAGGAATCTGGACCCGCATTTTGGATATCTATCAGATATCTGACTGCTTTAAAGGTTTGAAAATCTATAAAATGTATAGCCACCATTATTATATTTTGCAATATAGACACATTAATACGGCGGAAAGTGACGGATTTTTCTACTCCACTGACATCACTGCAAGGTGTTTGAAGGTTCTAAATAGAAATTTGGGTGAAATATCGACATGAATTTTGGGGTCGCCCGAAAAATTCCATGGACTATAGTCCATGGTAATTTTTTCGAAATTTGAGCGAAAATTTGTGGTGTCGTAGAGATTTCATATTTGCACCGATTGAAGCCCCGTCGATGTCTACAAGGAATCTGGACCCGCATTTTGGATATCTATCAGATATCTGACTGCTTTAAAGGTTTGAAAATCTATAAAATGTATAGCCACCATTATTATATTTTGCAATATAGACACATTAATACGGCGGAAAGTGACGGATTTTTCTACTCCACTGACATCACTGCAAGGTGTTTGAAGGTTCTAAATAGAAATTTGGGTGAAATATCGACATGAATTTTGGGGTCGCCCGAAAAATTTTCATGGACTATAGTCCATGGTATTTTTTCGAAATTTGAGCGAAAATGTGTGGTGTCGTAGGGCTTTCATATTTGCACCGATTGAAGCCCCGTCGATGTCTACAAGGAATCTGGACCCGCATTTTGGATATCTATCAGATATCTGACTGCTTTAAAGGTTTGAAAATCTATAAAATGTATAGCCACCATTATTATATTTTGCAATATAGACACATTAATACGGCGGAAAGTGACGGATTTTTCTACTCCACTGACATCACTGCAAGGTGTTTGAAGGTTCTAAATAGAAATTTGGGTGAAATATCGACATGAATTTTGGGGTCGCCTGAAAAATTTCCATGGACTATAGTCCATGGTATTTTTCGAAATTTGAGCGAAAATTTGTGGTGTCGTAGGGCTTTCATATTTGCACCGATTGAAGCCCCGTCGATGTCTACAAGGAATCTGGACCCGCATTTTGGATATCTATCAGATATCTGACTGCTTTAAAGGTTTGAAAATCTATAAAATGTATAGCCACCATTATTATATTTTGCAATATAGACACATTAATACGGCGGAAAGTGACGGATTTTTCTACTCCACTGACATCACTGCAAGGTGTTTGAAGGTTCTAAATAGAAATTTGGGTGAAATATCGACATGAATTTTGGGGTCGCCCGAAAAATTTTCATGGACTATATATAGTCCATGGTATTTTTTCGAAATTTGAGCGAAAATTTGTGGTGTCGTAGGGCTTTCATATTTGCACCGATTGAAGCCCCGTCGATGTCTACAAGGAATCTGGACCCGCATTTTGGATATCTATCAGATATCTGACTGCTTTAAAGGTTTGAAAATCTATAAAATGTATAGCCACCATTATTATATTTTGCAATATAGACACATTAATACGGCGGAAAGTGACGGATTTTTCTACTCCACTGACATCACTGCAAGGTGTTTGAAGGTTCTAAATAGAAATTTGGGTGAAATATCGACATGAATTTTGGGGTCGCCCGAAAAATTTTCATGGAATATATATAGTCCATGGTATTTTTTCGAAATTTGAGCGAAAATTTGTGGTGTCGTAGGGCTTTCATATTTGCACCGATTGAAGCCCCGTCGATGTCTACAAGGAATCTGGACCCGCATTTTGGATATCCATCACTTTAAAGGGTTTAAACATCTATACAATGTATAGCCACCATTATTATAAATGCCAATATAGACACATCAATACGGTGGAAAGTGACGGATTTTTCTAGCCCACTGACATCATTGCAAAGTTTTTAGAGGAAAAAATTAAGTTGAGATTACACATGATCCAAGTGAACCATGAAAGCGACTGACTTTTAATTGTACTGTAAATCTAAGATCGCTTTGAGTTTGAACTTTCTATGGAAACACACAAGGTAGCCACAGAGGCCCAGAGATAGGTAGTTAGTAAGATCAAAGAGAATACTGTGTGTAAATGTGCACAGAATTACACGAAATTTTTTGCTGGTGGGAGAAAATGAAATGGTCAATGTGTCACCCCCCTCCCCTATTCCGGAACAATGGCTACTCTACTACTGTTAAATATGCATATGATTGCATCTATCGAGCGTTTGATGAGCGATCGTTAAATTAAATATATGCCCGTCATTAACTGCCAACTAAATAATCAGGCAATTACACAGAATCACTCTTGAAAGGTCTTATATTGTCACATGCTGCCTTCCTAAATGTCTAAATGTATAATTCCATTTCAAGATGTAATAATTGCACTGATTTCACACACACACCGTGAATAATATCTATCGTCTGTGAATGTTTTACATATGAATACACATCAGTTGAACAGCCAAGTAAACTCTAGAACTTTAACAGTCACTTGGTAAAAAACAAGATGAACTTTAAAAACATTAACATAAAAAGGTTGACAGATTAATTTCTTTCGCAGTCGTCTATCTCCCTGAATAGAAAAACTATAAGAAGGCCTTTATTCCATGAAGGTCACATCCTCCATCAGGATGAGAATATTCCAAGGAAAAGGTCTCGGTGATGGCGACAGAATCGTGAACGAACGTTTGTCCATGTTCACCTCCGTTCTGAAATGCAAAAATTCTGATTATTTCGAGCAAATTGTTTGAAACTGCAAACTGTGACTGATGCAGTAAAAGATGAAATGTTATCATAAATTTGTAGAATTGCTGTCATTAACCCCTTAACTGGGTATTTAACTGTAACTCAATGTAAAATGGACGGATATATCCGGGATCCCCAGTTAAGGGGTTAACACCGTGTGGCTACTTACCAAAAGCATCACTGATTCGAAGAAAATTTGTAGGACTCAATTAAAGTCAATGTTAAAATTCAGCAAATTATACACTTGTAAACAGAAAGGTGAAAGTAACAACATTTATACAAACTACAACCATCCTTAACCTCCATTATAACCTCCAAAATTACCACCAAAAATTTTTAAAAACATTCTTGCACAGGGGCAGACCCTACTGAACAACTCAAAACCTTTGTTATTAATATTAATAAATAAATGTTCAATTCACGGTGGCAACATGAGTGCCAAAAGATTGAACCCAGGTTGATGGTTCTTCTAAAGAAGGGCTGAACAACTAACCCTAATTCTAACCCTAATTGATTTACCATCAAATAAATCTAAACCTATTTAAACCTCTAAAAAATCTAAAACTCACATCACAATGAATCCAGAGACGTTACTCAGCACCACGTCGTCTTCAACTGAGCTTGCCATACTTGTACTCAAGACATGGTGGATAAGAGAACCATCTTGAAAACAACAAAGAACACGAGCATAACTCTATGCATAAAACAATTATTGTTCCAATTTATGAAGCATATCATTGAAATCCTATGCAGGATGGAACAAAATTGAAATAAAAATTCCTATTGTCACATAAAACTTGTACTGTAGAAGCAATAAGGAAGATAGTCGAATTGGTGCAAGCAAAATACTGCATGCACTGTCTTTGTCATATGGAAATTTGTTAACTTGCTTGAAACAGCAAAGCAATGTCAAGAATTTATAACAGATTGTATTCTACGTGTAACTAAAATCAACGAGGCCCTACTTGGATGAATAGGAACCAGCTTTGTGCGGCTGTCTTCAACAACCATGTCCAGTGGTAGCATTGAGTTCGGCAGCTCGGGAGCTAAGCACAAAATTCAATGGAAAAAATCTTGTATGCAACTGTATTTAGTGCTTAAGTCAAAATTAATTCTATTCTTAACATTCCTACGATCTTAGAGGCATACAGTAACGAAGTTATGCCTAAAAAGTAAGAAAATTACTATCACATGTAATTAGATAAATCAGATTACAGCAGCTACGCATAAAATGCCACTTGCTTATTGCTTACCACCGATTTTGAATATCTGCACGTCGGGAAATCTTATTTCAAAAGTGTGGGGGCAGAGGTTGCCACGGATACCATAGAAGTACTCTCGAATTTTGTTGTCTCTGCTCTCGGCCCGGACGTTTTTACTTCGTTCAACAACCTGACAACCAAAGACAACAACTTTGAAGACAACATCAAAGACAACTGTCTTACACAACATTCTACCATCACACAAGGTTATCTCATCTCATCTGTCTGTCTGTCTGTCTGTCTCTCTCTCTCCTCCCTCTCTTTTGACTTTTGTATCTTGGCAAAACCAGTGCAATTATTTATAGGATATAACTGTTATTTTTTGCGGCAAATAAAATATGAAATCCACTGTAAATGATAAACAAACCCCTCCAGACTTTGGAAGGAGGACGACTTTGACAAAGTCTGGCATGTTCTTGACTAACTGACTGTGCAACCGCTCTTGATCAAGAACTATCAATACATCGACTGAAAGAAAACAAGTCAGCACTTACTTATTATAATAATAATAATAATAATAATAATAATAATAATAATAATAATAATAATAATATAGGTATCAATTAATGGCATCCCAAATCCAGCTACAAAAGACCAGGTCATTCCAGAGAACAGTCAGAGTGGAATACAGTGAGATAGGATATGGGGGGAAATGGAATAAACAAAACTATATTCAGCATGGAATAAGCAAAGCTATATTCAAGGATGATTGAAATATGAAACTCTAATACAAGGTCAGCCTAAGCATTTTGCCAGCAAAATTTCAGCAATTTGTAAGCCAGGATACAGACAGAGGCAGAACCATTGAGATCAGAAATCCAACAAATGACTAATCCACTGAATTAAAAAAATTGTGTGACCTCACTGACACAGTGTGAGCAAAGTAATATCTAAAACACAATCTCACTTTCAAATACAGAAGCGGCATGCACCAGGCATTGATATCCCGCACCGTGAACCCATCCACAGGTATTGATCACCACCCCACTGACGTTTGCTAAAAGAAAATCGGACAGAAAAACCTGCTTCACTCAATCAAAATTAAGTCCATCCTTTGGGATAAGCTACTGAAAGCAAAACCAGAAAAAAATAGATTTTTCAAAATTTAACTCCTGGACCATGCTCTGACTGGATATAAAATCCAACGATAACATTCGGAAATAGAACAACAATGTTATTACAAACAATAGATAACAACTAACTTACTTTTAGGATTAGTTTCACAGCGCATGTTGACGATGTCGGCAAGTCGGCTGACAAGTGTGTTGTAGAGTTGAAGGTTTTCCGACGGCGACTTATGGCCAAAATGGTAGACAAGTGGCGCCACCAAGGAGTAGCCCTCCTCAACATCTGAAGGTCGCTCGATAATAATAGAGGCTGAAAATGGCAGCAGATTGCAAACTTACCATTAAACTTACCATTATTATTTACCATCACTAAAAGACTCAATTCCATATAAACTTGCAGAAGTTTGCAAGACCGTAATAGGTTGAATGCTTACAAAATATTACCACTGCCACAAATCATTATTACAGCAAGTGCTTTGCTAATAAATGTAATAATAATGCAAAAGAAATTCCAAATACTAGTTGCTAGTAATCAAGAAATTGTATGTAAATATTTAAAAGTGCTACCAAATCTATCAGTCTTTACAAAGAACAAACAGCATTAAGCTTTTCCTAATTTCACCCAGATTTTTTAAAATGCATAAAATCGATTGTTGCCTACCAATTGTTCCAGGGATCGAAATTTCATTCTAAAAAAGATGATGAACTAAATTATTTTGCTGATTATAAACTGAGCATGATAATGAACGAGTAACCGAAATGGATATATAAAAATACGCACAAAGCACCGGAAGACCGATGCGTACAAAAATTTATACAAGACCAACTCAGCAGCGGGCCCCCGTGACTGTGCTGAAGCAGTTGAAGAGCCCTATTGTTCAACCAAATCAGTTAACGCACAATTATTATAGATTTTCAGTGGCACAACGCACCTGTCCCACGTCAAGATCAACCAGCGCAGGTGCTCGGTTCTGTCTGGCGGCATAGTTGACGATCATCTTGCACAGCGTGCTCTTCCCAACATCCATTGGACCGACAATCATCACCTGACCAGACCAGATTTTCACCAAAATAAGCGTCAACTGTTTCACGCGACATAAACATCGCATCTCCAAATAATCAAACCTTTCAAAACATCAATAACTTGCCAATTACAACTCAAAATCGAGTTTTGCACCTTAGAAATCTGGACTAAATCATCTTGTTTTGTTTTGACTCAAGTGTATGAAAAAGAAAAGGGCATCATCGGCCTTGGCTAGCGATGGTGAAAACCGTTTCTTGTTGTCGTATCGACGCAAGTACAAGATGCACACATTAACGGTAGAACTGACCACACCCACACCCTCATCCATGTCTGCTTACACGAACTTATGAATTAAATTCTATAATAAATGTTCACTGGAATATTAAAAAATCAGAAATGTCCCAACTTTTATAACATTCAAAAAGGCAGACATCAATGCACAAACAGAAATGCTTACTCTTGGGCCTCTGCCCACTTCACTTTCCGCCTTGATCCTCATCTGTTCCAGTGCACCATGAACATTCATGTACATCACCATCGGGGTATTTGTGGCAGTGTAGGCCACTTCTGTCTTCCCCCACATGTTAACCGTGCACCCGTGCCACGTAAAAATGGCGACCTTTGATCCAGAAGTGAAGGTGTATTTTCTAGACTTTGTCAGTTCACTGCCAAATATTTCAGCTTTTCCAGACATCAGCTGCAAAAATGCAAACACAAATAAAGTCACAGCAGCCAATATAACCTTAGGCTAGACCTTTTGAATAGCAGAACCATAGGGATTTGATAAGAAACACTACAAGAAAATGCTAAAAATAATCACTGTGAACATGCCAATGCTTAAAATAAGCACTTTGTAACAGTATTAGATACAACATTGTCAAAAGTACCTATTTTAAGTGTTGGCATTTTCGAAAAAGCTGCTTTCAGCATTTTTTGTCGATACCAAATAGTTCTGTTATTCGAGAGGTCTACCAAATGAAATAATTCAAATGAAAAACAATCTAAAACAGCAAACAAAGTTTCACACCTCGAGTTGCACAGAAGCTCCTCGTTCCACTTCGAAACGCAACTCAGTGTCTGCTTCAAGTTTGTAACTTGTTGCATTTTCCTGCAAAAAATAAATTCTCCATTAAGACATTTCATCTTAAAAGATAATCTAAATACTAGTGACAAAGAAAAATCGGTAATCATGAGCGGGCGTGACTCCCATTGAGTATGAATCCACAGTATGACCGAAGTAACTGAAGTACCAGCGTATCGGCCTGCCCATCGTAGCACGTATAATGGCATAGAAACACAGTTTTTATAGCGCTATGCCCAAAATTCACATACAGAAACATTGTTATAGCACACTACATACCACATATATATAATGCGGTTTTGTCATAACATCTAGCACAGCGTCCCCAGCCTTGTGGAGCGTTGTATGGATTGCTCATAATGTCTTGAGCAGCGTCCCCAGCCGTTCTAAGTTATATCTTTATTTCTTATTTTTTACTTTTATTTTTCATTTTCTTGTTTTCTTTTTCTATATTTTTTGGTCGATATTGGGCTATAACAATGTTTCTGCATGTGGTAAGTAGTGTGCTATAACAATGTTTCTGTATGTTAAGCCGTCTCACAAGCGTGTATTGATTGATCTCTTGGTGTTTCGGTTTCTAGTGTGGTAGTTAGGTTATTTTGCGGAAGGACACATCGGGACGCCGGTCTCCACTTTAACCGACCATTCGCTTCGTATATTGAACTGAAATCCATTAACGTCGTAACATCAACAAATCATCAATAAAATCATTACCTATAAACAGACACCAAATGGTATTTATTAAAATTTCATCTTACTTACATCATCTTTTGATTCAGCCATGATAATCCGAAATCTTAAATGACTTAAGATGGAGTTATGCGAAACATGTATCTCAACTGCAAACCAATAATTCTGTCACCAAAAACAAATCATATTAAAACCTATATTTAAAAAAATACTGTAAGTCATAAGAATCATCACATTGACGGCTATTAATAGAAGTCAATGAGTCCTCATGATACAGAGAAAAATGGCGGCTGTTTACCATAGAGTCTTTACTGCGTTGAGAGTATTAATTATGGACCAGATCACAACAACAACAATGATAATAATAATAATTTTATTGTTATTTTTATTATTGTTAGTTGAGAGTTACTGCAATGTTTTTCAAATGTTTACACAGGTTTACTTAATCTAGTAGTAGTAGTAGTAGTAGTAGTAGTACTGTAGTAGTAGTAGTAGTAGTAGTAGTAGTAGTAGTAGTAGTAGTAGTAGTAGTAGTAGTAGTAGCAGTAGCAGTAGCAGCAGCAGAAGCAGTATGTAAAAGTTCCGTGGAAGGCGACATCGTTAATTAAATCTATAATTTTTAATAGGCCTAACAGAATGTGTAATTCTTAGTTAAGAATGTTTATCTTATCTTCGTTTGCTAATAAAGATTTTTATTTCTATTATTATTATTATTATTATTATTATTATTATTATTATTATTATTATCTGTCACAATAGATGACGTCATGACTTCATTCAGGACAAACACCATTGTCACAATACCTATAAGACTCCCTCGCCGAGATGACAGCAGAGTTCTTTTCTCGATTTGATAATTATTGTTGCTCATGTTCAGAAAGTAAAACATAATGTGCCAAGTCCGACTGAATCGAAGACTGACAGACGGCAACTAGACAGATGATCAGCAGACGATATATAGGAGGAGACTCTCGGCCTCTGTAGGCCCCACTGTCTTTTTACTGGACCGAAGTACTCTTTTAGTTTTGGAAACCATTATAAGATGCTTAAAGTTAAATTTGGCAACATTCGTTGTTACATGTGCGTTCTTGGAATCGCCATTGTCCTTAACACCGCCGTCAAATGGGGTTGCTACATCCGATGGCTATTCTGAAGCAATCCGACTTCACTCTCCCTCACTCTCTTAACTGTAATAAAAGCTGTGAATTTGTACTCGATAAAAAGCTATTTACGAGGTTTTGTGGACTTCCAACAGATTGAAATCGAAATGTATCGCCTTATATTCCATTCGTATCGCGATTCCTTTGACGACAAAGTTAATCATCACTCCGGGTGCGGTAAGGTCACGCAATCGCAATCAGTCAACTTCTACGCGCCACTATCATAATGCCCAGGGTATCAGCCGATGGCGCACCAAATCCAAATTGAATTAGAGCCAGAGCAATCTGGAAAGATAACTCTGAACAGAGGGGAAGCAATTAAAGGGGGATAAACCACGATTTAAAAACAGGTATGTTTTATTATGTGACTAGTGAAATAGAGGAAAGAATCAAATGTCACTACGTAACTGTAGTACAGCTTTTGGCCACAGAGTAATAAATCATGACTATATCCCTTGAAATATGCACAAGAGCTCACCGTCTAATTCAAATATTATTCAACATTTTTGCGGCTGGGAACTCTGCTTCTTGTATCGAGGCTATTGTTGTAATTTTCAGATGGCCATTTCACAGATTTTCTGAAAGTTTGTCAACACCTTCTCCTGTCATCAACCAGAGCAACTACAGGAATAACAGTAATAATATTGAATTAGTAATGTTTGCTCTTTCTTAAATTTATCAGTTCAGTTGATCGTAAAAAAAACTCCGGTCTGTTATAAGAGATAAAACACGGAAATTACTGTTTTGAAACTTTGTTTCGAAGTCCTTCACTTACTGGACTGGTATGATAATTTTGTAAAATATTTACTGCAATAGAGAGTCCAAATCTGCTTAGGGTTAGCAGAGAACAGATGAATTTTTCAAGATGAGAGAGACAATGAAAACAGTTCAAAGTACTTTAATTTCTACTAATTCAACAGCATTCAATGAAGATTTAAACAGAAACCAAACTATTGTGGCACTCTCGATTAACGCCAAAAAACAAAACGAATGAACAAGCCTGGCCTCGTGGCGAGCAGTCACATCATCTAGTCGAGTCCAAGCCTTCAGCGGACCCTTTACCATCCGAACCTAAGTTATTCATAAAGTTTGCAACGCTGCACATCAACAAAAGTGCCAAGCTAAGACCACAGTTTGACACCAACATAGCAACTTAGTCTATCCAACACACGACTTTTCGATTATATGTACACTTAGCAGCAGCAGCAACAACAACACAATGGCAGTCACACACTACGTTAAATCAAATTGAGAATCAAGGCGTAGATAGCTAGTACAGTACGAGAAGATATTAATTCAGAAAGTTCACATGATAAGATGGATGGACCCCTTCTTAAAATCCTAGACAATCTAGAAATCAGGATAATCATAACCTACTTTTAATAATATTCAAGTTTATAGAGTATCAGCATAACTGGGAGATTAAAAATAAAATTGTGAAACCTGTATTAAGCAAACTAAAGTAAAAAATCCCAACACATTAGCAGAAACACAACTAACTCCAAATAAAAAATAAAGCTTCTAAACAGACAGCATCATATGCCTGAATGCAATTCGGTTAAATTTTTGTCAAAGGCATATGCTACTTAACGGCATGAAAACGTTTCCACGTAGCCTAATGTAAGCACCCGATCACGTGCAAACACAAAAATTCGTATATTGTAAACAAACCTGAAACTGAAAGTAAGATTTCACGACAGATTACAAAGAAGTCCCAGATGACTTAAAATACCAGCGCAAGAAATTCATCTCCAAAACTGTCCACAAACAGAACGATTGCCCAGAGGAAACTGCTTGGAACTTGTCAGAATCCAACACGGCAGTAGTGTCGCTGCAGATGAAAACTAAATTATGTACATTTGGAAAATCTCCGTAGGTTCACTCGTAAACGAGATCATGACAACAAAACTCACTTCATTCGAGTGCAGCTGTGCTCGTTAATTTGCGCGCAAATCTGCCGACAAAAATACAACTTCTACTAGTAAGGCGACGGCGAATAAGCATTGTGTAACAATAGCAATCTTAAAGTTCAGAATTTCAGCTATGCGTTTCGTACATCGATTACAGCTTAGAAAACAACCTACATCGCTTTTCCTAACCTACGCTGTACATACAAACATTTATTAGTGTATGCAGGGCAAAAACCGCAGAACATGCACTGACCACACACACATATGTGTACACATTTTTTTACAACATGTGAAATTGTGTAGCTTTTAACTGTATGTGTTGCAGGGACTACAGAAAATGAACTAAACTTTCTAACATTTCACTACTGTTTAGTTTATATATATATATATATTATATATATATATATATATATATATATATATATATATATATATATATGTGTGTGTGTATATATGTGTGTGTGTGTGTGTGTATGTGTGTCTGTGTGTAATTTTACTAAGAATCACAAATTCACAGACAGCAAAAGTGTAAAAGAAGACCAGTGCCTATAGTTTAGTTTCAAACAACAGTATCCAAAATACAAGCACGTATGCACAAGTGTCTATACAAAGATGCGCAAAAGCCTGTACAGTACATAAGCCGTTGCGTTTGTTATGAAGTGCTGAAGTAGTCATGTTTTTCCTCAAAACAGCAGCACATTGTATTACAATATTACACCAGCAACTTGAATAAGAAATCAAAACGATTACAAGCAAAATATCCAACACCAAAGTAGCAATACATATTTAGTGCTACTGTACACATATAAAATGACAGCAAAAGAGACAAGGAGGGGAGAGAGAGAGAGAGAGAGAGAGAGAGAGAGAGAGAGAGAGAGAGAGAGAGAGAGAGAGAGGAAATAAAACAACATCAGAACTGCTCTATCAACAAACTGGTACAGACTGGCAGAATTCTGTATTTTAAATTATTAATACAAAAGAATATAAAAAGACCACAAGCTCATTACACTGTCCTGGGAACAGATTTTAATTTACTTAGAGCTAAATTGAAATGCAGTAGAAAGATTTATCTGGCGCTACGTGGTCCGTTCCGTTCGAAAACCATCAGACACAAAAATTTCCAACTTTTTGAAATTATTTCCTCAGAAGCACAAGTAAAGAGAATGACTGCTCGACAACAACCAACAGAATACCAAAAGAGAAATGCCGTTGTCCGCAGAGTCCAAGAAAAACAGCAAATGTTTTATTACGAGACATGTGAACTAGTCATCGCAAAGCTAACTAAATCGATCATGAACAAGACTGCAACAGAAAGTCTCGAGTTCGTAACACAAAAAGGAAATGTTCACTATATCCAATCAATCATCGACCACCAGTTACTCTATTATCTGCGTTTCTCAGTTAGACCCCCAGTAGGGGGCATTGTAGGCTTTATTTCCACTCATCTTCTGCTGCATTCCAGCAGGTGGGACTGGTCTTCCAGCAACAGCCGAGTCCTAGGAAAAAAAAAACAATTGAAAGTATTTAATACCAGGTGGTCATAAAAATGCCAAACTTCAGTACAGAGGTAAATGCCATATTTCATATCTAGTACATATTGATGGAAAGAGCATGATAAAAGGTAGAACCACTTGATTAACAAAGAGAAAACATATCTCTCTTGAAGAATAGCTGTCCTACCAAATATTTTAAAGAATATTTTAAAGAATAAGAATTAAGAACTATCTTAAAGAATATTTTTAAGAATCTCACAATAACAGAGCAGTTTTTCACTGATCTCTTGTGAGAGCTTAAAAATATTTGATGCACAGACCAGAAGTTTTTATCAGAGAGAGAGAGAGAGAGAGAGAGAGAGAGAGAGAGAGAGAGAGAGAGAGAGAGAGAGAGAGAGAATGAAACACAGGTTGCCACACACAGCATACCTGTGGAACAGCATGATGCAGCAGCTGTGAATGTGACTGCTGGTGCGGCACAATGGGAACGTACGGCGGACCATACACCGTCGGCGCCCCGAGTGCCGCCGACGCCTGCGTGCCACCGGGCAGCGCCATGCTGAAGGCAGGCGGCGGAGTGCCACCGTGAAAGCCCCCTCTTTCAAACGTCTGCAACCACCAACAGAATTAACGTCAGATCTTGCTTTAACCCCTTAACTGGGGATCCCGGATATATCCGTCCATTTTACATTGAGTTACAGTTAAATACACGGTTAAGGGGTTAAAAACATTATAGTTATACACACACACAAATACAAAGTCTCAGACAGCACATCCAGAAAAAAAGCAATCTGGATGCTTGTAAATGCAGCAACTGATATACAGGGTGGCGCAAAAAAAAAACGGACTATATCAAATGCAAACCTAAATGTTACTAGTCCGGTTTTTTGCGCCACCCTGTAGTTAATATGTAAAAGCACTGATGATTACAAAATGCAAGGAAAAAAACTGCAGTTTACCTGGATGTGAGTCTTTCCAAAACCAGTTGCTCCAGTAATCAAATCTCCAGATACCGCATTCATGCCTATCGTTAAAAAAAACACATATTAACATTCAACGGAGCATGTTCGGCTGAAAGTGAATCGAAATTCTTCTACCCGATTAAATTCAAACACTTATATCCAACTCCCAAGCTTGAGGAAATGTCAACATCAGTGAGCCCCCGAAAATCAATTCCAAATCCGTTCACTCTGTCACAAAGTATCCGCAGTGTTATTTTAGCGGGCAATCTTAATGCTGCCACTGGTCAATTGACAATGAACGTATGAGTTTCAAAATATGCTGGAATCTGCTGGAAAACGCCAACTGCAGCATGCTACTTAGCACAATCACAGTACAACTTGCCTGTGGTCATGCCAGCACTTGGCTTGTTGGGAACCTGCGAGGTCCCAAACGTCTTTGTGAAGTCTTGGGCCTGTCCACCTACAAGCAGAGATATATTCAAAGAATTTGGGAGGTAAAAACCAGCAAATAACATGGGCAAGTAACACCAGCAAGTTTACTTTACAGAAAAATTTCCAATGGATTTGCCTGTATTCAAGATATGAAACCACTAGAAATGCCACCATGTAGCTAAAGCCAGATTTTTAAAAATTCCATATTCATCTCAAGTCAGCATTATCCATTAATTACCAAGCGCACAAAATATGCTAAGTATGGCATTAAACAGGTTCAACTGTACTAAAACAAACTCATATTTACACACCCATAGCATAAGCATGAGATCCAAAGACAGTGGGCTTCTGGTACTGTGTTGTCGAAGTAGTTCCGGCAAATGTTGGATTGGAAACCGAAGGTATAGCCGCCTGTAATAGACAAACGTTGAAACAAAAATCTTAACTGCATTGCATTGAGACAATTTATATAGCACCATAAACATAGCAAAGGCCAAAGTCAGAGCTGTAATGTAATGTAACAAAATATTTGTATAGCGCCTCTTCTGAAGAATCACCCAGAAGTGCTCCCACAGCAAATTACTGTATATTGACAAAGAGATAAGTTTTAAGTCGTTTCAAAAAGAGGGCCGTAGAATTAGGAGTTGCTAAGCCACGCATAGTGGCGTTGTATGGTTGTTGTAGCACGTCATCTAGTATAACCAGCAAATATTATGCTGCTTTTAAAACTAACTGATAAATGACTGGCCAAATAACAGTGCCATAATGATGGAAACATAATGTAAACCAATATAAAATATCTCTTAAACAATTAATTTATGCCATAAAATAGTAAAATTTATATATCTAAACCAGCCCCACCAGACTCGAATAGCAATAGGATGCAATATACCATAACAGCTTATTTCCAATTCCTTTTAGTTTACACAGCATGAACATGGGGCTTAAAAGTGACGGCAGAAAGTTTGACAATATGTTTAGAACTGTCCTATGTCATATAAAATCAAAGAACCATACTGTTAAAAGGAACCAGTTTGGATAGTAGAACTGTCCTATGGCATATAAAATGCCTGTAGGTCCATTGGATAGTAGGGCAAAATGCCTGTAGGTCCAGGATAGTAGTAGCTGTAGGCAGCAGCAGGGTGTATGGCATGGTTGATGAAGGCCTGCTGGTTTCCAGTCACTGTCTGTGGTTGTTGGTTCGGCTGGGCATTGACTGGTGATAGAACATCCATAGCAGCCAGTTTCATGTCATTTCCTGTTACACACACAAGCTATTCAGCCTCAATATTCTATTTATCAGGAACAATACAATCATTCACTTATTGGTTGAGTGGGCAAACACTTTAACCCTTACGCCTCGTACGGCCGTCATTTTGGCTCCACAACCTGTTGGCAATAGGGATCACTGATCGGGATCAAAGGGGTTAAGTAGAAATGACTGAACCAAGGCCTGAATCGTGGAACTCGTGGCTGGTGCTAACCATTGCTCTACTAAGCGCTCACACGTAAATATTCGTGGATCAGCAGTACACAAACAGAATGCAATATATCAAATGCTAAAAATCAACATTAGTTATTTGTATGGATTTACAAATTCTCCAAGAAAACTCTGGTATGAACCTATTACAAAAAATGAATCAAAAAAACTCGGAAATTTCTTGACCAAAACTGAGAGTTCTAACGTCAGCTGGTAAATTCCCATGTTAAAAAGTCCTAATCTCAGAAACAAACAGCAATTGCCAATGCACAGCGGTATCGAAAGAAAAAAAGAACAATACTCACCTGTGTACGACTGAGTACCAAGAGGCCCTGTTGACTCGCGGCTGGGGAGAGAGGCAGATGCCTGTAGAGCCATTTCGTAATACGGCATTGGCTATAACACATTGCCAAAACACAATGATTAATTATGAAACACATCGGTCAAGACTGCATAGAAAGTTTGTTTAAGATTACATCTGATTAATTTATAACATTGCCATTTATAATAAGCACCATCAATTTAAATACAAATGCAGTTCTCTACATTAGATAATCCATTGCCAAGAAAATTTGGATTAAACTGAGACCCTGCCCAGTTATCTTGAAAATTGGGTTAAAGTAAGGCTTGACCTAGTTAGCCTTGAAAGGTGGGCTAAAATACAACCTGGCCCAGTTATCTCAAAAATTGGGTCAAAGCAAGGCTTGACCCAGTTAGCCTTGAAATTTGGATTAAAATGAGACCTGGCCCAGTTAGCTTGATTACACCCAATATCAAGAGAGCATGCTAATTTTTGTGTTACAAAATCTATATTTTATTAATAATAAAATTGACAAAACTTGTCATCAGTGCTATTGCTACGCCTTACATTTGTAAATCTCTGCTGCAACATTTGAAGTTCCTCAAATGACGAGTAGGTGAGAGGCTGTTGTGTGGCCGGATAACCCTGAAAACCAATTATGGTAAATATCCTATATTACTATATCCCATGTACTGTTATGTAGCAGAGTAATACTGTAAAGAATCTGCAGAACTACCAGAGTCCGCGTTATGAGATTCAATTCGTTTGCAATTCAACTGAGAATGTTTCGTAGAATCGAGAGATTAGAGAAATGCTTGCACGGCACTCATACTAACAAACGTTGCGAGTTGGAATCCAGGCGGTTGACCAATCATGTAGTTGTGATTAAGCATTGCGGCAGCACCAGAGGCCATTCCAGAGGCCATGTTAGCCAGAGGTTTACCTAGAAAATACGGTGTTCTATTACTTCAACGGTCGTAAGAACACAACTGTGAAATTGAAAATGCGTGAAATGTTAGCAATGCCGAGAGGTTCTTCACGGCTCAAGAGATTAAAGTTAATGGCCGACATTTCAATAATTAATTAATTAACCCCTTTGCCATGTCTTTAACTGTAACTCAATGTAAAATGGACGGATGTATTCGGGGTTCCCAGTAAAGGGGTTAATAACAAAGCGTTTGAAAATGACAATTTCTAAAATATCCAAACGCTCACAGTGAATCAAAGTTGGACTGATCCAAATGCCCAAGAAATTTCACTAAATTTGCTAGTTCAGAAACATGGCTCAAGAAAAATGTCCGTTTAAAATGCCAAATGTCAAACAAGATTAGCAACATCCAAATATGATGGCATACTCTGTGACAGCGAAGTCTTAGCAGTAGTCGCCAGAGACATCTTGGATGCCAGAGTCATCATCCCGGTCACCGACGACGCCACCGTGCCACCACCAGGCGTCGCGACTCCACCTGCGGACGTACCGGCAACGTCCACCGATGTGGTCAAGGCCCCCGGATTGCCCGGCTGTCCGTCTTTCAAGTTCAGTTTCGAAACAGAGTCCGATAATTTTCCTCCTGTTGTGGAACTCGAGACCAAACTGCTCGCAGCGGCAGTACTCTGCGACCCCTCGACCTGACCTCCAAACGACTGTGACGGGCCCGTATGATTGGCGAACCCCGGTCCGGCGGATGAGCTCAGTCTCTGGTTGCCGAAAGTACCAGCGGACGACGCGCCCTGTCCTTGAGCGCCGCTCGCAGGCGGCGTGCTCTGCGTGATAAACGACGCACCGGTCGTGGACTGAGCCGCCTGACCCTGGCCGCTGCCAGATCCAAAGTTTGACGTGAACGACTGGCTCATCTGGACTGGGACCCCGCTGAAAGCAGTTCCCGAGGTAGTGGCATTTCTCTGTCCGTCGGCCACACCGGCCTCGTAGCCGCCGGCCGGGCCGTCCTTCTGTCTGTATCCTGGATACTGCCCCGCATCGAATCCGCCGGAATCCATCTGCATTCCCTGGAAGCTAAGCCCAGAGGCTATGCCCGGGTACGACAGAGAGATACTGCTGGGCTGGCTGCCTCCCTGAAATACGCCTGCCGACGGGTAAGCCAAGGCCGAGTCGTAGGACTGCGACAGCGAGGCGGAGAACGGCGTTCCCTGCTTGTCGACGTACAACCCGCCAACATCCGATCCGACGGAATAGGTGCCCGTGCCTTGTTTCTCCGGCGCGAACAGCTTGGCGGTAGGACCCTGCGAACTGCCGTAGTGGAGCTGGTTCGGCAGAGGCCCGGCACTGTATCCAGGCGGAAACGTGGTAGAACCAAATCCCTGTTGAGCCGGAGGGCCGCCGACTCCGTACCGCTGAGAATCGCCGTAAGTGTACTGTACGTGCTCCGGCGTGAGGGCGAAATCCGAGGACATCGTAACCAAGGACGAAGGTCCCGAGTGGTAACCGAACGTAGAGCCGTAATGGCTCGGCCCGTTCGACAGGAGCAGCTTGGTGCCACTGGCCGGCCCGCCCTCGCTAGACGAAGACGAATATGCCAATTGGATAAATCCCAGCTGGGATGCAGCAGAACCACTTGGTTTTGTAGCAGATGTCAGAAGATCATTGGATGACGATGATATGGATACCACCTGAATCACAAAAGCACATTTAAAAACCTATACTGATACATATATACAAACACACATATTCAACAGCATATCAAAAAAGCGTAATATAAAGACGTAAAGTAATATTGACCTGTACTTTACTTTGAACATTATATGTAACCCTCACATCAAACTTGCTGCAAATAAAACATAGCTTCTATGGCTGTATTATCTAAGCATTTGTCCCATGCTATGCTCGGGTGAGACTTATTGTGAAACAACAAATATAGGTTACTCTTCAAGCATTTAAAAATAAAACATAAGCACGAGTCTCTTCAGCAAACACAATCCACAAGAACAACATGAAGAAAAACCAGGGTGACTAAAGCACCTACCATATAATGCAGTGACTCGTTGCCCTTGTTGGTCGCGGACAAGGCCGCAGACGAAAACGAGTTCGGCTTTGACGCCAGTGTCACATGACTTTCCGACAGTGCTGCCTGTGCCTTCGACGCGTTTTGATCGTACGCAGACAGCATCGGGCGCGTTGCAACATTTGTTCCAGAATTAGACGGTGCCTGCGATGAACTGGAACAAAGACGTTAACACATCATTCGGGACCCTAGGCACAACACGGCAATTGAACTAAATCATTCAACTTTAATGCATAGTACGGCTTCGTGCCGTTTTTCTCAAAGCCTGTATACCTGATCTTTGCAGAGCCCTTGTATTCGGGAGGAATAACGTCCGAAATAAAGCCGGGGCTGGCGTCAGTTGCGGCCGGCATTGAATCCCAGCTGCCGAACTGGACGTCCAGTCGACCGCTATTCATGGAATCTGGCATTTCTACAGGCATCGAAGGAATCTGAAATCACGAACAGTGACAACTGAGGATGCCATATTTCCAAAATGCATTTCATTCAAACTACTCTTCATATCCCAAATTATTATTATTATTATTATTATTATTATTATTTAGGCAATTTATATAGCGCTGTACGCATGGCATCTACCAAAGTCAAGGTTGCCACACCAAAGCATAATGGATTCAATTATTAAGATATCCCTAGTTAATTTTACCAAATAATACACCATTTTAAATTCTTCAGATATCAAAATCACGGGGGAAAAACCAAACAATTCCAAATAGTCCCTAAGAAATGTCAACACCACCAAATGTCTCATTCTTTGTGACTATCACCACATGTATTTCTGTAACCGAAGAAACTATTACAGCTAGATCTGGCTTCGTTTGAACCATCGCATATACGAAAACAATTTGACCAAGACGCTAAGAATATGATACACAAAATGCTGAACATTGTGAAAATTAGACCGTTCTGGTATGCAGCTAAAAATAACCCAGGGCACTTCTGAAAGCCATAGGACAGACAGGAAGCAACTCAACAATGCCAAGGTGAAGGATGTCTACCTTTGATGGAGGTGGAAGCCGCGGTCGTGCTTGTTTGACCCCTTGAACGTGCGTCGATGACGACTGCTGTAGACCGACCTGAGGCTGGTGACCGGTACTTCTGACCATTTCGTCTCTCAATGGCGAACTCTGCCCGAGGCTGCTGCGGCCAATCTACGCAGACATTTCAAACGAGCTGCTAATGGTGAAATACATACTGGCGTTGCTTATACGATCACTAGGCAACTGACGCCACACCACAAAATAAAAAAATGAATGTTCACATATCAAAAGACGAAATAGCCCCGGTAATAAAATCAATCATTATCAAACAGGAAAATCACGATTTAAAATTTAGTTCTTAAAGTTAAAGCTTAAATTTAAATTCCTAAAAACGTAAAAGATGAATAGTTCTGACGATGTCATCATAGTGATAATTATACGAAGCGCGAATGCTTACGCCCATCACGTTTTTAATGCATTCGGTTGCCTCCCGGTTGTAATGACTAACGTACGTCGTTCGGTCAGAGATGTTACCGTAGCAATTTCCGACTTCACCGACTGATGAGGACAACGAAGGTCCCTTGGTGACATAACTAACAATAACAAATACCGTACACAAGTCATAAATAATCCAAACTTGGTTGCCAAATCTGGAAAACTTTTAGACTTCCCACAATACATCTACACTACAGTGTGCCAAGAAATTACACCATGGATACAATACCATGCACTTACTGTCAAGCTCGGTTAATGTCACAGTGAGTGACGCGGTAAGACGATAAAACTAAAAATTTATTAGAGGCGGCTTACTGTTGGCCGATGGAATCCTGGTCAGATGCCGACGTGAATAATGCCCCGCTGACGGCCGCCATCATGTCGCCCGACAGTCCACTTTGATCTGCTCGGTTTGAAGACTCGAATGTCATGGTTGTGCCCTGGTGGGTCGCCGACACCAATTTGCCGTCACTCGCATTGTTCGGGTCCGAATGGATTTTTGCCGAGTGGGAAGAAACGCTCGGCGTGAATACACAGCTTTCGTTTAGCTACAAGAGAATACCAAGCAGTGCCGTACGACAGTGTACGTACGTATCAACACTATTAAATGCGCTCAACACAACCAGGGTTTTAAAATATTTGAGCCAATTTTCTTAACATAATGGTCTTTCTAGTTTAAAGAACTATTCTTCCCAATTTTCAAAGCAGGATACAATTCTTGAAAAATCTGTCTTTAATTAAGAGAACATCTGAAATATCAATAATAAATACAATGAAGACGTTGCTTTACCCTTCATGTTTGCATGTTTTACTGTTGGACTGTAATATCATATATAATATTATTACTATATTACCTATATCAATTTTATAATTCTCATTCTCGCTATTAAATATTAGTACTAGATTTTTATATGTTTGTCATTTATATTAATTATCACTTTAAATCATTATTCTTTTATTATTAATTATTCTTATTATTATTATTCTTATTATTATTCTTATTCATTATTCTGTAATCATTATTCATGGTTTATAGTTTAGTTAAGCTTTTCTTTTCTATTCTTGGCATGTGTTCAACAGGATGTCAAGAAATAATTTTATTTGATTTGATTGATTTATTGAGAGAAATTCATGAACTAAACATACCGAGCCATTCCATTCATCTGCTGTCCATTCATCTGCTACGTCAGTCCACGCTGGAAGAAAAACAGCCACATAAAAATCAGCCAATAACAGGGATCCAAAAATAGTATCAATCCACCATCATAAATCAAATAGCTCTGATATAATTATGCAAGAGTAACTAATAAAAGACATAATTCAGTTCCAATATGAGTGAGAAAGCAAGCATAGCAATATTATCATCTGCTCAAAAATAACTGTTGAAAAAAATCCTGGCTATGATCTTACATCCAAATCGAGAGTTATCCTCTCCGTTCGGCATTGATTCACTTGTCCAGGTGTCGATCTGTGTCTCAAATTTATTGGAATGCAACGACCTACGGCATGAGAAATGCAGCATTCAAAATCATACTCGTACATAATCAATTGCTTAGTAAGGTTTGACCTCTAAATTCTATCAATGTCTCTTGTGGTAGACTAAAGCACTCAAAACGAAAAGCCACAATTCTATTATGATATATATATATATATATATATATATATATATATATATATATATATATATATATATATATATATATATATATATATATATATGTCAAGAGCTTGCAATGCATGGTCTTAGTAAAAGTTCAGTGATGAAGAGAGAGGCCATACCTTCCCCCTCTGCGACCGCCTCTGCCCCTGGGTTCTCCATAGTTCCCTAAAACGACATGTAGAAATTTACATTAACAAAAACCCCTGAAAATGCAAAATAAGGGACTAATAGTACTTAAGCAGCACAATAAAAACTTTGATTTCTCAAGGCCTCCTCAGCATGAATCTCTGATCTGATACACTAAAGAGCAAATAAATATCATCTAGAAAATCAATAGGCTATACAATCAGAATAGTTTAGCGACAAATTACCTCTTCGATGTCCCCTGTTTGGCTCGTACCGCGTTTCTCGTTCGTGGCTTGTGTTGTCACGCGACCTTTCCGTACGATCAGACCATGATGTACGACTGCGACCTAAGAAAATTTTCAACTGAATCAAAGTCTAATAAAACAGCTTTAACCCCTTTACCATCCATGACTCACATATGCATCCATTTTACATTAAGCTACAAATAATCGGCTGGTAAAGGGTTAATACACACACACTCACACAACACACACACACACACATATATATAACTGGTAGTGCGAAAAGCAATACAAAATTAAGCATAAAACTAAACAAATATTCCAACTGTCGACCCAAGAATTTTTACTTCAAAACAAAAAGGAATTGAGTCCAATGGCAAAAAACAAACTCCCTCCTCAACTTTTTAAGCTTAAACTTTTCCTTCTCTGGCGTTCAGACACTGATATCAAATTCAAACATAAACTCGCTAAACTGCATATAAGTAAACACATCAGTCAAAATCAATACAATTTCTATAGAAAAGCTCATTAACCCTTTCATTTGGCAATCTGCTAAAAAACCATTATGTTATGAAGTTGAAATACTGGCCTTAATGGGCCAAAGGGTTAACAACAACAATCAAAAACCCAGCCCACTAACGGGCCAGACCCGAATACACTGAACATTTGGCTCCATTCCAGATTAAATCAAACAGAAATGCAAATGTCAAGAACTTTCATATGCCCCAAATACCGGTAACTACAGTCATATCCAAATGTCACTTCTCACCAACTAATAAGGCCTAAATGACTTCTCAAAAAATGTCAACACATATAAAGTCGAGAACCCAAATTCTTCACATCACACAGCATTATTACATATCATTAACCTTATCATTTTAAATTTAAATGTGACTAACCTCGAGGAAACCTAAGCCCGCCTCTCCCCAGACTCCGTCCCCGTTGAATGCCATCCACGTGATTTATCACAAACTCTGTTTCTGTTGCGTTTTCAAATTTGACGTCTGATGGCATTTCGGATGGACATCCCTTGTTTGGCACTGCAAGTTTCTTCTTTTTGTCGATCACCTGCCACTCATCCACCTGTTCAAACAAAATCCATAGCGATAAAACTGCTGAACGTTTCTGACTCACCGTCCTTCTTTGCACAGTCAAGACTACACTACCAAGGACACAATTACAGCCATCACCATTATTATAAATGCAAGATGAAATATATTAAATGAAAAGTTTAACGGCAACTTTATAATGTAAAGACTGGCGAACCTAGCTGGCTTGACACTTTTACCCCAGCTATTCGTACAACCAATGTATAATGAAACCGAAATATTGGTCTGACGGCTCAAAAGGGTTAAGCCAGGGTAGAGTTTTTATTTCAAAATCAGAAAGCATATTCTACTGATGATTGAACCCACGAGAGCTTCCTGGCTTTCCAGAAGTTTCTCCACTGTTCGATTTATGTCGTAATCGCAGTCATACAGAACCGTCATGACTTCATCGCTCGATCGCCCAGTCAAATCGATTATCTGCAGTTGAAATGAAACAGCTCAACAGCACAAAATTTCAAAGCAAATTTTCTCATCCAAAATCATTGAAATCTGCAACTGTGTCTTATGCTATTTTAACTTTCTAAGCATAATTCTGATCTAAAGCAGGACAAGAGAAAGTTATACTCATGCCAAAAAACAATGGCACTACATAAATGCCATGTAACATTACATTACAGGAAGAGTTTGTCCTGTGCAAGAGCAACCGTAAGGCCCAGCACTGTTCTCATTATACTTGGCAAGAAGTGATACAGGTGCTTTATGAAATTAATCTAGAGTAGTTTGCCATTGCTTTCTCTAGACCCGCGTTTACCTTCTCAGCTTTACACCGATAGCAATTTATCCCCATGTCCATGGCATGAAAGATTGGCTAGTTGTCAGAACCACGACTCAAACTCAGGATGGTCACCCATCCGAGTATGAGCCACACTCAATGTTGCTTAACTTCTGTATTCTAATGGGAACAGGTTACACAGCACCATGGAGGCTGACAAGAGTTCATGACCAAGCTTAAAAACACAAAAGATTAAAGAACAAGAACATCGCTAGTGGGAGAACCAGGATGCAAAGAACAACGCCAACCTGATTAACTTTGGCGGCAATCTCTGGATCTCCCTCTGACCTGTCTGATAAGATCTGAGCCAGTCGCACTTGTTCTGCAGTCGGCTACCAAAGCAAAAGCAACATTTTACAATACTATTGCACAGTTAAATATCTCCACTCAACAAAAAGCTAATGGGAGAACCTGTTTGCTAATGGGACGCGAGACACTGGTAAAAATTGAAAATGATGGAATATTTCCACAAACCAGTAAAGTGCTTGCAATCATTATCTAGATAGGCTATCCAGGAGGGTCATAGTTAGTTAATAGTTAGTTAATATGCCAACTTATATAGCGCTATAGTCACAGCAGGCCAAGATCAAGAGCGCTTTACAGATTGCACTTAAATGAGATGTTAAACAAGTGTGTCTTTAGTCTGGTAGCAAACATTTCTAGACTAGTCATAACTCTGATTATGTGCCACCTGTTAATTCAAAATCTTTTAACTATTATCCAGTTAATAAAATGCATCTGTAAACAGGAAGTTACAGTTCTAAATGTGTAAGTCATATTACACATGCAAAAGCATTTATTGATACATGCATAATGGACGACTTACAACATTCGGTTACACTACAACAGAGGAATCACATTAAACTAAATGAGATACAATGAACCAATTCCAACCTGAACTTTACTTGTCTGTGTCGTCTCAGGCTTTCCATTTTGTGACGAAGAATTCATTTTGCCCAACTTCTCTTTCTGTGGCCGCACAACTTTGCCTCCTGCGCCGCTCATCTTGCACTACTGCTGAGTTTCTATTTACAGAAAACTACCTAAACAAATTATGACATCAAAATCATCGGCATGCAAAACAATGAACATAGCAGACATTTAAATAACTAAGAAAAATGCCCGCCAGGTTCCTGTCATGTTCAATTCAAGATAAATTCAGTAGCTAATACCTATTCATCGAGCAGTCTGCCCTAGTGAATCGACAAGCAAATCAACTTCGCTCAAACTGAGAGAAACATCGCAGCGACGACAATATGCTAGCGCTACATAAATCCAGAGGAACTGGACAGCCCATTTACTACGTTCCGTTTCTAGCCACCGAAAATCAGAAAACGTCTTCAATCGGAAACGATCGCAATCTGTCCAAACGATACTGAACGTAATTTGCAATTAAATCCTGATTAAATTCCAACAAATAACAGAATAAATGCGGAAAATTCAGAGAAATTTAAAGCCGTGACTCACTCACTCGACACAATTTCGCTCACAGATATTAGGTCACGTGACCTCACGTTCGCACCACTAATTCGTATCCGTGCGCTGGTCAGAAAATAGTTTGTCAAGATATTCACATTGTTTTGTGAAAGTCTTAATAATTTCTCATTTCTTCATCTCAGCAATCATGAAAATCTGAAATTTTTAGTGATCTTATTCATTGTAAATCGGTTTTATTCTAATATTAAAATTATGCGTCTATGTATTGCTTCCCAGCACTAAAAGGAAACGCGGTTTCTACGTTCCTTTTTTGCGAATTTATACAAAGTAGTGAAAGGCGCCGCGTTCTCGATTCTTGCATAGCGACTGTGGAATCTACTGGTATTCTATGGTCAATCTACATTTTACCCGTGGTCATCTACTCGATATTAGTGGTACCATGTGTTTAAAATTATTTGCATAATATATCTGAATAGTTATTTATTTTTCAAATTATATCATTAGTTAGACAAAATTAATGATTTTAAACATCTTACTTATGCAGAGTGATGCTGTCAGCATTGTCGATATGATTCATGAATTCAGTCCATGCAGATAGCAAAGATGTAGTCATAACTGAATGAGATGAGTTCAGAATGAACATCATCATTATTATTGTTATTATGTTATTGTCAGTGGTTTTCACACAGGCTTACTTAGCCTCCTAAACCACTTAAAATCACATTATTATTATTATTATTATTATTATTATTATTATTATGTTGCCTATGGTAACTTTGGTAGACACAATTTATACTGTTGAACATTGATTCTTTTCTGTGGATCCCATTCATTACTGTAAACTTTGATGAAAAAGTGGGGCTCAACCCTATTCCTTCCTCTTCCCTATGGTGGCCTCTCAAAAAGTGGGGGCTCAAGCCTATAGCCCTAATAGAAGTTTAAGACTATGAGAGCAGTGATATTTCAGTTCGGGAAATAATTTCAGTTTCTATTCAGTTTCAGTTCTAGGGTTGCCAATTTCAGTTTCTATTCAGTTTCAGTTCGGGAAATAATTTCAGTTTCTATTCAGTTTCAGTTCTAGGGTTGCCAATTTCAGTTTCTATTCAGTTTCAGTTCGGGAAATAATTTCAGCTTCAGTTTCAGTTAACAGCTGATAATCATTTTCAACGTTCAATAAGTGGCAAGTAACAATTGTTCTGTTCAGTTAAGTAACTACAGTAATTTAAGTATCTAAGTTAAATCACGAATTGTGAGAGAAAATGAAAGGGGGTCATTAAACACTTTTGTCATTTTTGCATTTCTCTAGGGAGGGTCTCATTTTCTGAACTCCCCCCAACCCCCAGGAGCTCTGAGTTAAATCCAATGTGCATTTAGTTTTAAGAAGACTCACATTTCTAAATTTTTGGTGAGGCGATTTCTTGGCCAGCTTGTTAACAAGCCACACAGTGAGAAGAAGCTCAACATAGGGGCCTGTTAGGCAGGTGCAGTGATTCAATCTTCAGCCAGATCTGCTAATTGAGCGTAGGATCCTTTCTCCTTGCATCTTCATCTCAGAGTATTGCTGAAGTTCTGACAAGTAGTTGTCCAGCTGGCCTTGAATGGAAGACACTGTAGGATTAGCGGATATGCCGGTAGGTGCATGTTTCAGATGCTATCATCAACTTATTATTATGTATGATTTTGCTGCCGCCAGTAGTTGTTCTGTTTCACGAGATGCCTACTGATGCCACAGATATGGTTAGACAAGCAGCAACAGGGATAGGATTAAATTGAAATGACTGGGGATCAAGAACTGAAGCAAAGCGACTTGTGAAATCAGAGAGCATTAGGACTATGAGCTTTCTTGAACCGCTAAAATGGTGAAGGTGACACTCCAAATTTAGAAGAAGTGATGGCAGAATATATGACATTGGCTGTGAGTCAGTTTGAAGAATGTCAGAGTAATTCGTGCACATTGCATAGTTTTTGATAAAGTAAGTAGGTAAGTAAAATTTCTTTTATGCTTTGTCAAAATCAGGCTCAGCAGGTAAGTTGTTATTTAAATCCAAAAAGACCTTTAGAAAAAATTTCAGTATTTACTAACAATTTCAGTTCGGGAAATAATTTCAGTTTCTATTCAGTTTCAGTTTTATGGTTGCCAATTTCAGTTTCTATTCAGTTTCAGTTCGGAAAATAATTTCAGTTTAAGTTTCAGTTTCAGTTAACTGATTTAAAATAATTTCAGTTTCTATTCAGTTTCAGTTCACTGAAATATCACTGTATGAGAGTCTCGTGTATGAAATGGTAAGTTATGGGGCTAATGACTTATCTAAGTTTTTTTTTTTTTTTAAATCAAAATTAGTTTATTATTTTCCAAATAAGTGCATAATAACATCATCACAATGATTACATGTAAAGATCATAGTAGTAATAATAACATCATAATAGTAATATTTGAAAAATGTTGACATATAAATAATTTGGAAACTAAAGGGAGAAGCAGGAGAAGAGAAATATTCTCTGTTCAAGGCCTGCTTTCCCGGTGAACCAGTAAGCTTATACTAACTATGGACATGTTCCAATTGACTGAGTACTATGTTTATAAATACAGAAAGCAAGTAGCAACCGGAAACAAATTTTAACATATGGTGCAAAGTGAGGGTGCAGCGTGCAAAGTGCTAAGTTTGGTAAGGGGCTGTCCATTAATTATGTCAACAATTTTGGGGCAATTTTTGACCCCCCTTGTCATTTGTCAACAACTGTCAACTTTCGGTTACCCCCTATAATTATGTCAAAAACTTTTGACTCCCCCCAAGATCAATGACAGGTCCCAATAACAAGGTTATTATTTTTGCAGTGATGACCATTTTCCCCTGTTTTTCTCATCAAGTGTCAAAATGTGGTGACAACGTTTTTTGCCATGCTTTTTTCCATTGTAATAAGTAGTATCCCACGAAATGTCCTATTTTTGATTATTTGTAAAAAGTGAAATTTTTGATGTCAACTTCTCTTGACCCCCCCCCCTGTCAACAACTGTCAAACTTTTTCAAACCCCCTAAATTGTTGACGTAATTAATGGACAGCCCTAAGCAATGACTTCATGGTCAGATTTTAATCTTTGACTAAGATGACATATTGGATATGGGCTCTGTTTTAGTTTTTGAAACATGTATTTGGGGAGGGGGGATTAAAGCTTTATAAGAACCCCGCACCAAATGATGTACTGTTTGAATGTTTGTAAAGCTTTGACATGTGAGATGAAACTCAACTCTATTGTAAAAAAACTATTGAAACCAAAAGGCATTAAAATCTCACTGCATCATCAAAGTGTTGCAATGTAATTCTACCAATTATATATAACAGACTTATTTTCAAAATAGAATTGCAGCTGCAAAGATGCAAGTAAACTAGTTTTTAACTGTCAAATCTATTTATGAAACTCTGATGAAGATGGTGATGATTGATGACAGTTTGCTAGAAAGAGCTCTTAATCAGGCAGCTTGCCTTAATGGAACCAAGGCTGCCAGATGAAGAACCGTCTCTAATAGTGTGCTCTTTGCTTTCAGATGTTCTTCCTCTTATCTGTTCTTCCTGTTTTCTCTGTGTTCATATGAAAGTTTGACTGTTGCATACATGCAAAGCTACTTGGCAGTTCCCTATGGTAATGGCTTCAATAACAGAGATCACCTAGCAGCTCTTCTCTCAGAATATATCACATAAAACTTGTTTTGCTATTTTGTATTCAGCTATAGTGATTTGAATTTAATCACTTGACATGTAATAATAATAACAAATGGGTTTTAAGCAGGTTATTAGGATAGTTCTTTCGTCAAAAACTACAGTGTATTCTAAAATATTATGGGCATTTAAATTTAATTATTAAAAAGGAAACTGTGACCTAACAAGTAACAACTAGAACAGTGTATCTCATTTTAATTCATGTAGAAAATGTCTGCAGACATTGGAAACTGATTCAACCTTTGAATATCTGTACAGATGCGCTGCCCTCTACACTGAAAGCAACAATAATATAGAACGACATAGCCGCCATTGTGAGTCATGCTGTTGACCTTGCCTCTGTCGTTTATATAAAATCGGCCACATATGTGTTTCAGTCATCAAATAATCCCTACATTTCCATCAGATTTCAATTTCTAACTAAAAAATTGCCAAAGTAAAGCCCAATTGATATTGAAAATGATAACCTCGTAAATGAATCCAGAGCTAAATATAATGAATTTCGGAAGGTCTTTAGCTCGCACATCTAGGCAAATGTTCGCCGGAAAAGTATCACTGGAAAATAACTGATAATAATTGAAAGAACGGAGATCACTTATTATCTGGCATAATAATTTGTCAGTGCATCCTGTCAGACATATTACACAACCATGTGACGTGTCTAGACTAGATTGGAAAAGTTTAATGACGCATTTAACTCGATATCTCAACTTCTAACGCAAAATGCCACCAACGTCACACGCACAAGATATTCATAAACCATTGTTTTATAATTAAATTAAAATCCTATAAAGCGATTTAATAAAAATTTCATGAAAAAACGTGTCACTAAAAAAACCTATGATGATGAATCAGCCATTGGGCGTATGGCAAAAAGGCTCAGATGAACCAGTAAGCTGCTAATTTTTACGCGAAAATATCGAAAATAATTGAGCAAACTCTGATTAATCGTTAGTTTCAAACTTCTCACGATAACCAACTGTCCGATCAAAACCCATTCGACGACTGAAAGACCTCTACTATGTCGCTGACCAATTTTGTCTGGGATTTAATTGCATAGCCCCGTCAGGGGAATGGGAATTTATGCATTAATTCACCATCAAACTACTCTGTAAAGATATTCATGCATTACATGAGAACGTTTAAAAATTATTGATATTGATAATTTGCAAGTAAATATAATTAGTAATGATTTTCTTTTAGTAATCATTAAAATAAATTTTAGGGCAACATCCGAAAATCCTTGAAAATGCTGACAGCACAGATGGCGCTGCCATCTTTCATCAGCTGTTTTTACTGAAAAATAAATTTCTTTATTAAAAGCATTCAAAGTGGTGTTTGTTATAAACTCTTGTTTTAAATCTAGACTGCTAATGTATTTAAATTACAAAAGACTAGTGGGCTTTCATTTTATATAAAATACGCATACGAGATCTCGAACCATTTGCTCCTAAAGTGCCGGCCTAGACGATGCATTAATGCGGTTATAGTTTGATGATGTAATCACCAAGCGCATGCATTCTTCAAATTTCCAATTTTCTCATGTTAAAGACCACAAAATATGCAAAATAAACTCGCACAAACTACCACTCTTGTACTCTCAATAATCGTATATTTATTAAGCGTCTATTTACTCGTGAATGGGCACACATATCTGATGAAAGAAGAGCGCTGATAAAACTTTTTACCTCCTGAAGACGCCAGCAATTCACACTCCTATAGGACTCAGTTGCATCGGCACGAGATCTGCTGGAAACAACATTGACTTTATGCTAACCTCGTGCTTTTTTTATGAAAGAGCAGAATAATAATAATAATAATAATAATAATAATAATTAGGACCTAGCCCCTAGTATTTGCGCAATGACGCATGGCCTTGTACTCACGATTAATATTTTATCTGTTGTTTACATGTCCAGTGCTTAAAAGTCACGTCCTTAGTAACGAAGTAATCTGAATCTTTTCTGTGAATGATGGCTGGTCACAGTTATGGATAGTTGCGGCTCCTCACAAATCTTACATACATTAAACAACAAATGGTTCTGCCCTGGCTGTGCCACTGATGAAGTTGACCTCACAAACTCTGATGAAAGTGAACTTTGAGGGGTCTTTTATTGGCAAATAAAAGGCAAATTGGCTGCACATTTTTAGAACTACACTGTATTTTAAAACCCCATTTCTGACCTGGCTTGTCCACCATAGACTATCACCTGGTTGTCCGGTCGGATACCTTGCATCTTAGAAGATTTTGATTTGGTATGCCATCGGCTGATGCTACTGTACATTTAATACAATGATGCACTATAGAAGTTTAGAATTATATTATGGTAAAATGTGTGGAATGAGAGAACTCATCCACTGGTTCCTAAAATAACAAGGGCAGTTCCTTGAAAATTATCGCTGCTACTATCCCTATTGGCATCTATTGTCCCACGTGGCTCACAGAACTTCCTGTTATCATGGGGAGATTTATAGATTTCAAGACAGTTCTGTTGCAGTGAACCCCATTTTGGATACCACTGGAGACTGATCTCCCAGCCACACCATTGATATCTGAGGTTTGAGTCAACCGGGGCAATTAGCAACTGCGCCACATCGACTTTGCTCTGGAAAAAGGCCGCGAAGATGGCAGGCATTGTCCACACAAGTCTTGATTTAAGCCGTCACAGATCAAAACTAAGCAAGTTCATAACAATAATAATAATAATAACAGAACTGTATTTGACAACTGTTTTGTGATTAATGAGACTGATACCACAACAGAAACAGCAACACACCAAAGATAAAACTAAATACGAATTGATGTCCCACAAGCAGTAAACGGAAAAGCTAAGACGTTACAATTCGCACGATGACGATGATGATGATTATGACAACGCAACAATAATCGGTAACGAGAATAAGAATGACAACGGTACTTAAAACAGAGAATTTAAAATCGTTAAAACTTCACACGCAACGAGGCGTTAGTCTAATCGACGCATAACGAATTCTTCACACACAGAATCAACGCACGGCACGCCTCGGCGCAGCAAGGAAGAAGCCTTGGAACAATCAAAATCAAGCAATAACTCAACTCCAAAACATTATAGCAACGAAGAAATTGCTACACTTATCACAAAACCGTATCAGGACACGACATCACCAAAAAGGCAAACCTGCAACCCGAAGCAACGCTTAAAGCATAATCCAATCAATCAATCGATCGATCAGATCCGAAAACATTCCACTCTCCTGCGTTCTGTGACCAACTGTCATTTCTTCAGGACAGTTCCTACCAGTGGTGGTTCCACCATGTTGCTGATTGGAGATGCATTCCACCCCCCCTCAGGGTTCCTGATGACCCTTTTTGCTTTTCAACCTATTTTCCGGTGAGTTTTTAAAAATGTTTGTGAGAAATACTGCGAATGACCTTTTTTGCTTGCCGGCCTTTTTTGTCAAGGTTGTTTTAACATTTAGTGGGGCATAACACTAGCAACGGCCTTTTTTTCTCTTTTCTCTTTAGTTTTTTTCTTCTTCACTTTGCACCCCTCCCCCACCAACTTCCTATAAATTTCTTTCATCCCCCACCAAAAATTCATGGAACTGCCACTGGTTCCTACGGCACTATTCTGCGGCTAGAAAATCTCCACATGCTTTTTACAGGCTAATATTTCCACAAAAGAGCAAGAACTCTAACCGAGAGAACATTGAATACAACGCTGTGCCAGACTGCAGACAACAAATTACACAGAGTAAACAGCTTTGCGTGTATAAGTGCAACACTAGTAATCAAGTGATTGCTTGAAGTGCAGTTGGAAGTCGTCACAGACAACAGAAGTGCTACAGCGGTAACACGTTGCATACACACAACATTCTAATAACACGTAACACGGAATTATTATTATGCTGATCGAATGGACATAAGCATCAAATGCTGGGACTGTTTCCCGGTCGAGTATTTCATAGAAATTCAGCTGCATCGAAACGATTCACAAAGATAAGGCAAATTACAGAGTTCAATGGTATTGCAGGATATTGCAGTGAAAATCGGGATGCGCAGCCAAAATTAACAAATAATTTCGACGGGGTACAACCATGACCATCTCCTGTACATATTCTCCGACACATTAGCCAATTCAAGAAACACGTCTCGAATGGCGCACTCAAGCGGGGAACGTAGCAAACAGAGAGGTAAATTCTAGCCGACATTTGTACATTCAAAGTACCTTCAAAACACAAATATATTGTACCAGTTGGGTTCAAATCTCTCATATATTCAGGCTCCGGTGTTGAGTTGACAAAAATCTTTTCTACTAAGTGACATTTAGACACCGATCAGATTTAAGTACCGGTATATATTGAGTGATAAAACCCGGGGCCTTGGGTAGGATACGGGAAAACTGGTGATAAAATATATCTGCAACACAATAATTACAAATTATCATCTCAGTACAATACAACGCAAAGGTTACTCGTAGCAAGCATTACGCGTCAACTCTGCAAAACTGCGACAAGGAGAGCAGAATACCAGTATTAATTAATAGATAACAATAATGTCTGATACAATCAATCAATCACTCAGTCAATCAAATATCATAAAATAACTCGGTCGTGCAAAATTTCAAACGTATTGCATGTACATATACTTCATAATGCATGTGGACAGAGGACTGAAAGGCAAGAAAACAACACTGGACAGGGACACATACAGCTGCAGTATCGTTCTGATTAAACTGGCCTTTGTTAAACGCTGCCATGGGTCGTGAATGCTTCTTGCAATCACACCGACATTGTCGAACAAACGAAACATCAACGCGTTTCGACAACACGAGTTCTCAAAATGCCGCTAAATGGTCAACAGTTTCTGGCCGTTTGTACGCCATATTGTAAAACATCTGCCATCAAAATAATGTTGTAATATTCCGTAGCTTAGTTTGCCAGGAAATCGACTCAACAAAAATATAAACAGAGACAGGACAAAAAAGCTTCAATGATTTCTACAGGCAGAGCAGAGCAGAGCAGAGCCATGCATTCAGACTGCAGTCACCATTTCATCAAAGAAAACATCAAAATACAAACATAAACATAGCTTTTAATCAAACGTTTGCTTTTTCTTCACATAAAAACAATCCATTCCTCTGCAATTGCCAAACAAACTGCATACTACATGACAAGAGACACATATCAGTCTGAATAATAACAACCTTGTGCCTGAGTAATAAAGTACAGGTGTATTCAATTCAATTTCATGAAAAGGGCCACAGTTTTATGACTGGTGCCCAAAGACAGGTGTTATCTAAATCAGTAGTTGTCATTTATCAATATTTCTCAAGTATTAAAACAAGCTTAATGTTCAGTATCTTTGCGAGCCATTTTGACAACCCTTGGCGGGCCGGATCTGGCCCGTGGGCCGCCATTTGAATATAGTACAATGGCATAACTTCATCCCAGGTGCAGTGATGTCAATGGACCCATCCCAGGCAGAGAACTCATCATATCAAGGTTCTTTGCCACAATTATTCAGCCATACAGGTCAATTGATTCACTCAGTACTGTACATCATTAAATGTGGTATCGGTCTATTCGATTGCAAAATAACGAAATAAAAACCAGCTTAAATCAAATATCGAGAACGTTTGAATTCATCCACCCCAAGTGTAACCAATATCCAAATATCAATGCTTGGAAGCTATGCTTGAACATCAAAGAGCATTTCCACAAATTCAAAAGCCAATGCAAGCAAGCTATTTGCAGGTTACGAAATACCAAAACTTATGCGAGCGACATACTACGAAGCGACCGCAACCATAACAATGATCATTACCAATAGAGAACAAAACCTAATGTAAAGCAAGAAACACTCACTCAGGGAGCAGGAAGCAAAACTGGTCTGGATGTTAGGACAAATACTGGTAATAATTTGTTACACAACTTAAAAGTAGAAAATAACACAATTAAAACATTAAACTTTCATCAATGGAGAGAAAACATATTTAAAAATTCAACAGAAATAAAAACAACAGTAAAGTCCGGCATTCAACATTCTTACAGAGCTAAGAGCTAAGCAACAACAACAAAAACCGTGAAATCGCATATGGCTAACATCAACCTCATATTCTTCCACACCTTTTTCTCGTCAAAGTGTAACCATTTATTTATTTTATGTCCAGTGCAGCAAACTCCGTTTCCTAACAACAGGCAAAATTCAAAATGGAAGAATCTTGCCTTTAGTCTAATCACAGCAAACAATCAATCAAAATAACTGAGGATATTATTATTCCAAACCACGAAAAGCGTCACAAACAAACAACACGTCCTAAGAATCTAGAAATCACAGTCCAATGCCATCGCACAGAATCCAAGATGTAGTACGCTCAACAAATTGCCTAATACACATACACAGCATCACAGGTAACTTTACACTTCAAATGCCAACGGCAGGTTCTTCATCACAGTGCAAGCCACGCGCGTTCAGCAGCACATGACGACCTCAGCATTCAAAGTAACACCTAGCCCCGGGACAAACAATCCTACAATCGACGGACGCAAATATGAAACGGCAAGAATTCTGGGTATTAAGATTTGAATGATTCTTTAAAAGATCCTAAAAATCTGTAATAAATGAGAAAAATATTTTTAAAACTAACCAACATCAGGTTTACAAACTCAAACTACAGCCTGCAATGTAAACTAATTTTCACAAACCAGAACAGAACAGTAGAATTTAGTAATAATTTGACCGTACGTTCCCCAACAAATACATTTTCCCCAGATTTCAAACAAAACCGAAGACCTGTGCACAAAGGAGCATGCAATAGGCTACCAAGTAACAATACACCACAAAATAATTTCTTGCCATCTCAACAAATACGCACACACACACACACACACAGTGCTTGCAAAACAATTGGAAAGGCACACCAATCACCGATAGTAACTGAATTCGTTAGCCACATTAGTGTCATCTGGATTTTGAAACAACAATCTTCGATTTCATATACTCGAGCATGCAACATCTAATCCTAAAAGCAACATTTAATCATAAAATAAATAGGGCTTTTATAGGTTTTCCTAAAAAAAAACCTAAGAAACAGTTGCAAAAAGAACATCAAATGGATGACATATGACTGGATAAAAAAACACGACCAAATAAGCCAGTTTCTTAGAAAGTGCATAATCTAAAGAGTTTTCTATGTTAAACTCAAGTTTGAAATCTTATGCGCAAGAAAAACTAAAGCCAAATCAGTCAACATTGCTGCCATTTCACACTAAGCTCTGTCGTTATACACTCAGACACTAAAAATCAATTCAATATCGGTATGAATTTATGCCAGAATAACTGAGGTTCGCTCACGCACAATTAATACAATCACATACACACATGGTACTCACCGTCGTTAACTATACAGGCATAACAGCAGTATGTACACAACGAATCTGTGCACCTACTCATATCTCCAAATGTATACGATAATGTCATAGGGTACAAAAAGAAAGTAGAAATGTTAGCATAGCATAGCAACCAGCACTTCAGAATTTTATCACAACAGCAGGCTACAGTTACTAAAACAAAATGCGCTCAAACAACGCAAATATTAACAGTCAAGACATCGAAAACAAACGAGAACATACTAATGAAGCAAAATAATATTGACCAAATGCAAACCACCAATGTACATATATATATATATATATATATATATATATATATATATATATATATATATATATATATCGGTATATGTGAATACCGGCATATGAATATACATTCATCTGAATATATAAACACCACAGTTTTGTCAAGTTTAATAAGCTGAGAGACAATTCAGCAAACATTATTAGCATTAGCAAAGAATTTGACAAATCTCAATTATGAAATTCGATACGTTAATTCACTCAAAGGCCTCTATTACTGGAAGATTAACTCTCAATAATAACAAAAGTGTGATTTTATATATAACAGTCAAAATGAATATCACCACAGCAACACATCTGGTAAACAACGCCACAGATTCACAACAAACAATAACAACAACAACAACAACCAGCAAAGTTACAAAACAACAGCACAGACTAACAAATTAACGAACTTTCTCAATCGAAACCACGGAGAAAAAATATTACACAGACATTAAAAAAACACCAGAAAATTTAATAAATTACCTAGCTTAGAGGTTTGTAACTTACAAGCAGTGCAGAAAAAAGAATGAAACACTCAAATGAGCCAGACAATGTGTTAAATTACTTTTCCTTCCAATTGAATACAAGCAGTAAATTTTGGTAAGTCGATTACAGCGACCACGAAACATTCTAAATTACAGGCATTATTTCTTATCTAAGGATACCAATTAATACAAAATTACGTTCAACAACAGCTTGCATTGACGGCGTACGTGATACAATTACAGTTCGTATTGCATGATCGACAATCAACATGATGAGTGCATCGTCGCAAAATAAAACTCGTGTCACTCGGGTGCAGGCGTCAACCTAGGCGCACCACTGAAACGACACCTGGTAACCAGAAAATATAACGGTCTGATGACATGTGACAGGACTATAACAACACACTTCAAAAGTTTAACAGGAAGGACAGTCACGACAATCAGAGATACGCACACACAGGAGAGAGAGAATTCAAATGCTACCAACAAACACTAACCACACTAAAACACGCCACCGCAGACACTGAATTCACAAGACATCGAGCTACGCCGGCGACACCCGAGTGATGCAAATGACACCCCTACCCCGGCACAGAGCGAATTCAATATGCTCTGATGCACATGAACTACAATTAAAAACACGTTGCCAAGGTAACCATTGAAAGAAAACGGCCAGAAAGCCCAAGACATGGCTACTGATTAGCACATCATCTCTGGCCAACACCAACACACTAAACAACTATAATCATGATAAAATAAATAATAATAATAATAATAAAACACCACAGAAAAAACAGCCAATGTGCCAAAACCAAACAATAGCTATCATAATAGCATACACAATAAAGCAAGCCAATATACTTAATATACACACGACGAAAAGGAGGCATAAAAATAAGAAGCAAACACTACCAGAAAAACAGTTTCACGTCTACAGCAAAAACTCAAAACATGCTGGACTTTGGCCACAGTCAGCCTAGTATCAACCGTACAAACAAATGAAAATAAATAACAAAGTCAATTTCATTTTACGTGTAACTTTGTAATTTCATCTTGCATGTAACTTTGTAAATCGTTCTTAGTCAAGGAAAGATTGCTGATGTGCAGCAGGGACTTTGAAACACGCTCAAGTTACATTTCCAATATTACAAATCTCAAACAGAGAACTCCCGTGCTACTTAAGCCCAGTTCTCATGCAATGCCAATCCAGTAGTTTACAAAATAAGAAAAAAAACAATCAATGCGCATTTAGTACGGTACTACGGATCCATAGCAAGACCTGGACGCATTCAGTGCAAATGGTTAAGTGAGAAGTGAGCCAAGCCCTTCATGTCAAAACTTGGCTATTTCGCACGAGCTATTGTAATTTATAATTTGTAATGTGTCCACGCAGTCACTGTATTAGTTGCCATATAAATCTCTACGTTGTATCATAATAATATAATAATAATAATTAATAATGTCAGTAGAGCATAGATAGCAAATTATAGAGAGAGAGAGAGAGAGAGACAGACAGACAGACAGACAGACAGACAGACAGACAGACAGACAGAGACAGAGAGAGACAGAGAGAGAGAGAGAAACAGCTGATAAGCCTACAGCATATTCATGAAGAAATTCACACACAAATAACAAATCAAAACAAGCCATATATGAATAAATAAGATAGCAGGATTAAGGATGCAAAAAATCAACAAAGCCAACGGCTACCAAAAACTATCCACGTTTGAAATTTAAAATCTATCAAACACACGGAACAAATGGCTAATTAATTACTAGAAAAACAGCTGCAGAAAACTCATGAGGGTAATCAAACGCCAAACGGTAATATTTAAAAAAAAAAGACCACATCTACTCAACCAGTACGACAAAACAAGGTCAGCGTGGACAGAACAGCAGGGAAGAATGGAAGATATCAGATGGTACAAGACCACTATTAGTTTTCAATGCTGTGAGCAATAATACAGATACAGCCATAGACTGCTACAGTCCTGTTAGTTACCCTTTGGCTAAACTGAAACACTGCTGGTGCAATGATCGCTGCAAAATATAACCACAGGTCACGAAAAGGAAATTTCTCAATGTGCCAAGTAAACGAACGCTCAAGAGAGAAAAATTTGTGAAATTTTTAAACTGACCTAAGCAAATCTTACGCCAGATGAATGTTTTTTTCCTATCAGAAAGTACGATAAAAATAAAACACAATGAAAAAGCACAAATTATCCTAAAATCCTCGATTTTATTACACGCACGACCAATGCTGATCACCAATGCTGCTTTTGAGAAGCTCTTAGAATTCGATCATAATTTTTGAATCAATATCCATCGAGTGCCACAAGAAAATGTTCAACTGCACAGCGTTCAAATTTAGAGATATACACAAAACACCAGCGAGGAAAGATGTTCACCACGCATCGCACAAACAAGAATGGACCGTAACAGACACGCGTCTCGAACGCAACAGACGCCGTAAAAACTCAACGCAAACCTTCCGAATCAATCCAAAATACTTCACAAAAACAGCCGTCGGATGAGAGAATGAGGAGAAAAAACAAATTACACACCGACAGATTATAACCAATATTATTACAGACAATATATATTTATGCATAAAACAGCAAGATTTAGTAATTCACTTCTTCGTTCACAGCTGGCACCTGAAGATGTGTGTGTGTGTGTCAGATAGAGACTCTGCCGAATGGCAGAGGGACCCTTGCCAGGGTGGCAGAACATCCAGGTACAGGGTGATGATGGATGATGGCGGCAGCGGCGGCGGTGATGATCATATGAGGTGGCATCAATGCTATGGAACTACGGTATACTTTGGGGGTTGACCTGTGAAAAAAAGAAATGACAGAGTAAAAATTAACAACCGATCACCTCAGATCTAACTCAAAACCAAATGATTCTCCAAGCATGGACCTAATAATAATGAAATCAAAATGTAAAGAGTAACTTTCCATCACAGCATTATCCCAATTGAATATCTTTGATTGCATTGCAGCAGAGTTTATCAAGCTCTTAAGTTTTTCAGACTAGGAGAAAATTTTCCTATTGCACCAGGGTCCAGTGTCATTTAAAAAAATTCATTTCTTCCTATAATAAGAACTTTGCTTAGTCAATTCTATAGAGTTCTGCATAGCTAAGCATCCATTTCTATACACTGTAGTTATGGTTCTATGTGTGCGGAAATATTACAAATGTCAGCAAAACACGACACTAACATGAGAAAATATTTCTAAAGTTCTAAAAGTGCACTCAACAACTGATGGATATTCCATTTGCAGACCAAGCTTTCCAACATGTTCTTATTCAGTAAGAGGGATGGATATCCAATATAAAAATCCTAAAGTAAAGATGTTAGCAAGCAACACTGCAACAAGCAGTACTACATGACGTGGCAAATTAAGAAATCATCATCATCATCTCATCCACAATAGATTGTGTGAAAATAGCCATTCTTACAACAACCATACAGTAGTAGTGGTTCATCATAGCAGCCTGGCAGAGGGGACACATACTGTGGTCAGAAACTAGTAGAGCTTCGAGTCGACTTTCGGTCGTTTCAGCTGAACCTTCAGTCTTTTCACTCCAACCTGATATCCATTCATTGCTTGAATTGCATTCTGTGCTGAAACAGGACTGTCGTAGCTCACAAAGCCTAAAATAAGCACAAAAGAAGCAAACGCGATATGCCACTTGTCAACTCAACATGGCTCAAGTCATAAAAACACAAGTCACAAAACATCTATGTATACATATATACATACATGTATGCATACATATATACATACATACATGTACGGTATACATACACGTATACATGAATACATGTATGCATGCATATATGTAGACATATATACATGTATGTGTGTATGTATACATGCATTTCCAATAAATACCTTGTTACATTACATAGTTACACTACATTACAAATGTAGAGCTAGCTCGAAGAAGAAAAACAAATGAAATTCATTTCTATGCTGAAACGTCTTATTTTCACGGTTGTCGCATTACTCACCAAAACATTTACTCAAGTTCGTCTGTTTATCGATGTAGACTTTTGACGAAATGACGTTGCCGTACGCAACGAACATTTGCATCAAGTCGTGATCCCCAAATTCTTGCGGCAGATGATAGATAAAAAGATTTGCACCATCCGGACCTTAAAAAGAATCTAAAGCAAGTTATCCAATTAACACCGACTAACAAGACTGAATCAACATCGAAAAAAGTACGAAATCATACCCCAAGTACAATGACAACCGAATAATGAACACAAACATTTCATATCTGAACAAAAGTAACAAAATGCATTCACAACAAAATAAAATACAACCAGCACACAAATGTTTCCTGACCAAAATATGGCATAGATTTTTAAGGCATGTATATATCGTATTAGAATAATGGCATCTTAAGTCTAAGCAAGACACACCTTCGGTCTGTTTCCCTGCAACCGAGTTGGACACAGCGCCACCTAGTGAGCCTCCGAAATGATTCATCAGTGACCCAGAAAGAGGATTCCCGGCATTGTGCTGGAGCTGTGACATTGTCTGAACCGTCAGAGAATTTGAAAATGATGCCGCTGACAGAAAATTCAAGAAGTTCTTACTTTGGTCAAACCAACTTGGCAAAATATAGAATCTTATACTGTAGATAAACATGCCAACACACGTACATACAATTGTATGTTGAAAATGAACATAGAATTGTACATAGTATCTTGAGTTCTCTATTCATGAAAACATTCAATTCTCACATTGACGATGCAGACAAGTCATTAAAATCAAGAATTTGAAGCAAAGATAGTTGTAATTTTTGATATTTTGAAATAAGTGGCTTATTTCTGTGGAGCTAATGCCTTATGCTATTGCCAAAAATCTATTTTCAAATAGCACTGAAACGTTGCTTAGATTAAGTGAGAAATCTGGCGGTTATACCATCAAATAATTTGATTTTCATCAAATCAGCAACTCTTAACCCTTTGGCAACAACGATCCACATAACCAATAGATTATGAAGCCAAAACATCAGCCTTACGGGACGAAAGGGTTAAACCGGTGACCCAGGCAGAAAGATTTCTGCACCAGAACGGCAATGTCGATGACGTATCTACCAGTCCGCCAGAAGACATACACTACAGGCAAATTGGAAAACAGGAATTCTACATGGAAAAAGTAAGCTATTCTGGACAAAGTGTACCTGGATTTAATAAACCCGACAGTCCTCCGTACTGCTGATGCTGGATATCCGAGTACGGCGGGCCCCCAAAGCCATCGCTGGTCCCCATCCCGGGCCCGGTGCCCGACAGTCCGTTCATCCCGCTGCCTCCCATCATCGCTCCGATGCTCTCGGACGATCCGATCCCAGGCAGTGAATTCTGGAGTGACGACAAGTTAGCAAGAGGACCTCCAGACTGAGAATTACCACCAATGTTGAGGCCACCTACAGAGTGAAACAAGAACTTTGAAACCCGCAAGAAACAGCACTCCCTGTTTCCAACATTCTTCCCTTTTACAATCGCTATTACAATTTTGTAGTAAAGAAATAATACAGCACCAAATATAGAAAAAATTTCAGCAAATTGCAAACATTTAGGTTTTCCTAAACCACGATTCAGCTAAATTCTCGACAATGTCGTGGGGAAAATGTGTTTAAAATCAAAAGCCATAGTTCAACAAGATTGCTCTACAGTGTCAATTTCCAAGTGACTTAGAAATAACATATAAGTCATGCTTTTAGAGGTAAAAAGCCTCCAATCTCCTCCCAAACAAAAGTAAAAAAATCTAAAATATAAACATAAACATTTAAATCTAGAAATAAATCACAGCGGTAAACACTGAATTCAAATGCTTAGCTGCACCAAAGAAAAAACCCGATACTATTTTACAGGGTGGCACAAAAAAACCGGACTAGTCACATTTAGGTTTGCATTTAATATAGTCCTGTTTTTTTGAGCCACCCTGTATAAACAAAATTTTATTAATTTTAAACAGACCTTTTGAGTTCGATACGGAGCCAGGAGCACCTGAAAATAAAACCAAAATGCAAAGAATTAAATTCAAACAAGCAAAACATTTCACTCATTAAATCAAAAGTATTTTCTTCTAATCGAAAACTAATTCAAACACAATGCTCGTTTAATTCCCGAAGGACAGAACCTGGAGAAGCGTCGAGGCCGCGAAGGCCACCGAGGCCAGCACCTGAGCCTGTGTTATTAGCCAGATGTTGTAACGCTGCCAGGCCGGAGTTGTTCACCGTGGATCCAAGACCTACAACAGAGCAAAGAACAATCAAGAACAAAATCAAGAACAAAATCAAGAACAAAATCAAGAACAAAATACATATCAAGAACAAAATACGTTAACTCCAACCACATAAGACTCAGTGGGATTAAAGAAGACTTTGTGGGGCCAAAGGGGCCACATAAAATTCAGTGGACCAAAAGGGCTACATAAGACTCTTTTGGGGGCCTAAGGCCATATAAGATTCAGTGAGGCCAAAGGGGCCATGTAAGACTATCGGGGGCCAAAGGGGGCCATAAATCACAAAGAGAAAGACATAAACAGAGCCAACTGACCTGGAAACTTGCTGGCAAAAGCAGCCAAGGTGGCAAGGTTGTGTAAGCTGCCTCCAGTCTCACCTCAAACAAACAAAGGACAGTTTAACCCCTTAACCGTGTATTTAACTGTAACTCAATGTAAAATGGACGGATATATCCGGGATCCCCAGTTAAGGGGTTAAACAGCTTATTCAGAGTCATTTAACAAATACAATTGGCAATTTCAAAAACTAAATTTAGACAAATACAGCCCAAACAAAACTAAAAATAAAAAACGCTATTTGTATAGTTCCTTAATATGGACTCTAAATGGATGAAAATGTCTTATTCAAAGACTATATTATATAGTATTTAAATTTACTAAAAACCTCATTCGCAGGATATTCAAATGGCGGCCCTTGGGCCAGATCCGGCCTGCCAAGGGGCGTGAAACGGCCCGCAAAGAAAGTGAAATGTAACCTTTTTTTCTAAAACTTGCGAAATATTGACAGATGACAACTGCTGATTACAGAAACACCTGGCCCTTGGGCACCATTTATAAAAAAGGTGGCTCTTCATAAAATTTAAATCGAATGCCCCTATTCCTTCCCTCGTCAAAATGAAACTGTTGCTTCCGTAAAAAGGGCCTATACCTTGCGTGTTCTGCATTGAGCCCGGTAGCGAGACTGACGCGGCCGCGTTTAGAAGCTGTTGCATCTGCAGCGTGTTAAAGCCTGTAGAAGAAACAGCACGGCCAAATTCAACATAAGGCATCACCCAGAACTACAATAGGCTGCTACGAGCAGCAATGTACCATATTCTGTAGCCGACTATTTACAGCAAACACAGTTGTTCATCTTGAAAAGATACTACTTGTAATGCAAACAGTTTTTCACCAGTTAAACTTATGACTGCAGACTCTTATATAGAGTATATGTTACATCTACAAAATATAACATAACTTACCGAGACCCGGGTTTCCTAAATTTCCTACCGGCGCCCCAAGATTTCCACCCGATGTGGTTTGTTGCAGCAGCTGCAAAAATTCAATCAAATGACAATAACGAATCAGATCAGGTAACTAAAATACTACTGATAATTAATAATACTACTGATAATTAATAATACTACTGGTAATTAATAATACCACTGATAATTAATAATACCACTGATAACTAATAATACTACTGATAATTAATAATAATACTGATAATTAATAATAATACTGATAATTAATCTGCACAAGCCATTAATTATATAGGAAAAAAAGACAATGGTAAAAGTGAAAGATAAATCAATCTGAAGTTATAACAACAGTTCTGTTGGGATATTAAAGAACAGAGAAAACGACGTTTAAAAGTGAGCAACCGACCGATAGATACTGTTGACTGAGAGCCCCCAGGCCAGCCATGTTGGCCCCATTCAACAGCTGAGACTGCATCTGCTGCAACCTCTTCATCTCCTTCTCTTGGTGAGAGTCGGCCAACTTGACGACCAGCGGAGATCGGCAACCCTAAAGCAACGCAGAAGCAATGACAATCCCAAAAACAGCTGCAAAAGTTTCAACACGTCCAAAACCACATCAAACCCACAACAACACTGACCCTGCCATGAACAATGGCTCAGTTAAGATGATGGACCACAAAATGAAAACAAGAGGTTCATAGTAAATTCAATTATAAAAACGCTATTCCACATAGTGGTTAATGGAGTACGACATGTAGGCTGGTTGACTTGAGGGTTAACCCTTTGAACCCTCTCAGTCCGTACATAAAAACCATAACCCTGGATACCTGAGACCCAATATACACTCATCCCTCTATAGCGGTATCATGGTTTCAAAGGGTTAATAATCCATAATACACTATACACCAATAGCTATCGAGTGAGTATGTTTGGAATACTGTGCCAATCGGTTGGTTCACTCACTTCCAGTGTTCGTGAATGGTGAAGGTTTTTGATCGCGTTCTGAGCACACTGGCGACTCGCAAACGTAATGAAAGCGCACCCTGCCAAAGCATCCAAAATTCAGCGTACGTGGTGCTCACTAACTACGATTGTGCGGCATGTAAATCGTCTAAGTATTCTGAGCATAGAATAATAAAATGCAATTGAGAAAGTCAACCATTCCTGATTTGAGAGCCTAATTAAGAATTCACAAAAGGCAATAACAATTCTGCCAAAACTCATCTCATGTGGGACACTAAATCACATAAATATCATATGTTAATAAGTCATTAAAACTATTCATTTATTTGTTAAAAATACCTCGGCTTTGTCCATTCTGTTCGCGCAAAATGGTGCACTCCTCTATCGTACCAAACTGCGCAAACATCATGCGGACATCGTTTTCCGCACACTTCTTTGACAGCATTCCCACAAACAGCTTCCTGTCCTCAACTGTCAACCACAAAACTTACAATTGATAAACACTACTATGCAACTCCTGTTAATACAAAACAACAGCAAATAACTTCAAAGTGCCACATTTGCTTCAGCAACAGTGCTTTATAAAACACCACTGATTTATGCCCACATCTACTTCTGACTTATTAGTGGGTCAAATTTTCAAAAAGTAGTGGGGACCGACTACCTCACCCCAATATTTTCAAATCCCAATGGGAGTTTGGACAGTTAAAAAACAACTGTAAAAAATTTCCAATGGGAATCAGTCTACACTGTGGGCTAGGTCCCCACCCCACAGTAAACTGAACACAGACAGTGACACTTTTGGGTTTTTTGTGATGCCAAGTTGTCCCTACTCTTCCCCAAGATAACATGTCACAACATTTTATTATGACTCATGACTTGCATGGGAATATTAGAGATGGTTGACTTGAATCTCCCAAAATGCATTACATACCATACCATTACCATACCATTACATACCAAGGCCCAGATGGGCATAAAGAAAAAGTTCATGGAAATTGAAGTCCCCAATTTAAATTAACGAAAAATTAAATAATTTTCACCTAAACAATACAAAGCATACCTTTTAAAACTGGCAAATACAAAAATACATTTTGTCCCTATATTGCATTAATATACCTAATATTACCTCTTTTCTCGCTATCTGCAGGTTTCATTTGAATAGGATGCTGCATCTGTTGAAGAAACACTTACTTAAATTTAAACAGAAACTGTACCTACATGCACACACACACACACACACACACACACACACACACACACACACACACACACCAACAGCTGTATATCAAATAAGCATTAGAAACAATGTGGGTGATAATGTATTTTTAAAGGTTTTTTTAAATTATGATGCATAACTTGGTCAAATCTTTTGTTGCACGAGATACAATTCACTAATCAGCTTCCAGCTGTGACAAGGATCGTATCAGTTGGAGAAAGTAACCAAACAGTCTAGAGCTCACAGCCCTAAGCCAAAGATTCTTAATCATATAATTATAGAGTAACGCCCTTATTCAGTATGTAAGCTAATTGTTGTTATGCTTCAAAAGCCCTGAAGGGCTTACTTGCCATTTTAAAAATTTATATGTCTCTCCTTGTGCCAGTTAAGGCCTATTGTGCATTGTGGAGGGCATAAGAAAAGTGAATAACTAGTTCAAGGCAAAATTCAAGAATGTAAAGAACTACCATTCTAGCATTTATATTAGTGTGGCATTCCCTTCAGGGAAAATGAATTTTGTCAATGTGGGAAACTGTAACAAAGTGTCATTAAAACATCAATATTATATCAAACCTCTATCTCATAATTGGCTATGATCACAGGGGGAGTTAACCAGTGAAAGCGCCATATCAATCACTATACACACATTACACCACAACATGAATTAACTAATTAATTAATTAATTAAAACAGAATATCAAAATTCATTGTCTATACTTTGAAGAAATCAAAACCAGACATGGACATGGGTTGAGTTCACCCCTGGGTTGGGTTGGGTCAGAAATGTCCATGTTTATGGTGGCTTGGGTTGGGTTAGAAAATAAGTCATGGTGTAAGAAACTGCAATGTATCATGGTGGGTTGGGTTGGATAAAGTGATCCTGTTGCCTTAGTTGGTTGAGTTGGGTCTGAATCACGGTGGGTTGGGTTTTAAAAAATGGACCCAAGTACATGTCTGATCGAAACTACAAATAACCATACCTATGTAACAAGAAAATTAAATGTATATATCGCATATCAAATTTATTGACAAACGACCCACAATTATTAACAGACAAAGCAGATTCAATTCTATTTGAGATTTACGGAACGATAACAATATCAGAGTGGAAGATCTCCTCACCCCTGCCAGGGTTTTAATGTTATGAAGGGCATTCTGTGCTTCAAGTGCAGCGCGGCGAGTGTAGAACATGACGAAACAACAACCTGCCAATAAAGCCGCAACCTGTTACCAAGATTACTGTTGTACAGGTAGGCTGGATTAATGCAGGTGAGCTCTTCTCAGAGCCACTCAGTTACACGTAAAAAAGCTGAATGACAAAATCAGATTGAGATCAGAATAAAAATGGACCGATTCAACAAAAAAACAAAATCTAGACACATAATAAAGTTTTACCATATAATATAACCAAGTATTTGCAACAATGTCATTATTATGGTCAAACTGAGTAAGTCATGTTCAACATGTGTCATTCATCTTATGCACAAGTGAAACAAAATTTATGTAGTCATGCCTTGGGAACCACAACATTGCCACTGTCCACATCATAAACTGTTCTCATTTCACTGATAATACCAGAATGAAACAACAGGGATGAGTATTTCAATAACAAATCAACTGGCCTATGGTCCTCATACTGTATATCCAAGAGGAATGCCAGCAACAGTTGCCTAGTAAGACTTAAACATGTCATCGATTGAGTAAAAGAAGACCACTGCCACATTCACGCCAAGACCAGGGATATTTTTACATCCCCCTAACACCTCACCCCCAATTTGAGGTTGACACCCCCCCAAATTAACAATCCTTGAAATATCCCTGACGCCAACACATCCCATTAATTCATACAGCCTGGCTAAGCACGTGGGATCTAACTGATCACTGCCATCTTTCAAGAAGAGCACCTCTATTTTTTAAAACTTCTGCAAAATTCCGACTTGAAAAACGCGAAAACGTTTTTGACATACCTTTGCTGTGCCCAGTCAATTTATCCCGTAAGACGTTCAGCTGATAAACCGGACCAAACTCGGCAAACAATTTCTGCAGATCATTTTCACCCATGTACCGTGGAATCTGCCCAACGAACATTTTGATGGCATCGGGGTCTGGTTCGTTTGGAGGAGACTGTGAATTCATTATGCTGAATAAAAGAAACAAATATCGTCAAGATAACATCTCCAGCTAACTGCACTGTAATAGGCTGGACAGGCCCAAGTAACTGCAGTGATATAGTAAAAGCATCTGCAGGCTGTGTGCTAATTCGACCACAATCATACAAACAAAAATAGAATTATCTGTGAAATAAACAATTGATAGGCATTAAGACAGCTGATCAGTCAGTCAAGGTCAAACGGTCATGCTAACCCTCATATGCGGACTTTTCATAGCTAGTAATATTACTTCCAGATAGGTGATATTAAGGCATAATTTTACACCGTAATCTTTGCCTCAATAAATTCAACGTGGAAATCGCATCAAAATCCAAAGTGGCACACAAACAAATGCAGAAATATTTCCACTAAATATGAAACGATAAATCATCCTCCAACTAGAACGGGTTTCGAAAATCTATAAACAGTTCACATAGTAAATCCAATAAGGCAGAAAGAGTTCCAATCAAAGGTTATATGATAAAAGTCACGTATAGACGTAACACAGTCCTTTCCGTGCATCATACTTTACACAATTATAATTACATTCCACTGTAACACCTGGTGGAATTCAAACGCATAAAACGATCGAATAAGGGGGCAGCTGGCGAGATATCTCAACGCCAAAACAGGCGCTATATAAATTGGCGATCAATCTGTTACGCGGAGGCGTCTAGTTCCGCAAAATCCAAGTGGAGATCGGATCCCGGGAGGCCCCTCGGCCGTCCAGGGGCCGGCTTCGAAGGCACCGAGGACGGGCGGTGGGGGTCGGTTACCCAGTAGACGACGGTTGACGAACGACGAACGGAACACACAGAACACACAAGAAAATGTCAACAAGATGGCAGAGAAGGCGAACCAGTGATGCCAGTGAAATTTTTGAAAAAAGCCCAAGTTGCGTCTTTTAAAAAGCCCAGAAAAGCCCAGATTTGAAAATTGGCTCTAAAAAGTCTCAAGCCTCTAACCCAGTGGTTCCCAAGTCCCAACGTGGGGCGTACGCCCCACCGGGGAGGGGGGTAATTTCATTATTTGGGGGGATTGTTAATTTAAATGCTTAACAGTTTTAGAACAGGATAATTAAAATCACGATCAATGACAGGTCCCAATAACAAGGTTATTTTTTGCGGTGATGACCATTTTTCCCTGTTTTGCTCATTGAGTGTAAAAATGTGGCGGTGATGACCGTTTTGTCATGCTTTTTCCATTGTAATAAGTAGTATTCAATGAAATTTCCTATTTTTGATTATTTGTAAAAAGTGAAATTGTTGACGTCAACTTCTCTTGACCCCTCCCCCACCTCCCCCTGTCAACAACTGTCAAACTTTTTCAAACCCCTCCTAAATTATTGTTGACGTAATTAATGGACAGTCCCTTTTATAATTAATTCGCTGAGTGAGAGAAGCCAATTGAAGTCCTTTTGAATAGAGGGTGTATAGGACCTAGATATGCAAAAATCTAATCGATTTGAAGAAATTCTCTGACAAAATTTACATGTTCCTCTTGTTCCATCTTCATTGCTTTAAGAATTACCAACAATATTCTCAATTTCGATCTACAGGGTGCGAAATAGAGCACGCCCAGCCATTTCACACTACACACTAACGCCAATGACCAGTGTTTATTCTAGCCACCTTGACATTGGGGAGATTTTGAAATGTTTGGGGGGACAAGGTCTGAGTGTCCACACTTGGGGGGGGATTTCCATTCCCCCGGCCAACATATAAAAATTGGGGGAAATTTTCAAACTTGGGATTCCCCCCCCCCCCAAAGAAGGCCTATAATAAACACTGGCCAATGACTGTACGAGATCGAAGCACATCAGCTAGGCCTAAATGAAAGTCCTGCCGAATATCTTGCGGAATGTGTCAATTTCGGAAGCGGACCTGTTGAGATTTATGATTAGAGCTCGGCCAGCGTGCGTGCACCTCGCCATCTAGCGAATCGTATCTAAAACGCTTCTATTTGGTTGTTTCACGCCACAAGATTTGTATACAGGTTATAATTTTTATTACTTAGTAGGCCTAGGACCTACACGGTATTCAATTTTTACAGATTTGTTTTCATTTAACCCCTTAACTGGGTATTTAACTGTAACTCAATGTAAAATGGACGGATATATCCGGGGTCCCCAGTTAAGGGGTTAACACGTCGTCAAGCAATCGTTCAGAATGTTTTAGACTACACTAGGTCTACCGATTATTTCAGTCGTATGCAGGGATATTGACCCCCCCCTGCAATTATGGAAGCCCCCTCCCCCGAACGCAAATTCCTGGGAAATTGCCTGGTCGTATGTAGTCGTGTATCACTGCACACATAAAATGTCAAATTGTAGGTATACATGCTTTCGATATCGGCTTACTTAACGTTTATGTTTATCCGAATGCTTCTATAGCGCCGGGGCGAGTTTTAATTGATTTGACGCTACAGTGATGCGGGTACTGATGTTATTAATCGAAACCTAGAAATCGACGCCCTCTGGCGAATAACGACGCAGCATCTGATTGGTCGCGTTTACATCCTAGAAGTATTCGACGGGTAATTTCCAAGAAATAACGAAACCAGAGATCGCTCCAAGTACGGTCAGGATCCACATGTATCGGGCTTCGCGTACGCTGCGAACAGCCTTGACTATTGCAACCTACAAGGAAATATGTTGACAAAGATGACCTCAAAGCAAACATAGCACAACAAGAAATGAAATCAAAACACTCCTATTTGAAAACAACAATTATAGTAGGCCCCTACGTTTCATGTGTGTGCGTGTGTGTGTGTGAGAGAGAGAGAGAGAGAGAGAGAGAGAGAGAGAGAGAGAGAGAGAGAGAGAGAGAGAGAGAGAGAGAGAGAGAGAGAGAGAGAGAGAGAGAGAGAGAGAGAGAGAGAGAGAGAGATGCGACTTTGGACAAAGAATTTAGAAAGAGTGTAGGCCTATGTGGGGGTCTGAAAGTGAAGCGAGGTTTCCACCATTTTGCCAGGTGTAATGACTCATCGAATAGAACCCGGGGTATAAGGGCTTGCATTATAAATTTCACGGTAGGCCTACTTCCACTGTAACCATGGCAACCGTTATCTAAAGCTTAACAAATATGGCGGAAAATTGGCTTCAACTTTCTGCTGTGCAGCCTGTGCTGGCTTTGGTGAGTTTGCCATAGACCACTAACAGTGTTAGTTTCTGTGACATCAGTAGAGTTTGATTGTGTTACAGCAAGTGCCTATACAGGACTACGTGAGTGGGAGAGGGAATTTCGCTGTTTTACGGTAGTGTATGGTTATCAGACCTCCTTAAATGATAAGGACAGTCCTTAAATTCCGTGGCTCCGTCCTTATTAAGGGTATTTGTCCGATTTCAGACATTACGCTAGATTAAAAGGACTTTGTAATAAATTGGTATTGATTGCTAAAAAGGTCATCACTAGTTCTTTGTGCTTTATTGCGTTTTTAATGTCCTAAAAAGTCCGACAAGGAAAAAGGTCTTCACTAGTTTTTATGCTTCTTTGACGTCCTGTAAAGTCTGACAAAACCCAATGCGTTTTGTTTTTCTCTCTAACTTATCTGGTATCCCCAGTATATACTGTCTTAAGATATCTGGTCCATTGTATGACAGGTTTTATATTTATTTATTTATTTATTGACAAAACCAAACCAACCCCCCTTCCGGAAATCCTGGCTACGCCACTGAGAACCTTACCCATCCTCCCTGTCTGCATATCCATGCGGCCGCGTGCTTCTCGATCAGCTCCGAGAAGACCTGGACAATGACGGGTATCTGGTTGCCCCTGCCGTTCTGGACGCACTCGGTGGCTATGGCCGCCGCGACGGCGAACAGCCCGACGATGCGGCCCCAGCTGACCGACCGCCGCAGCACGAAGTCGCCGATGTAGATCATCGCCCTCCGGACGGCCACGTCCGACCGGAACGGCATTCCGATCTGGGCGGATACGTTCCGGTAGAGGTCCGGATAGGAGCGCTCCAGCTGTCCGCCCATCTGCTGGATGTCCGTCGAGACGTCGGTCGGGACCTGTCGGCCCCGAGCGGGCCGCATCTTCCCGGGACGGAACGACGCATCACCGGTCCCGGGCCCGGACTCCGATGGGTCGGCGGAGGCGAGGAAGGCGGCCGCCAGGCGGCTGTAGATGTAGTCCTCGCAGAGGATCAGCGACTGCTCCACCACTTCGGCCATCATCGGGGCCTGGACGAGGCGGTTCTCTAGGGCGGATATCGGAGGCTCGTTGAGCCTCAGGATGGCAGACAGTTTCAGTCTGTCTTTGACTGACCAGTACACCCGCAGAGACGTATCGAGAAATGTGTCCCATGCATTCATTGTGTCTGCAAACGAAATAAACAACGACCATACCTTAGATTACAACAATTTCACAATTGACTTGCTTTTATATAGGCCTATACAGCATAATTATTTCCTTAACGTACGGTCCTGTGTGATGGGCAACCGTTTTGCATGGCCAGTGGCGTGCCAGGATTTCTGGAGGAGGGGTTTGGTTTTGATTGTGACCAACTTCGAAAAATCTTGATAATCAAAAAAGGTCCTCACCTCTTACACCGTTACGTTCTATAGCCTAGGGGTGTTTCACCCCCCAAAATCTCGTCCCAAAATAAAATTTGTATAGAAACTCATTAAAGAAAATTTTTCGGCAGCCAAGGGTTTTAACCCCCCCCCTTGGCTACGCCACTGTGCATAGCATTGGATACAACGTACGGCAGGTATAACGTAGTAACTTTAACAGATCCGCCAGATACGTTACAGTATAACTAAGTTCAACTGTACATGTAATTCAATCGCCACCTAGCGAATGAATGAGTTTATAGATATCGGTTTTCGTTTCCTCTTATCACGTCTCTATCATTAATTTAGCTCAGACATTTCGACAACCATACATGCCGTAATGCATAAGATATTCACGCGACAGTGAACTAAATGGATAGCTACTTTGTATCTAACCGAGGTTTACATTCAAATGAATGAACTTTTATTAGATCAATTCGAAAGCTAAATCCACGCAGCTATATAGGAATAGCCGTAACTCCCCGTAAGCAGCATATAAACGCATTTATAGCCTCTCTGCATTCGCCTCCTGCTACATATTTTTTTATATATATATATATATATATATATATATATATATATATATATATATATATATATATCGGCGTATTTACGACCTATGGAGTAGGCCTATACATACAGACCAATGCTTACCTGCTGAGCTGCGATGCGAGGTTTTTGGCATTTGCAGCCGACGAGAGCCTCCTTTGCTCTGTCTATCCGATCTATCCGCTGACCAGAGAGGCACAGAGGTAACTAACACCCGGGCCTTCAGTGCAAGTTTTCCATATCTGCCACTCCTATGCAGAGACAGACACGGTCCATACACATCAGATGCCTTCAATGGGGCTTTGCATCAGGAAGAATGTCAGGACCCGGTGCCGTTTGCCTTTCGGTCGGCATAGAGATGGCAAAGAAAGTTAGCAAGATATCTGTACTGGCAACCAGGCCTACAGTAGTGTTACTGATACTTCTGTACAACACATAATTCAGTGTATCTATAATTATATGTAGTACTCACTACTGTATATATTCTCTCGTTGCACCTTGCTTTTAACGCGGTTTTTACGGCACTTTTCGAACCGCATCCGCGGTTGGCCTATTACCGTCAGCCCGGATCCCGGCTACCGCGGTATTACCGACATAATTATGTTTTACCGTCGCCGATAAAATTACAGGTTTTTACCTATTTCGAGCGCTGTAAATCGAAATCGAGGGGCTAATATTGACTGTTCTTGCATGATTTGATGCAATGGAGATGGGGACAAACGAAAATGTGGGTTTTATAGGAGAATTTATTCAATTCGCTGAATATAGTTTTGCATATCTTTACGCCCACTATATCCAATAGGGTTTCAATTGGCTGTCACGCTACGAATTAACTATACATGGTGTTTTTGTTGTCTATAAAACCTGTCTTACAGTGGATCAGATATCTTGAGACGCGGGCCATTTCTCGATCGACTTACTTACTGTATAGCCTCAATTACGTTTTTGTTACTGTAGTCTAATACTGTAGTCATAAGGTTGCGTGTACAGTGGTTCTCACACAGGGCAGTCCCTACTGAACCACTTTAAACCTTGTTATATTATATATATTAATAGACAAGCTTGAGACAACTCTTGCAGATGCTAAACTTGCGGCAATTATGTGGGGGGGGGTGCCCAGCAGCTATTGGACACCCCTTGGCTCAAACCTAGGTGTGTCCTGACATCCCCATGATCGCCGCCTATGATGATGATGATGATGATGATGATGATGATGATGATGATGATAATAATAATAATAATAATAATAATAATAATAATAATAATAATAATAATAATAATAGGTTTACCGTATTAAGCAGAATTTTTCAATAATGTTCGTTTCGAAAGGCGTTGGAAGTATAGCGAAGCGGCCGTTATAACATTCGGATAATTAAATTGGCCCCTCTTTGTTTTAAATTAGAAGGAGTGAGTTTATATAGCGCTTCTAAAGGTAGTAGGCCTACCGCTGTGGTGGTGTGCTAACTCTTAGTCTCTTAGTCTTAATCTGAAATAACCATAGCCAAAAGGTATGACACCGCATCGGGCACAGTCAGGCCGGATCGTTTTATTCACAGGGTCGTGTAGTATGTCTACATACTTACTAAGTTACTATTATAAGGTATGGGAAAGTCGCCCCTTGTAAGGGGCTGTCCATTAATTATGTCAACAATTTTTGGGTAATTTTTGACCCCCTCCACCTTGTCAACAACTGTCAACTTTCAGTTACCCCCTATAATTATATCAAAAACTTTTGCCCCCCCCCCAGATCAATTACAGGTCCCAATAACAAGGTTATTATTTTTGCGGTGATGACCATTTTTCCCTTTTTTGCTCATCGATTGTCAAAATGTGGTGATGATGACCTTTTTTGCCATGCTTTTTTCCATTGTAATAAGTAGTATTCCATGAAATTTCCTATTTTTTGATTATTTGTAAAAAGTGAAATTGTTGACGTCAACTTCTCTTGACCCCCTCCCTCTGTCAAACTTTTTCAAGCCCCTCCCCCTAAATTGTTGACGTGTCACGTAATTAATGGACAGACTCTAGTGAGATTATGCTGTGTATATTCGATCAAAAGTGACAGAAAACGAAATGGAAATGACACCTTTTAGAAGTAACTCTAATACACAAATTTACACAGCAATAATCAAGTAAGTAAGTCAATCATTAAATTCCAACGACATGTTGGTCAACGACGATTAGTCATTTAATTGATTTCAGCTGACTCTCTCTCTTTCTCTCTCTCTCTCTCTCTCTCTCTCTCTCTCTCTCTCTCTCTCTCTCTCTCTCTCTCTCTCCGAAACAGCACAACAGCTCTACTCTACTATAGCTCCTACAATAAATAATTACTTAAAACAGTAAGTAAACCGACGTTTAGCTCGAACACACTGCAAGTGGTTACATCACCAAAGATGATGACGACGGCTGAAAGGATTTACTATATATATATAAATGGAATGCGTGGTCAAGTCATGCCAATAAAGGCGTCGAATTTTATCACCTAATATCGCTCAGATGCTCAATAACATAGAAATTAACACTCGCTGGAAGTATTCTAGCTGTGGTGAAGACGGCGGAAAGTTGAAGCCAATTTGTCGCCATCTTTACTAAGTTTTAGACAACGGTTATTATAGAAATTACCGTAAAACTTCTAATGCAAGACCCCGTCTCTGCTGAAACAGATGACGTTATGGTAGAAGTTTAAACCCACGGCTGTTGGAGACGTCAGTGGCGTAGCCAAGAGGTGGTTAAAACCCCCCTTGGGCGCCGACGAAATTTCTTTAGGTGTTTTCATGCAATTTTTATTTTCGGACGCGGTTTTGAGGGTCAAACCCCCTCCCCTTGGGGCTGCTGACCAAAATTTTTTAAGCGCCATAGGCGTGACGACCTGTTTTTTGTTTTTTGTCAGCAAATGCCAATTTCTGAAGAAAACACATAGGAAATCCTGGCTACGCCACTGGGAGACCTGGTTTCTAGTAGGGATTTTGCTGTAGTGCGATTATGCGCTTAACAAAATGGTGGGAAACTGGCTTCGCTTTTGGACGCCATGGACTCGTTCTAGCGATAGTTGAATTCTATGCTAAATAACGCGTTATTGACTTATTACGCGATCTTAATTTTGCTTCAGACGGTGTCGTCTCCTGGCGACGCTCGACGGTTGACGGCGCGTGGAGGAGGCGGTGCCGTTGGCGACGTGTGACGGTGCCACGGGGTTGTTGTGGGCGGTGGGGGCGGTCGACCTCAGCAGCCTCATCGTCCAGGGAAGATTCTGGCAGCCGAGGTAGTTCTCGGTGAGTTCTTGGTGGGTCAGAGGAGGATTGACGTCGCAGGGAGCTCCGTAGATGTTCACGTTTGACGCCCGGTCACCGATGTAGATCTGTGGTGTGGAATGTAGCGTCGATCGCTTGGATCTCTACAGAAAGAGAAATCCAAATAATTATTATTCTCATCCAGTGGCGCCGTCAGGAATGTTTGGCTTGGGGGGGGCAAAAGGGGCTAGCGTGTCAGATTCATTACCCACCCTCACCCCTCCACAGAAAACTTTCTCACCGGATTTGCGCGAATCTGGTAGGTGGTCTGGGGCAGGTTGGGGGGGGGGTAGTTGCCCCCATTTCCCTTCCGTGGCGACGCTAATGTTAGAACGCCTCCACCATGACAACCTCCGTCATTCCATAATGCTAATAATGCATAGGATTTGTGTAAATTTAACCGCAATTTTGAAACTTATTTCGTCCTGTTAGAGATCGATTTCAAGCACCATATTGAGCGACTATCTTTAGCATCTTTTACTGTATGGATATCAATCGCTATTGCAAACATAGACCATCACTTTCTCCATTTAAAGCGGCTCATCCATGACACCCCGTCATTCCATAATGCTAATAATGCATGGGATTTGTGCAAATTTAACCGCAATTTTGAAGCTTACTTCGTCCTGTTAGAGATCGATTTCAAGCACCATATTGAGCGACTATCTTTAGCATCCTTTAATACATCGATGTCAATCGCTATTGCAAACTTAGGCCATCGTCTTCTGTATTTAGAACGCAGTGGCGTCGCCAGGATTTTTTGGTTGGGGAGCAAAAGGGGTTAGCGTGTCACATTCCTTACCCACCACTCCCCCCAGTCCACATAAAACTTTCTCACCGGATTTGCGCGAATCTGGTAGGTGGTCTGGGGCAGGTTGGGGGGGGGGGGCTGTTACCCCATTTGCCCCAGGTTCTCCAAGAAAAAGGGTAGTGATCACGGTACACTTAGTGTACATGTAGCTTCTAAGATATTCGATTCCATAGTTAAGTTTATCAATTTCACTTTGTTTCTTTGTAGTGTTTTAGTGTGAAAATATTGGTTAGAAGCCAAAATATAGTTAGCTGCCAAAATAGATTAGCATTTTCTAGTGAGAGGAGGATCAAGTGCCCCCTCTTGCCCCAATGTGTGGGCGCCCGTGAGTCAATAACAGTGTTTTATCCAGACCCCAGGCCTTGGGGGTGGGGGGTGGGGAATTGACTTGGCTGGAGTAAAGGAGGCGCAGCTCAATACAACAATTGTGTCAGTACAGGGGTTTGGGGGAATTTTTGTGGTTTTGGAAATGTGGAGGGAAACTCTTCCCCCTAACAGGCCTGGATAAAACAGTGGTTAGTAATACGCGGATTTCTTGGCGAGATTCGATCGAAAGCTATCAGAGGCGTAGCCAGGAATTTTAGTTGTGGGGTATAAAGTAATTGGGGTGGGGCGGGGGTATAAATCTTTAAAAACTTTGAAAATCTTAAAAATACATTGAAAATTTTAAGGTTGTGATTTTTTTTTTTTTTGGGGGGGGGTATATATATATATATACCAATACGCCCGCCGCCGCCCCCCCGAAAGCTACCTTGAAGACCGTCCTTAAGCACGTGTTCGTATGGTTGGCCTGCGCCCAGACTTTCGTGAACTCCCCGGCGTAGGAGTATTCGACGTCTTTGCCGCTGGCGTAAACGACGGCGTTCGGGTGTCGTCTGACGAGTCGACGGAAGGCGCCGATGTAGCTGCCCGAATAGCTCTGGTCGACGACGACGTGCAGATGTCGGGCCTTACAGTCGGCCAGGTCGGCCATCAACTCGTCGACGCTGTAACGCTCGCTCGGCTCGGCCTAAGCACGCAGGCAAGTGAGTGAGTGAGTAAGTAAGAAAGCGATAAGAAGTAAATAAGTTAGCGAAATCTCGTGAGATTATATATATATATAGCGCTTTCAAAAGCAACTGATATGATTGATTGAAATTCGTTTATTTCAAATCAACTTATAGCATACATACTAGTAACAATAGCATACATCTATATATATATATATATATATATATATATATATATATACATCTAGTAACAATCCAGACTACTTAGCTCTAGTATCCATTTAGTACATTTAATGTAAATTAGTAATTTAGGTTCATTCATAATTTAGAAGTCATTACAGCAAACAAAAGTGCGAGCCATATCCGACCAATCGGAATTTTGTAGCATTAAATCGAGGAAGTCGTGAGTTTTTTGCCAGACGATAATGGGGTTACAGGTGGTAGCCGCCCCAGCTATGACCGCCCCAGTTATGACCGCCCCGGTTATGACCGCCCCAGTTATGACCGCCCCAGCTATGACCGCCCCAGTTATGACCGCCCCGGTTATGACCGCCCCAGTTACTCTACGGGTTTTGAACTTTTGACGAAAAGCAGTGTATTGCACCCGTACGGGGTCATATAATCATCACCCACACCATAAACCAGACACGAAACATCAATCCTAAACGATCCTGACGGCAGCCATAGCTGGGGCGGTCATAACGGGGGCGGTCATAACTGGGGCGCCTATAACAATATTGGGCTTAACTAATTAGCAACTATAGATTAATTTCCTTCTTCTGTTTCTCTTTGCTTTCATAGTCTTCGTTGTTGCTTCCCCCCTCCCACCCATTCCCCTAACAGGCCTGGATAGAACACCGATCATATTATCGCTATCTCCCGAGGATCCCCATCCATCTTGGCGGCCGGGGACGGAACCCCAACCCCGCGTCCCCCGTCCCCTTCGTGCTTACTAGTCCGTCTCTGTTGAGGTCCCAGAGTAGGATGTCGCCGTCGTTGGTGGAGGGACTGTTCAGGTAGAGGACGAAGGAGTCGACGCAGTGGGCGGTCGAGCAGAGGCGTCGGATCTCGTAGCGCATCGCCATCTTCGACTCCGTCGCCGGATAGACGGAGGAGGAGGAGGAGGAGTCGAGGTCAACGGACGACGACGACGACGACGAAGGCGGGGTCATCATGGCCGGGTCAGAGTTCGTCGTCGGTCTTCGGTCACCCTGTCGTCGACCTCTGCTGAACTCTGCGATTGCAAATGGATTGCACTCACTACTGTGGTTTTCACACAGGCTTACTTAGCCTCCTAAACCACTTAAAATCACATTATTATTATTATTATTATTATTATTATTATTATTATTATTATTATTATTATTATTATTATTATTAATCGGTTATTACTAAGTTGATTTATAGTCAGTGCGCACTCATTAAAACTATTTTAATAATAATAATAATAATAATAATAATAATAATAATAATAATCATCATCATCATCATCATCATAGCCGCAAGCTTCTATTAGACCGCTAGGCTCGAGCCTCCCCACCCCAACTCTTTAAGAGGCCACTGAGACCAGGCTAGGAAAGGGAAACATATACATATAGGAGTTAGGGCCTCAGTTTTCTTCCAAGTTTGCTTCAATGCTAATGCTAACTAATGCCAATAATGCCAATAATACTAATACCAATACCAATACCAATAATAATAATAATAATAATAATAATAATAATAATAATAATAATAATAATAATAATAATAATAATAATAATAATAATAATAATAGTTGCATAGAGCGGATAGTTGCCCAGCATATCTGATGTGAATTAGCCTACGATTGGGTCGGGCATTGGGCCATTGGATCGGTACTGAAACGCTGGGGGAACTGAGCGCGTCCAGTTTTTTGGGTGATTTCTTTTATATGCGATATTCGTCGAGCATTCTGCAAGACTTATGGTGAGAATTTCTGAGAACAAGAACCGTCCATTAATGAACGGAGACGATATTTCTAAATTCGAATATCTTCTTCTCTATTAAGACATTTTGGGTTTACAATTGGAGTGTGTCGACAGGTTCTTCTAAGGTCGTGATATCTGACAATCACAGAGCTTGAGAATTGAATCATTCGCAGGGACACAACGACAATCACGCCGACCGCCACCACCCCCCCCCCGCCCCCACACCGACCGCTTGCCAATCACGACCGGCCTTTGATCTGCCGCCACAGGCCAAAGAGATCGCAGACGAGAGCGGCGCTTTGATCTTGCCGCCCCGGCTTAGCACGCGACGGCAGGCAGAGAGAGACAGACAGAGACAGAGAGGCAGAGAGAGAGAGAGAGAGAGAGAGAGAGAGAGAGAGAGAGAGAGAGAGAGACATACAGAAAAAAGTGTGGGTTCGCAGATTTCAGTGCGTTAGTGACCGAGCGGTCTGGATCAGCGTCCGTCTGTCCGGCGGAGTGCAGGAGTGCAGGAGTGCAGAATGGTTCCGGTCCAGTGGATCTCATATTTGTTCTTAACGGCGTGAATTCTGTTTCTGTCCTGAGTAATGCAACTCCATTATTTCACCGGCATCGTGATCAATTGCGCCGCGATAATCAAAACATATCGTTGTTTACATACTTATTAGATTTGTCAAAATAAAATTAAGTTTGACATTGCACGAAAATCGAAATAATTTATGTTGCTGCTTGAAAGGTTTGGCTAAGACAGCTGCTGTAAAAAGAATCCCCCACCTCTCTTCGACAAATCTCCCGCCTTCATTAGATATACTTCTGGATAATCTGGCTTGCGCGGCGGCGGCGGCTGTGTAGAAGGGTTTAGTGCGAAAAGAATGCTCCCCATAAATCAAACAAATCAATTAAGACTTAACCGCTCCCGGCGGCGACGGTGGCGACTGCAGCGCCGCGGTGCGACGACGACGGTAACCGATACTACACTAATGCCTCGATAATTTAGGAAAATTGACGATAAATCGTCGACGTATTGTTGTCGTCTTTGAAAGCCACCGGACGGCGAGATGAAAGACACGCATTGTCGGCGGCCTTTGATCTCGAGTACACGGCGCTTTGATCTCGCCGCCGCGCGGCGGCTCACCTCGAGACTTTGGTTCTTTCGTTCGCCGCCGTGTATCTATCTTGCGGCCGGTTCGGGGGTTGTGTCCGCCTGCCTGCCTGCCTGTCTGCATGCCTGCCTGCCTGTCTGCATGCCTGCCTGCCTGTCTGCATGCCTGTTTGCCTGCCTCGGGTCGAAGCGGGAGGTGATGGGGCACCCATGGGGCAAAAGAAAAGGGCCGCGGATATGCCCGTGTCAGGTCCGCTGGCCCCCAAAGGCAATGTCCCAGGCTGGAATACGACGTGTGCCACAGACGCCGGAGGGGAATTTTCAGGACCATCAACTCAATTTCACCCCGCGTCTTGGTCTCACCGTTGAGAAATCTTAACATCAGAAGAAAATTCTCGCTTTAGTAAAAGCGTAACCTTCCCCCCACTCTCTCTCTCCCTCCAACCCTTCCTCTCCCATTCCATTCCCTTCTTCTTCTTCTCCTTCTTCTTCGCCCTTGAAAACACTCGAAAGAACAAAAGAAACTGTCGGAGAGAATTCGCGGTGATTCATTCTCTGCGTTGAGACATCTCAGATCAACAGCTTTGCCTTCAAACGACCGTCGATTGATTCTAATGCATCGCTGAAATGGCGCTACAGAAGTTCTTTGATTCCGCCCGATAGGGGGCGTAAATGGTTTACTAGTCTAGACGTTGTTTTATGGATTCTCAGATCTGTGGTCCTTTTAAGTATTCGTCTAGGAATTCAGGTTCAAAAACTCTTTTGTTTAAAATCTTCCGGCCAAATTTACGATTTCTATCAATAAAAACTCTGCCAATAACTCTTGGAAAATGTCGATGCATTGAAAATATTAAAATTAAAATTAAAAAGAAAAAGAAACGTCGACCGAATTTTTGTGGAAGCGCCAGAAAATTCGGCTTTGACTTAAGGCCTAGATTTCCCCACTGACCGCGTGACGTCATATCCGGCGGAAGTCTTCCGTCGGCGTAGAAGACCTTGACGTTCTTCCGGTGAAAGCCGTTCCGTCGCAGCATCCGGTAGAAACCGCGGACGTTGTCCGCGTGCTGTCTCCGCAGGCTCCACGGGTTCCATCCGCCGGCCAGGATGACCGCCTGGTCGCAGATCTTCAGCACGTGACACGCCGACTCGAAGATCTCGTGCGACGTCTCGCAGCGCTTCGTGTTCTCGCGCAGCGGATCGCATGACGTCATCGTCGTCGTCGCCGCCGTCCTGTCCGCCATGACACCGCCGGCGACGGGCGATGCAACAAGTGCGGGGCAGGGAAGCAGACTCGGGGCGCCGAGGTCAGGACGGCAGACTAGGCGCTGGGTGCGGGTGACGTCAGACCGGAAGTGGACGAGCGGAACGAAGTTGATCTCGCATCTTCGGGCGAAGTTCCGTCTTCGCTTGCGTTTCGCGAGAGAGTTCCGGCATCTTCTCTGCAGCGCCACCTGCAGGCAATCTCCGTTCTCTGAAAAGCGCCATAGACTCTTATAGTACATCTACATGGATATAGACCGGACATTTGGCACGCCATTGACTTAGTTGAGACATTCAAGTACTGTATGTTGGAGGAATATTCCATAGCGACGGAAAACACTCAGAGGACGTGAAAATGAAAATAAATAGAGGCTCACAAACAATGAAGAGCATGAGAACATCATGGTGAGATAGGACAGCTCTATTCATGGCCAGACTGGACATTAACATTCCAATAATGATCTAGAAATTTCAGGAAAATATTTTTAATAATTATAGAAATCAACGTCTAAGATTTTAGATGCTCAATTTTTCACGAGAAGTTGGGTTTAATTACCGGAGAAATGGAACATGAAGAGCAACTTAATTAACAGAAACGAAAAAATAGCAGAAAGAAACTAACGCAACCTTAGCTTTCCGAATGAAAAGATAAACATTAGACATGATTGATGGACATAAGATAACAGAACAGCTTTCCTGTCAGTGGCATTTTACAGATTTCTGTTATCATTAATACTCTTATCTCATAGTCGACTACATGGAATTTTTATATCCTCTACATTTTAAAACAACTCCTTTCATATGAATACAAAGAGCAGCAAAGCAACACCAATGATCTCAATCAGTGAACTTCTATAGCGCAATTATAACAAAAATGAACTGTTCATACATAAGTCAACTGTCGCTTAATTAACCCCTTAACAGGGGATCCCGGATATATCCGTCCATTTTACAGTGAGTTACAGTTAAATACACGATTAAGGGGTTAAAGCAGGCTGAAGAATAATCGGAGATTTGAGGGAGGGGGTTTCAGTGGAAAAGATCATAAATGAGTGATGGTTTGAGACTTTGAGTAGAATTTTTAAGAGCCTGACATAAGAGCATCTGTACTTGTTTTTCGACAGCATCTGCTTGAAGCTGTCTTAAAATCTTTAATCAAAAAAGGGCCTCGATGCTAATTAAAAGAAATCGAAATACTTGTTAAATTCTTGGCTTGTCCTGCCCCTCCTCCTCCTCCTCCTCCTCCTCCTCCTCCTCCTCCTCCTCCCCTCTCCCAAAATCATCTCAAAATCAGCAGAAATAAGAAAACGGAGCGACATCTCGAGTCCGCACTTGGAGATTCCGTCTCCAATGATTGTCGGAATGACGAAGAGCCGGTCAAAGCAACGAACGGACGGACAGACAAACAGGCGGACAGACAGGCGGACAGACAGACAAACAGTGGTTTAACGATCATTTCCGCCCACCGCACCTTAATCCGCGCTCTCCATCTCCACGGAGCGTGGATCTTAGCATCTCTTCAACAGAAATGAGTGATCAGTTCTGTCACTGTTTGCCTACGTTTTCAATGGTCGTCACCATTAATGGCAGGCGAAGGGGTGGGGTGGGTGGGATGGGGGTGGGGTGGGGTGTAGGGAACCGGCCCCTTAAGCTTCTAAGCGCGGTTCTAATCCTACTCGCAAGATGGCCTGGCCTGTTAATTGCCCATAATTCATCACTCGACGTTACGCAACTTCCGCCTATATGTACCGTACTGTACACGCTTCCGGGTTGTGTTGTCCTAGTAACGGCGCGTCTATTTCTGTCTGCATGGTGACCGCGTCGAAATTAATAATTTCGGAAATACGGCTGCAATTAATTATTAACCCCTTAACTGTGTATTTAACTGTAACTCAATGTAAAATGGACGGATATATCCGGGATCCCCAGTTAAGGGGTTAAGATCTTCGACATTTTTCAAGTCTTTGCCCGACGGCTTTTTGGTATTTTGATATCAAGTCCTTCTATCGAACGGATCAGTCCATCGATCGGTCCGAAAACAGGATGGGGAAGATTCGTTTTGATGCTCACCGCACGCCTCTTCTATAGCGCCTCAATGCGACAACGCACCATATTGCCAAAACGCTATTGCATATATAGGCTCATTGGAAATTCATGTCCACATTTACAGCTTATCTATTCCTGTAAACGATCGATATTACCGTTATCATCCAGTCTTGCATCGATCTAAATCGCTATCGCAAACACAACCCAACGCACGCTTCTTCTATAGCGCCTCGACTGCAGCGACAACCCCCATATTGCTATAGCGCATAGGACCATTGGAAATATATGTTCACTTTTACAAAATCATGTATGCGATCGATTTTAACATTCATCGTTAATTCAACAGGAACATTTGCTTAGACGCAGGTAATCTAATTGATTTATATATCGAACGACAGAATCTGCGCATTCATAAAATTCTAAAGTGTACCGAAAGAGATTTATTTACTGGTGGTAAAATAGCTGAGCAAAGACGAATCTACCATAAATTCTCCCGTTTATATCGTAGACATCACAGGAGTCTTTGATAGTTTGAAGTGTCGTAGACATTTAGTTGCCTATTTTTAGCTCAACATTATTATAGCGCTGAGTGTCTGTCATCAGGAGAGACCTGACCATCGCATTGAGTTTTGTTTCCCATCTATACACATTCCCGTGTCTATATTTATGTATTATTTATATCTTATCTTGTTACGTATCGATGTTGGCTACCTGTTGTGTCACTCGTTGAAGCCGCACTCATCGATTGATTAATGACAACATTGGCGCCATAGAAGTTCCTAATCGATATATATATATATATATATATATATATATATATATATATATATATTATCTATCATCTATGTTACTATATAAAGTGCTGGTCAACCGAAGGGTGGGGTGGGATCGGGGGGAGGGAGAGTAGGGGGTCGCAGATCAAAGGGAGCCGGCGACCTCTTCCCATCCGATCTTGCTGTTGTTACACGTGACCAGTCGACCATAAAGACGAAATTCTATTCTCCAATAACCGACCCGATCCTCAAATTCACAAACTACAGCATCATCATTATCATCGTCGTCGTCGTATTCGTCGTAGTCATCATCATTATCATCGTAATCACTATCGTCATCATCGTCATCGTCATAATCACGCTATCCTTGTTGCTAGCGTTTTGAGATTTGTAATTTCAAGGATTATTTTAAATACTGTAAACATAAACAAGATTTAAGTTTTAAAAAAATTACAATCAGTGGCGTAGCGAGGGGGTGTAGGAGCGGCCACCCCAGGCGCAATATTATTTTTGGGGAGGGCGCAAAATTATCGAGAAGGCGCATTTTTTTTTTGGGGGGGAGACTCACAATAAATAGTTGACAAGAGGGTACATAAATAATTAATTAAATTAAATTAAATTAACTAATAATAAATACACGAAGTAACTTTCGCCGATTCTAAAAACAAGCGTCCATTCAACGACTGACCTTCTATCCAGACGCCGCCTCCATCTTTCTCGCACTCGGTTCTCTCCAGATCCAGATCGATGTAGAAGACGATCACCAGATGGCCGAAGTTCGCTTCCGGATACGGATCGACGGCCAGGACTCCGTCGTGCCGTTCCGGATCCCACTGGGCGCCGGAATCGGGAAACACGGGGGTCATTTTTCCGCCGCGAGAAGACGGCAGCGCCAGGTAGACGTTGGTCCGGTTCAGGTCGACCCTCGTCAGTCGCTGGCACTCCTTACCTGTGGTGAAAGTGGCGCGTCTGCAGCTGACGGACGAGATGTACCGGAAGGCGGCTCGCGACCAGGTGAGCTGGCGGTCAAGGTCAGGGTGAAGGTCAAGTTCCGGGGTGGTTCCGTTGGTTCCTTGGGTCGTAGGACTCGGCTGGTCGGGGACCAGGGCGTGTCCCACCGCCAGGGAGAGGAGGAACGCCGCGAGGGGAAGGTCGGGGCGAACGAACCGCGGCCTACCACCATTCATCTTCTTCTTCCGAGTGGCAACAGAAATCAAGGCAGTTACAACGATCAAACCCGAGAGAGAGAAACTCAAAGTGAGAGAGAGAGAGAGAGAGAGAGAATTTTTCACTCGACAAGCGACATCCAGACGCTTTTAAATACTCGATCTGTTATTTAGTCTTAGAGGAATAATATTCAACACCGCTTTTTCATTCGCCGTCTCTTCGTCAAATATTCGCAGAGTTCTACACAGTCCGTCTACAGCGCCAGACGCTCCGAGATGTATTCACCGACCGTATTTATATTATACGAGATGCCACAACGAGCCCCATTTAGCAGCTGCTTAGGAGCCGCTCTTCGCCGCTGCTGTCTCAGAGCCCCGCTTTGCCCTGTCCTGTGCCTGTGTCTCTGTCCCATTATACTCTTACACCCTTCTCCTTCACCCTCCCCAACTTTCTTCTGATGCTGCCCCTTGGTTGGAACAATCGGCACAAAAGTTCTATCTCTCTCTCTCTCTCTCTCTCTCTCTCTCTCTCTCTCTCTCTCTCTCTCTCTCTCTCTGTCTCTCTGTCTCTCTGTCTCTCTCTCTCTCTCTCTCTCTCTCTCTCTCTCTCTCTCTCTCTCTCTCTCTCACACACACACACACACACACAGGAGCATAGTATAGGAACATGGGTTTCGTACAGAGAGAAAAACACAGAAACTGCCTCAGATTACTTGTAAATATTCGCCAGCTAAAACCATTGCCCTGTGGTTGAGTGTTACACTTCTACCGAACATACTGTGTTTTTTAGTGCTAGATAGGCCTACAGTTGTCTCGATAGTAGTAACAGTTGTCTTGTAATTTAGAATCCACTGGGTTTGAATTATAAAATGTCTCCTGCACTATTTTTTCGGCATTGAGAGAAACTTTATCGTCCAGAAGCAGGAGACTGAAAGATTAATAGGAAATTGAAATTCTTCGGATTTTGTTTTGGCATTTTCTGTTATTAGTCGTCTGGTCGGTGCAGTTATAAAGCGCTCTGATTTTTACCCTTTTCATATAATTAGGCCATACGGCGACTAGCCTCCCCCACCCACCCACCCACCGATGACCGATGTCAAGATTTCAGTTAACGAGAAGCGGCCGAGTTTCTTCCGTCGAATGTTTTCATGTCTTTCGTAAACTTGTTCAGCGCAAATTTGGGCCATGACCGATATTTTAAAATACAGCGGGGAAAAGGACACTGCGCACCCAAGATTTTCTACATTCAACAGGGGATCTGATGGTCGATTGTCAAAATCTTCGAACCAAAATTAGGTCCGTCATCGACTCGCGCGAAATCTAACCGGCAACCCAGGCCCCGCCTAAATTTTATGGTTTGTTTGAACTTTCAAACCGGTTTAACAGTTAAAAATAATTATTACGGCCTCAGCGCCTTTCTTCCGTTGTTTGGCGTCGTCGTCGCTGTCGTCTGCTGGTCATCTGTGTTTTGTTTCGAGGCGGCAATCGACCGAGCAGACGACGGAGCAGACGACACTTAGGAGATGTTTAGAGATTCGACTGAGCACCTGTCAATCAAAGCGCCTCTTCTAAGACTTAGGGGATGTTTTGACGACGAAGAAGATAAGCATATAAATAAATAAATAAATAAATAAATAAATAAATAAATAAATAAATAAATAAATAAATAAATAAATAAATAAATAAATAAATAAACAATATAATATTAAAGTTATTACTTATAGGAAAAGCAACGACTTAGATTAAAGAGTTATATATATATATAATTTTATATATATATTTATTTATTTATTTATATATTTATATGGGCCATCCATAAAAGACGTCACGCGATTTTGGCAGTTTTTTTACTCCCCTTCGTAGCGCGTCGTCACAAAAAGTCAGACCCCTAAAATATGACGTCACAGAGCGTTAACCCCTCTTCTTGTCGTTCGAAAAATCTTGACAAGCAAAAAAGGTCGCCACCTAAATTTTTTTAATGTGACGTCACATTTCTGAAACCCCACCTCGTTACAATTGTTTGAAACCCCTAATTGCGTGACGTCATTTATGGGCAGCCCCTATATACATTATATATATATATGTATATATATACGTTTACTCTTATTCGAACTTAAAAGTAACATTTTGTCGAATTTTACTAAAACTGACGTAAGGCAAGCAGACATTAACAGGTGGTTGGATTTATAGATTTATATTGCGCATTTAAACTAAAACGTTATCTGATATTTTGAATTCAAGAGATGTCATCTCTTGATTCGACTGAATTCTGAGTTTTTCATATCAGTCGTTCGCAAGATGGCTGCAAAATACACAACTTGGAACTGAGGATTCTACACACGGCGCCCGGAAAAAGTAGAGCCTAAGCCAATGGAATTAGACAGTGAAAATTCCGCCACAGTCGCTGGCAAGTCCGGAGAGGAGAAAGGAGAAGCCAGGCAATCGTCGTCTTTTGACGGATGGGTCTTTAAATAGAAATACAACTGAAACGACACACGTACGTTGAACAGGCTGCACACGGCGCAACGCAACCTGACGAAATGTGTCGCTATTTACATTTTAACGAAGCTTTGGCGAAGAGAAATTTTGCTAGAAGTTCGATAGATGGCAGCAGCAGTGGCGCTTCTATCGCCATTGGTCCTATTGCAAATTGTTACTGTTTTGCTTCAAGCATTGCTAGATATGTGAAGCTTCAATAAATAAAATAATAACCTTGCAAGTAAGTTAATTAACGTAGTTCTAGTTCATTTGTCAATTTTAAAAGAATATAACTATTAAATAATTCTGTTCTTAATACTAACTACATATCAGTTTACTCTTAGGCCTACCCATGATGGGCGTAATATACAGTATAACTTCGTGACAAGTTATGACGTACTTAAGGGGTCTGTAAAATTGAGTACGTTTTATCATCAGATGTACAGTGTACGTTATGTTCAATACCATACAATACGGTAGCACATCACACGAGGCCGTACATTGCGGTACTTTATAACCGAATGAAGGCCGATAGGCCTAAGTTATAACGAAGTTCTACCGTATACTCAATGTTGGTCGCAGCTGTGTAGGCCTGTCTCAAGAGTCTACCAAATCCGAAGGCGCTATATAAAATCACGAGATCTTACTTACTTAATGCGAGTTGTATTTCACGATCTTCGCCACGAAGATGCCGATCTTACTGTGTCAGAAGATTAACATTATGCAACATCGGGGCTTGTCAAGCTGGAGGGGCTCTAAGTATATAAGGCGATGGCAAACGTTTACAATAGCGATTGATATCGATGTAGTGATAGTACAGTTGATAAGCCGTATGATTGTTCATTTTGTGGATAAAAGCATGAAATTTTGAACATTGTCACTTCTTATAATTTAGTAACGTTCTGTCCAGAGGCATTCGAGTAAACTTAAGGGTAGGGGTACACCTAGGGGTATGACTAGAGGTAGGGGTACCCCTAGGGGTAGTGGTACCCATAGGGCTAGGGGTAGGGGTACCCCGTGTTATAGGGTAGGGAAATCAAAAGTGATAGCCATTCACACGTCTGCCAATACCATTCTCTCTAGTTTTATATCAAAAGTACTTGCATTCAGAATTTTGCCTGTGGTATTCTCTAATGCGTAAATTGGACATTTTAAAGGACATTTTTAACCTACAGAGAATGGTATTGGCAGACGGTTGAATGGTTTGTACTTTTGACAGAGAAGCGAAGAGAACCTGCTAATCAAGTTTTTTCAAAAATTAGGCCACTATCTCTTGTAGATCAAAAGTGCTTGTCATTGAGAATTTTGCCTGAGATATTCTCTAATGCGTAAATTGAACATTTTAAAGGACATTTTTATCTACAGAGAATGCTATTGGCGACATTGCTCATGGGTATGAACAATTATGCCAGTTTTCATCACAATCTGAGATGGTGCATGGCGTCCGATTTTATTCAAAAGCGTTTTGATTTAATGCGGAATTACCCTTTTCGTATTTTAGTTTCGGAGTAAAAGCGACATGAAATGATAATATTCATATCTGTACACTCTATAAGCACAATATTTTTATTATTATTACTTAGTATTGTTTATTTGGCACTGTATCGGTTGTCATTTGTCTACGTACTGCAGATCAAGCAATTTTTTTTGTTCAAGAAAATTTGTTGTTATTACTAGAATAAAATTGAGTTATAATATATTGACAATTCCAAAATGATTTGAAGTGAACGATTGATGATGGGGACACAAGAAAATGTGGTTTTAATTCAGTGTTTCAAACTCGACTCTGAATTGTTGTATTATATTATTAGCTTATTGTATTTCATTAGGCTCACCATTTTGTGGCATTTAGATTGTTTCTAGAATAAAATTGAGATGGAATATATTGACAATGACAATTCCAAACTATTTGACTCATTAAAGATGGGGACACAAGAAAATGTGGTTTTAATTCGTTTCAAACTCCTCTGAAATGTTGTATATCTATAGCTTGCTGTACTTCATTAGGCTCACCATTTCGTGGCATTTTGAACGCTCTTATTATTGCTTACGGCGTAATGTTCCTTTTTTATGGCGTAGTGCTCTTTTTCTTAACAGTGTTCCGTACTGTCCTAGACGACTTTCATTCTGAATTATTATTATTATTATTATTATTATTATTATTATTATTATTATTATTAGTAGTAGTAGTAGTAGTAGTAGTAGTAGTAGTAGTTGCTGTTGTTGTTGTGATAATAGTAGTAGTGCTAGAAGTGGTCGTAGTAGTAGTTCTCTATGCTTAAGGCGCAGTGCTCTATTTTTTACGGCGCAGTGCGCCTTTTTTCTTAACAGTGCTCCATACTGTCGTAAATCTTTCAATCTGAATGATTATTGTTATTATTATTATTATTATTATTATTATTATTATTATTATTATTATTATTATTATTATTATTATTATTATTATTATTATTATTACTACTACTACTAGTAGTTATTGTTGTTGTTGTTGTTGTTGTAAAAGTAGTAATAGTGCAATGACTAGGGCTGTCATGGATGAGTCGTTTTAAATGTAGAAGGTGATGGCCCATGTTTGCAGTAGCGATTGATATCAATGAAGTAATGGATGCTAAAGATAGTGGCTGAATATGGTGCTTGAATTCGATCTATAACAGGACGAAATAACTTTCAAATATGCGGTTTATTTTCACATATACAGTGTGCTTTATTAGCATTATGGAACAATGGCGGTTGTCATTCTGGAGGGGCTCTAAATACATATGGCGATGGCCTATGTTTACAATAACGATTGACATCGATGTAGTGAAGAATGCTAAAGACAATGGCTCAATATTGTGCTTGAAATCGATGTCTAACGATCTCTAACAGGACGAAATAAGTTTCAAAAATGCGTTTGTATTTTTACAAATCGTGTGTATTATTAGCATTACGCAATGACGAGGGTTGTCATGGATGAGTCGTTTTAAATGCAGAAGGTGATGGCCCATGTTTGCAATAGCGATTGATATCAATGAAGTAATGGATGCTAAAGATAGTGGCTGAATATGATGCTTGAATTCGATCTATAACAGGACGAAATAACTTTCAAATATGCGGTTTATTTTCACATATACAGTGTGCTTTATTAGCATTATGGAACAATGGCGGTTGTCATTCTGGAGGGGCTCTAAATACATATGGCGATGCCTACGTTTATAATAGCGATTGATATCGATGTAGTGAAGAATGCTAAAGACAATGGCTCAATATTGTGCTTGAAATCGATGTCTAACGATCTCTAACAGGTCGAAGTAAGTTTCAGAAATGCGTTTGTATTTCCACAATTCCTGTGTATTATTAGCATTATGGAATAACGAGGGTTGTCATGGATGAGTCGTTTTAAATGCAGAAGGTGATGGCCCATGTTTGCCATAGCGATTGATATCAATGAAGTAATGGATGCTAAAGATAATGGCTGAATATGGTGCTTGAATTTGTTCTATAACAGGACGAAATAAATTTCAAATGCGCGGTGGATTTCCACATATACTGTGCATTATGGAACAACGGCGGTTGTCATGCTGGATGCTTTATAAATACAGAAGACGATGGCCTACGTTTATAATAGCGATTGATATCGATGTAGTGAAGAATGCTAAAGACAATGGCTCAATATTGTGCTTGAAATCGATCTCTAACGATCTCTAACAGGACGAAATAAGTTTCAAAAATGCGTTTGTATTTTTACAAATTTATTATTAGCATTACGCAATGAGGGTTGTCATGGATGAGTCGTTTTAAATGCAGAAGGTGATGGCCCATGTTTGCAATAGCGATTGATGTCAATGAAGTAATGGATGCTAAAGATAGTGGCTGAATATGATGCTTGAATTCAGTCTATAACAGGACGAAATAACTTTCAAATATGCGGTTATTTTCACATATACAGTGTGCATTATTAGCATTATGGAACAACGGCGGTTGTCATGCTGGATGCTTTATAAATACAGAAGACGATGGCATACGTTTATAATAGCGATTGACATCGATGTAGTGAAGAATGCTAAAGACAATGGCTCAATATTGTGCTTGAAATCGATCTCTAACCATCTCTTACAGGTCGAAGTAAGTTTCAGAAATGCGTTTGTATTTCCACAAATCCTGTGTATTATTAGCATTATGGAATATCGGGGTTGTCATGGATGAGCCTTTTTAAATGCAGAAGGTGATGGCCCATGTTTGCAATAGCGATCGAGATCAATGTAGTAAAGAATGCTAAAGATAATGGCTGAATATGGTGCTTGAATTCTATCTATAACAGGACGAAATAACTTTCAAATATGCGGTTGTATTTGCTCAAATATTCTGCATTATTAACGCAACATTGTTAGTAAACTCGCTAGCCACTGCATGGTCATTGGTCAACCGGCCACCCCTTATACCATCGGTAAAATTTTACGATGAGAAGAATAAATTAATTCTGTTCATTTCCCCAAATCTGTGATTATTCATCCTTTATAATTCAGCCTCTGTAAGACTGCGACGTAGCAGCAGTTTTACAGAGCAGGGAGAAATCATTTAGCAAATACGAAGTGTCGTGTCGTTATATTTGACGCGTAGGTGTAAAATTCGTTTTTTGAAATGTTTTTTAATGTTTTTTTAGTTCCTCGTGTTTTTCATCTTATTTCCTGCGTATCATTTTATATCAATGTCCTAGTCCTGAGCATCCTTAAATTTTGTTATCAATTCATTCTGAGCGAATTCGGGTTCATCTTTTTGGTGATGCTGCAGAAAATGTAGCAAGGGATCACATATTCAAGTCAGTCAATATTATTTCAATATATGCCAAATGTGACGAGTGAATGGATAGTAAATAAAGGACTGTAAACGAGGCCAAGATTTTTTATATTTTTCTAAAAACATAAAACATGCTTTTTCATGTTTTTTTATTTTAATATTTATGTTTTTTACATCTATGATTTGACGCATATGTCACCCTTGACACCCTCTATAATCCCGTTTGCCTATACTGTTCAGCTACTTTTTCATATAGCTTAAGACTGCCTGAATCTTTTGAAATTATTTTATATCAGCTTCTATTTTTGAGGTTTATTCACGAACGCATTTATCTCGCTGGCTTGCTGTCATGTCAACTGCTATCGAGTAACAGCAGAGATACTTTGCGCGAATTCTTTGTGAGGTCTTTGAACAATACTGCCATTATTTCGCCGCCTTTGTTCGATTGCGGACAAAACAGGACAGTGTAGTTGTCCGTCTCATCGTCTAGCAATCCCACGTGTGTGTGAGTGTGTGTGTGTGTGTGTGTGTATGTTCCTGAGAAATTCGGTTTTTGATTTGACGATTACCACTGTTGGACGTTCTCTGATCATCAGTAGTCAAATGCGGACTTCCAGAAAATGCTGGCATTTTTCGAAAATAGAGATTTGAAGACGCTGTCACGGTTAACGTCCTATCCGCAATGCAGTGGCGGCTCCAGGCAGGCCCGTCGGGAGAAATTCCGGGCCCCAGGGCAGAACAGTAGCGTACCCCTAAAAATTGTGTTTTAAATTTTTAAAGAAATCTTGTCCTCAAAAAAGTTCTAAGGTATTCAAAAAAATATACAAAAATATACAGATCAGGTGCGAAAAAGTGGTAATGACCTTTTGGACCTATTTTGCCTGTCAGACGTCCGACGGGCCCCTACAGACCGCCGGGCCCCTGCGCATCTGCCCCTCGCCCCCATCTCGGCGTGTCTAGCTCCAGGATGTGGCAAGTGGGGGGGTGCAGTTGGGGCGGTAACTTCATAAACCTGGACTAATCTAGTTGCTTCTAATGAATGCCCTGAAGTATCATGGGGCTACTCGGAGGGCCAGGCATTCAATAGGGGGCACGGGCCCTCTGCGTCAATGATACCGTATCTTAGTAGTTGAAGGTTTTTTCTATAGTTATTGCTGAATTTGCTCATCCTGTGTTCCTTGCGCGTGAGTCCCACACGTTGTTCAGCCAGATACCGGTGGGCAATGAGTCGAGAGAATTTGAGCAGATGCCATGACTCATCTCAGCCAGTCCAACTCGCCATACAGAGCTCGTCGAAGAGATAAGTTACGAGCAAGAGAAACGCCACTCGATGTCAAGTATATACAACAGACCCAAAAGAGCGCTCTACCAGGAATTATTACTCTCTTGCATAATAAAATGCGCAACGCTATAGGGTAGAAACGGAATCCATGTCTAAACTGGTTTTCGACATCAAATTCTATTAGGTTGCCGACATGAAATGGGCATACAGCGTGATACGGGAAGTGACGTCACGAGTGGAATTAAGGCTAAAGTCTATTCGAATTGCACTGAATGGATTCAGTGCTGTCATTTGTTTTTAAAAAAGCGGGAAAAGTGATCGAATTAATTAATTTCTGTCTCAACGTGAGTTTTCCCGCAGCGAAGGGGGCGATGCTAGTCATGCGCATGAGATGTATTGAAACGAACTGGAGCAATAAGTCACAGGTCATATAGTCTCACAGGTCGCAGGTCAGTCAGCAGGTGAGTTGAACAATCGAAGGCGTGCCATATCTCTGCAGTGACGTAATTTTTTTGGTCTCGGTCAGAATGAAATCGATGGTACGTTTTACCCTTCGAATGCTTCTAACTGCGCAGAATATACAGCATTAGCATAGGCATATATACAAAACGTTCAAAGCATGCTAGCAAGGGTTGTGGACAATGGAATATTTTAGACGAAAGGCAGCAGCAGTTGAAACAATAAATGGATTCAAAAATTATCCAGAAAACCGGATAATTAAATGTTGACGAGTAATTAGTTATAATGGTTTTCACGCGGACTTACTTAGCCTCCTATACTACCGGTACATGAAGTCACGTTATAATAATAATAATAATAATAATAATAATAATAATAATAATAATAATAATAATAATAAATATTATTATTATTAAATGTTGAGAGTAATTAACATTAATGGTGGTTTTTACACAGGGTAATACCTCGTAAACCACTCCAAAGTAGCCTAATAATAAACTTAAAACGACGCTGATCCGTGCGCCACAGGATTATTATAATATGAAAATCTGCCGATTGCCCTTTTAAAAATGCTACTAAAAATACCACTAATCATCGCCGTACACGCAGACTGCACGCGTTGTACACCCGGTTGTACGCTGCATACACGGCACGTCACGCGGGCATGACGCTTAGCGCAAGTTGACACGCAATAACTAATCAGGTAAAGCCGGCACTCTGGATATAGATAGAGATAGAGATAGAGAGAGAGATAGAGAGAGACACTTAAGCTGTGAAGGGAAGACCTTTACGAAACCATTCAGCCGTGACCATCGTCACGGTCCGGGGCGTTTCGTCACAGGGAAATCGTGCAGAAATACTTTGCGTTGGAATCAAAAAGTGTCTACAGCACAAGAAGGGACAGAAGAGTCGTTGCGTCAATGGAAGACTTATGGTGCTCGTCGTAAAATTCATAATTCAGAGAGAGAGAGAGAGAGAGAGAGAGAGAGAGAGAGAAGGAGAGAGAGCACGTTTTTCGAACGTAGGAATCGAAGCAGCAAACGAATGCTGAGATAAATAAGGCACTGTCTATCTCTACGGTGCATAGATTCGAGGCATGAAATGACGTCATGAAGCAATCGGTCTTCTGTTGACGTTCGAATTAGAACTTGATCTGATGACAGAGGTAGTACAAATATTGCAAAGAGCTTAGATTTAATGCGTGTGTGTGTGCTGCTTTTTGGCATTGTCATTGTATAACTGCTAATTGTGTCTGGTTTTGTAGAATCAAAGATTAAACAGCTGTGGCGGACAAACATAAGTTGGACGAAAGGTATAGGTGTAGGGGTGTAGGGCAGTGGCGGCTCCACAGGGTGGGGGGGGGGGGGTCCGTGCCCCCTATTGAGTGCCTGACCCTCCCAGTGGTCACTGTTGGGACCCTATACTTAATACTATACATACATAACAACAAATGGTTGCCCACATGATTAGAAGTTGCCACCCCAACGGCCCCCCACTTGCCAAATCCTGAATCCTGGAGCCGCCACTGGTGTAGAGGGAGTAACAGATGGTTTTCAACACAAGAGATATCCAACTGAACCATTTAAAATCCACGAATAACAATGATTATATATATATATATATATATACAGTGCAGTGCGTCCTCAATCGAAGACCGGCTTACTCTTAACGCCGTCTGTCTATTGAATTTTGTAGCGCCTGAAGAAATCTAAATCTTGCGCATTGTCGATCTATTGAATAAAGCGTCTTGTTCTATTAACGTCAAAAGAGTTTGAAGCGTTTGGGAGACTATTCGGTCGAAATCATCACCAGGAAAACAAGGCAATAGCACAGGTAAAACAGCGAACATTTCCTATCTCATCCGACAACTGTCGTACTTACTTACTTACTTATTTACTCAGTTACTTATTTACTTTTTGCATCTGTGTAGTGGTGCTGAGTCCGAATACTGCTATAACCTAAAAGTAGTTTTTGATGTGAATTCGTTTTTTCTAACAGACTAAGATTAACTTATTGGATTTGAAAAAATGGGGGACTATAATATTCAAGTCCGGAGCGACCATCGCATTAATAAGTGGCGCCATAGAAGTTCACTGATGATAAAATAATGTCAATTGGAAAAGCGGGAGCGTAGATACATATATATAGGCCTAAGTTTCCAGGTTTGACGTCTAATATCTAATATTTTCTTATCTGTTCGAAATGGCGGTCAGCGTTTTTGAATTGACGTAGATTCGAATGACTGACAGAACAATGTTTGCAGACGACATTCTGCAATCTTCATTCTTTTGTGCTCTTGCACTCCTATTCTTATGCATTTTTTCGGCTGCAAGTGACAATTGCGGGCACGTTTGACTTACGTGCATGCGTGCGTGCGTGTGGCATTAGACACAGGTGTATACATTTCGAACTGGTAAAGATCATATATATATATATATACATATATATGTATATGTATATATATATTGACGACCTCTGCGGTATAATGCGCTGTGCTTATGGGTTAAGTAAACCTACGCAAGGCAGAATGTTCTACAGTATAGCCATGCAGTGTTAGTTTTTCCTCCAAGAGAACATAATCTTTCTTCAAGTATACCGTAGGTAAGTAAAATGATTCAAAACCACTTTTAGAATTTAGGAATTTATAGTTTTCAAAATACTTTGGTGATCATATTAACCAAACACCGAAAAACTTGTTAAATAGTCAGTGTGGGGAGATCGAGAAGGATATATATATATATATATATATATATATATATATATATATATATATATATGCAGCGGGGTGGGGTGGGTCGCTTTGTATTAGACCTTTCGTAACATTTCGAAATGTTCGTGTTTAGGCACACAAAGCAAATCTTCTTAGAATCCGGTTTTCAAATATACGCTGACTCATTGGCTAAACGTCGTGGTCCATACGAATTTCATGAAACCTCAGAATGCATCGCACAGTGGCGTGCAATTGTCCTTTTTCTGTAAAGGAGATGAGTGTTTATTGCACGCCGTCCAATGACATCAGAAGTCACCAAGCTCCACCTTTTAAAATCGAACGATTACTAAAACGCTTCGCCTTGCCCCTGTGTCTGGTAAAACCGACTGGTTCACACTGTACGAACACACAATGTATAATTAATGTCACAGTGCTGAGAACTGGTTAGACTTTGGTCACAGACAGTTAAGATAATAAAAGAGGTAAAATAAATGGTTCTGGCATGTCTTCTTGTCACTGCATAACAAAGTATTCTCAGTATATACATGTATATATATATTCTTCAGAAATATAGATTCAGCCCAACTTCCTACACGGAGATTGACAAAGTTGCTGTCAAATTCGATAAAATTTATGTCGGTAAATTTGCTGAGACCTCTATAGGGTTCATTAGAATAGACAATTGTTTGTCTTTGGATATGAATCATATGATAGGATAGGATTGCAAATGCTGCTTTTATCTTCGTTATACGTTAAAGTGAACAATATTTTTTTACAAATTGACAGAAATGCAGCCAATCGTCTTCGTTTTCTCGCTCGTCATTCTGATTCCAGCTGCAGCTGCTCAGTCTGCGGGGAGAGACCCAGGTCAGATGCTCGGTTCTCTTAGTTTCAACACTGACAGTTACTGTAATTCGTTAAATTAAGAACAGCAGCAAAACAGAAGACAGAATCGCCCGAAATATTCTCAGTTGCTTTTAGAAATGTCACAGGATCAACAAAAGACTGGAGAAACGATTGGCAAAAACACCAGAAACTTTACTACCATGATGTTCCTTCATAAAACACCAGGAAATTTATTATTATTATTATTATTATTATTATTATTATTATTATTATTATTATTATTATTATTATTATTATTATTATTATTATTATTATTATATAAAAGTTTCGGAAGGCGACTGCGTCAAATCTCTAGAGTGCCACTGATATTTGCTGTAGCAGAAAGTATGTCTCTGTTTCATATTATTATTATTGTTAATATAATTATTATTAATATTACTATTGATATTATTATTATTCTGTTGTTATTATTATTTATAATAATAATAATTATTATTATTTATTATTATTTATTATTATTATTATTATTATTATTATTATTATTATTATTATTATTATTATTATTATTATTATTATTATTATTATAACTGTATTTTACAGCGTGTGCTGGAGAGGCAGATGTAGTCTTCGTCGTTGACGCGTCGAGTAGCACCACATCCGCGGACTTCGTCGCCTCTTTGAACTTCCTCCGCGGAGACAACGGGTTCCTGCGGCTGATGGAGCTGGGGACGAAGGAGTTCTTCCACTCTCAGGTGGGCATCGTCCTGAACCGGGACAACGGACTGGTCGACGTCTCCCTCAGGAACTTCACCGACACGACCCTGCTGTCCAACTTCATCCTGCAGACCGTCGGCGCCCACTACGTCAACCGTCCCGGGAACCTGTCGGCCGCCATGCGCTTGGCCGCCAACCAGTTCGACCCGACGAACGGAGGCAGGAGCGGCATTCCTCACGTCCTCTTCCTCATCGTCACTGACGTTCTGATTGCCAGGAGTGACTATACGGCACTCAGCAGTATGGCCTATACGCTCTTCAACGAAGGCAAGATCACATACACTGTAGTACTACTGTACGTAATTATTAGCAACATAGATGTAAAATACGTTGGAGAAATCATAAAAACGTGAAAACGCAAAAAAAGTGTGAAAAGTAAAAAAATTAAAAAAACTTGTATTACATCTATGATTAACAATACGCAGTCACGTTTTCGTCTGTCAAACTTACATGTTTTAGCGTACTTATATTTTTCTATTACTATTATTACTACTCGGTGCTTTTTGTGACGGTACGAGTCGGTACGGGTACGGTGTACCGGAAAACCGGAAAACTATGGTTTTGCCTATAATATTTTCTCATCAATACTTTCAAAATGGAAAATTTTACATTTTAAAGTTTAACTGCATCTATTGCTCTCTCTCTCTCTCTCTCTCTCTCTCTCTCTCTCTCTCTCTCTCTCATTTGATTTTGTTTCATTTGATTTTTATTATGATCGCTGCCCGCATAGAATTTTATATGAACTTTTACATAGAGCTAATATTGAGTACCGGAAAATATTTCCCCCCCAAAATATTATCATTATTACTACTACTACTACTACTACTACTACTACTACTACTACTACTACTACTACTACTACTACTACTGCTACTGCTGCTACTACTACTACTACTACTACTACTACTACTACTACTACTACTACTGCTGCTGCTGCTACTACTACTACTACTACTACTACTACTACTACTACTACTACTACTACTACTACTACTACTACTACTACTACTACTACTACTACTACTAATAATACAGGTGCTAAATCCGTTATAGAAGCCTGCATCGTTTCCTTTTGATCGTGTTCGATTTATTTCGCAGTCTTCTTATATTTGCTTCTATAGACACAAAAGAGTGCTAGAATTTAGAAATGTACAAAATCCACATAATTTCTGAAAAAACGCCCTATAAGCAAAGACAATGTCGACGCAAAGTAACTTCCAATTGATTGATTGATCGACTGACTGATTGATTGACTGTGCATTGACGTCATATATATAGGCGTGATCGTAATGGCGGCCGTCTATGGAACGTCGCAGGACGAGAACAACGTGAACAGCAAGGTGAGCGCCATCGTCTCCTATCCTCCGGATCAATACAAGTTCTATTTCAACGACGCCAGGCTGACGTCATCACGTAACGGGGTGGATCAGAGAAACGGTTCCATGACACAGCTGTGCACTGAAATTCCAGGTGAGATGCGGTGGTCATTCAACATCCACTAAATCTCCGGCGCTATAGAAGCAAAGGACGAGCATCGTTCGTCGTACTAGGAAATACAGGGTGGCGCAAAAAAACCCGGACTAGTCACATTAGGTTTGGCATTTAATGGAGTCCGGTTTTTTGCGCCACCCTGTATAAGCTAAGCGCCGATTCGACTCGGGGCATAGCGGCCGTCCAATCGTCACAAATGTTTGAACCCCTCCCCCTAAGTGCGTGACGTCATTTATGGACGGCCCCATAGGAGATGAAACTGACAGCAGTGATTCTTGCGGTTTTAGCCGCTTTAGAAGCGACAGCTGTTTTACCGTTTTACCGTTTACTATATTACCGTTTTAATGCTCACTGGCATTATTCATTGTTCATTCATTCATTCATTCATTCATTCATTCATTCATTCGTTACTCATTGTCCACAGCTTACTGGTACACTGTGTATAGCGTTTACTGCTTTACTGTTTCAAAGCATACTGGTTTACTGGTTACCGTCTTACTGTTTTGCAGCCTACTTTTACAGAGTACTGCTTCACAGATTACTGCTTTCATTGGCGTAGCCAGTTGGGGAGGGGACCCGGGGACCCGGGGACCCGGGCCCCCTAATCAGATCTGGGCCGGTCGTGAGATTCGTCCGAAACACATCGCTGTTTACCGTCTTCTGTCTGGCTGGTTTCAGTCTGCGCCAGTTTTGCCGACATAGCGTTCCTTCTGGACAATTCCGGAAACGTGTGGCCGGACGACTGGACGAAGATGATAGCGTTCGTGTCGAGGGTCGTCCAGCACCTGTACATCAGTCAGAGTGTGCAGAGCGGCGCCAGGGTGGCCCTGCTCAGGTTCGCCCGCAACCAGGAGCTCATCTTCAACCTGGCAGACTACAAAAACCGAGATGAACTGCTGAGGGCCATCGCCAACGTCACCTTCAACCCACAGCCGCGTCAGTTCATTCGTTCATTCGTTCGTTCATTCGTTCACTCAATCAATCATCAATTCATATGTATATTTGATATATTATTTTATATATTACTTCACCTTTAACGTAACTTAGTAAAACTAAAATAAGTGGGAAAATAGCGAAAACTATCATATATATAATATATATATGTGTGTGTGTGTATGTGTATGTATGTATGTATGTATGTATGTATGTATGTATGTACGTACGTATAATGTCTTGTTCTCCATTCAAATGATGAAAACATTTTGAAAATTGGTTCACATTTGCCAAAGTCATGAACAACTAACTATAGGCTATACACTGTATACAGTGGAGGTTTTTTTATTGGCTCACAGTGTATGCTATGTTGACGTGAATGCCACTTGTGCGATGTATTTAATCGTCATTGTCTTAGAAATCTTTCTTGTTACTTTTCGTCGGTCCTTCATTCAACACATACAATGCCTCCCAGCTGAAGATTCTCGCATTAAGTCACTAAGCAGGTGAGATGTTTGAGGCAGATATGTCCATGGGTCCATTTTTTAGCACCCAACCCATCAAATCTCCAACCCAACCCAACCTACCATTAATATGGAACAGTCTGACCCAACCCAACCCATGGGTTAACCCAACCCATGGCATGGACATGTCTGTATTTTGGGGTTTCGTGTGACTTTTCAGAGATTGACATTTCGTCTGCCATCAACTTTGCCGCCAACAACATCTTCTCGACGGCCGGTCGCTGGCGCGTCTACGCCAACCACATACTGATCCTCATCTCCACCGGATTCTCCAACATCAACGCCGACAAGACCAGCCAGGCGGCAGACAACATAAAAAACATGGGTGCCTACGCCTTTGCCATCGCCGTCGGGCCGGACAACCCCGCCCTGGCCCAGGAACTGAGGAACCTGTCGTCTAAACCGACGCAAGATTTCTTCTTCAGCGTCTCTTCGTTCGATAACCTGCAATTGATCGACACGGCTCTGGTGAACAGGGCGTGCAGGCCGATCCCAGCGCGTACGGTTACTTTTATCATCATCATCATCATCGTCGTCGTCATCGTCATCGTTGTAGTTGTAGTAGGCCTCGTAATAGTTGTGAAAAAACCCGGCTGCGGTGGGGGATTCAGTTTTTTCACAAAAATTTTAAAAGCAAGACCATGTTTTTCCTCAGACGTCCTAAATTGGAAAAGGAGGAAATATTAATTTAAGAAACTACTTTCCATCCAGATGGCAACTGAGTCCAAATTCAGATGGCTCTGGTCATGCCTGTTTCGTCCTAACTATCCCGTCTAGATTTCCCCCTCGACCGAACTAATCTTCTCGACTTAACCTGATGGCTGTAATTCTAAATGGATTTGACGAGCCATCCATCGGCTGACTATGGTAGTTGCGCCATAGAAGTGGATTACAACAACAACAACAACAACAACTACTACTACTACTACTACTACTACTACTACTATTCTACTACTACTACTACTACTACTACTACTACTACTATGCTCTAGTGCTACTACTACTACAGTACTACTACCAATAATAATAATAATAATAATAATAATAATAATAATAATAATAATAATAATAATAGTAATAATAATAATAGTAATAACGCGATTTAAAGTGGTCCAGGAGGCTTAGTCAGCCCGCAAGTCTGAAAATCAACCGCTGTAATAACTCTATATTATAATTATCTAGTTTTTCCAGATAGATTTAGATTGCGTTTATTGTTTCAACTGTCACTGCCTCTTCGTCCAGAGTTCCGTTTGTCCACAACCATTGCACTAAAAAAACTTTTCTTCTCTGGTCCCACTCTCTGCTTGAACAATTTGGAACAATTTGCACTTGTGGCTTCTTGTGCTGCAACAGAATGCTAAAGTTATGAATGGATCGTATGGCACATCTACTGACCCAGTCATAATTTTGCACGTCTCTATCAAATCACCTCTCCCTTCTTTCTAATGTGGTCAATGTACAATATTGATTGAGTGCAGGGGCGTAGCCAGGAATTTGACTTGGGAGTATAATGTGAATTGGGGGAAGGGGATAAATCTTTAAAAACTTTGATAATCTTAAAACACATTGAACATGTTAAGGTAGTCTGATTTTTTCTTCTTTTTTTTTTTTTTTGGGGTGGTAGTATATATATACCGATATGCTCCCCCGTCGCTACGCCCTGATTGAGTGATTGATTGGGTGGTGGCTGTACGATTATTAAGCCGTTAAGATTTCGAGTCGTTATGACACATAACGGAACGCACTCAATCAATCAATCAATCAATCAATCAATCAATCAATCAATCAATCAATCAATCAATCAATCAATCAATCAATCAATCAATCAATCAATCAATCAATCAATCAATCAATCAATCAATCAATCAATCAATCAATCAATCAATCAATCAATCAATCATCTTCTTCTAAATCCTCTTCCTCTTCTTCTTCAGAATGTAATTCGACCATCGACCTCGTCTTCCTCGTCGACACGTCGGGCAGCATCTCGGACGACGCCTTCCAGCGGGTTAAGGGCCTGATGCTCAGCCTCATCGACCGCCTGAACGTCGACGACGGACGGGCCCGGGTGGCGGTGCTGACCTTCGCCGACGACCCGCGGCCCTTCGCCTTCTTCGGCAACTTCACGACCAGCAGGGACATCGAGTACGTCGTCAGCGGCATCCCGTTCAGCGGCGGTACGACGAACACCGCGGCCGCGCTCCGGTACGTGCGCCAGGTGGTACTCAGTACGGCGAACGGCGCTCGAGTGACCGCCGTACCGGTGGTACTGCTCATCACCGACGGCAAAGCGAACAACCAGAGCGAGGCGACGAAGGAGGTACGTAGTACCGCTGGGAACGGTACGGTAGATTGAGAAATAATATATATATATATAATATTGCTGTTTACTGTTGTATAATAATCGGCGTTTTATCCAGACTTCAGGTCTTGGGGGAGGGGGTAATTGACTTGGCTGGAGGGAAAGAGACACATAGTTCAATGCGAAAATTTGTGTCAGTGCTGGGGAGAATTTTGAGGTTTTTATGTTCGGGTGGATCTTCCCCGTAACCGGCTTGGATAAGAAGACACTGACTGTTGTATAAAATGACTGTGTGTTTCTCTGACGGTCGAAAGGCCCAGTTGATCCGCAACACGGGCGTTGGGGTCGTCGCCATCGGAGTAGGGGATGACGTCGACGTGATGGACCTGAGGACGATGGCCACCTACCCGAGCGACAGGAACACGATCACCGTCGACAACTTCGAGATACTCCCCACCATCGTCGATCCACTCATCAAACTCATGTGCAGCGGTACTCTCTCTCTCTCCCCTCTCTCTACCCCTCTCTCTCTCTCTCTCTGTCTCTCTGTCTCTCTGTCTCTCTGTCTCTCTGTCTCTCTGTCTCTCTGTCTCTGTCTCTCTGTCTCTCTCTCTCTCTCTCTCTCTCTCTCTCTCTCTCTCTCTCTCTCTCTCTCTCAGCAGTCTCTTCTCTTCTGAAATGACACTTTATCTTTTATGAAATACACCTTTAATTATGATATTAAAAACAGCAACATGACAACTCAGGTGTTTCCCTCTCAAAGTAGTCTTCTATTCAAACATTAGACGCGAAACCTTTTCCCCTTATTTCTTCAGGTACAACTAACTGTGTGAGTAACCCGTGTCAGAATGGAGCGATCTGTCTCGAAAGACTGAACAGCTATTACTGTCAATGCGTTGGAAATTTCACTGGACAGACCTGTAACTCGGGTAAGATGTCCACTTCTTCCGACATTGGGCTACCTCGGCCAATTCACAGCTTTTAAAAAGTACAACTCCTAATAACTGAAGAGCAATAATATACTTAAATAAGGCTACTGCAAATGCAGAATTCTACTTTCTGCCATCATATTTCCTATAAAGCAGCAGTAGCGACAGTATATAATAATAATAATAATAATAATAATAATAATAATAATAATAATAATAATAATAATAATAATAATAATAATAATAATAATAATAATAATGTGATTTTAAGTGGTTTATGAGGCTAAGTAAGCCTGTGTGAAATAATAAAATAATAATAATAATAATAATAATAATAATAAGACGATGATGATGATGATGATGATGATGAAGATGATGATGACGATGATGATGATGATGATGATGATGATATACTAGAGATGAAAGTCGGTTATTTTGCGCAGTGTGTAACCACTATTACGCTGACGTGATCTTTGCGCTGGATTCATCTGGTTCCCTGTCCTTGAAGCAGTATGAGAACGCTCAGGACTTCATCCGTCAGGTCATCATGGGACTAAAAATCGACTCCGGAAGTAGAGCCGGAGCCCTCATCTTCGGCGACTCGGCAATCGTAAGGCTCAAACGAAAACACTCGTTCAACACTTTAACCCCTTAACCGTGTATTTAACTTTAACTCGATGTAAAATGGACGGATATATCCGGGATCCCCAGTTAAGGGGTTAATATCTACTATCTAAGAAAACACCTCTCCTCAGAATACGGTAAACGTCGTGCGTTTGATGTAGTAGTTGTCGTAGAGGCAGAGACACACTTTGCTTAGCAGGATTAATTTCCATAATTAATTTTCAAATTAATTTCCAAATCAGTTGAAACAGTAAACGGATTCAAAGGCTATCTCGGAAAACTATAGGTTATTGAATGCGGAGAGTTAGCTACTAAAGTGGTTTTCACACAGGCTTACTTAGCCTCCTAAACAACATTAAATCACATTATTATTATTATTATTATTATTATTATTATTAATATTAATATTAATATTATTATTATTATTATTATTATTATTATTATTATTATTATTATTATTATTATTATTATTATTATTATTTATTATTATTATTTATTATTATTATTTTTATTATTATTATTATTATTATTATTATTATTATTATTAGTAGTAGTAGTAGTAGTAGTAGTAGTAGTATTATTATTATTATTATTATTATTATTATATGCATTCTATGATCGCTTCAGCCTCAGTTCTACCTGAATTCCTACAACACGACGGAGCAGACGCTGAACGCAGTCAACTTCCGCTATCTCGGCGAATCGACGAACATGGCGGACGCCTTTCGCGTCGCCTGTCAGAACATGTTCACGCCCGAGTACGGCGACCGCCCAGGGGCCCTCAACATACTCATCGTCATGACCGACGGGAAGTCGACCAGCCTGCCGCCGGACACGACCCTCGAAGCGGCGCTCGACTGCCGCAAGAAGGGCGTCCAGGTGTCGGCGATCGGGATCGGGGAAGACATCGACACAAACGAACTGAGCAACGTCGTCTCGGAACCGGCGTCCGGGAATTTCTTCCATGTCCAGGATTTCACGGCGCTGAATACCTACCTGAACCAGCTCCTGGGCAGTCTGTGCAACGGTTAGCGATACTGGCCGTTAACAGTATATAGCTGGTTAATATGAGCGCATAAGTACCTGTATATAACCATAAGTACATGAACGCATATTAACGTATATAAGTATATAGGCATATAAGTATGTAAGTTAACAGGGGCGATCATAGGAGCATTTGCGGCTACATTATCCTTCACATCCTCCGTTCTTCTTGGAGGCTAGAATCTTCATTCTGCGGGGGGTGAGGGGCTGCACAGTCCAGCCCCGACCATGAGTGTCAAGCGCAGTGTTTCGATAGTTTAGGGGCCGAAAATGCTAAAGTAGTCCGTCGAAGTTGGAAGCAGCTACAATATTTTGTGGAAAATGGTCACAACGGGGTTGAAGGTCATAGATGTACCGGTATTGTACCCCAAAACTTTCCATTTGTAGGTTAAATTCTCTGTAAAAGCAAAGGGTTTGTTTTTAGAAATACGCAATGCGTTTATCATCAGTTCTTGTAAAGATGTATTTTTCTTGCCAAAACACAAGGAAAACGAAAGAATACAAATGTTTTTTTGTTAAATTCTGTCTTCGGTCATAAACATCTATTCAAACGTTGCATCCACTCATGCAGTTGATAACCTGCATTCGATATTTAACCCCTTAACCGTGTATTTAACTGTAACTCAATGTAAAATGGACGCATATATCCGGGATCCCCAGTTAAGGGGTTAATACTGTGTAATTCTATCGGATATCTGTTGCAGTCATTGACTGGCTAATGTTGGTTATCTATGTTTATGTATTGCTTCAGTGTACGACGAATGTGCCAGCAGTCCCTGTAACAACGGTAGCACCTGCGTCGATGGAATCAACCGCTTCACCTGCGTCTGTCCAACTGGCTTTGTCGGCGTCCGCTGTGATATCTGTAAGATAAGACACACACACAGACTATCTTTAGCCATCGCCATCTGTAATAGCTGGTCCTGGCTGCTACACGTAGATCTTTTGTTTCAGTGACAGCATTACTATCAGTGCTTCTGCCCTTCTGCATTTAAACGTTTTTGAAAATAAATTAGTTGAATGGAGTTGAATAGAAAGCAAGTACGCAAGTTAAATCTATAGAATCTAATAAAATAAATAATAATAATAATAATAATACAATAATTATCATAGCAAGGTTTAGGTGGTTTAGTATTGGGTCTGTCCTGTGCGAGAACCACTAGATGTTCCACCCATCCATTCATTCCCATTATGGTCTTGCTGTGTAATCTCATTCTTTGTCCTCTTGTTCTCTAATGGGTTTGTTCCTGTATTCTTCTTTGTCTTCTTGTCTTTGCGTCAATAGATAACAAAACTTGCCATATACAATGTCATAAATTCCTTCCTCAGCTCTCCTGTTTAGACCAATCTGGCATCATACTATAGTAAGATGCATAATGGGTCTATCGACGCGATCCTTGTGACGGTTTGCCTCAGTGTTTAATCTAGACTCCTGGACTCCGGCGGGGAAACTGAAAAAGCCGGGGAACTGACAAAGCCGGGGGATTCTGCTAGGGGCCGCTGTTAGTCCATGTAGTATTCCAAAATTTCCGGGGGGTAATTTGAAATTTCCGGGAGGAGGGCAATTTCCCCCCCCCCGGAAACGGCCTAGATTAAACACTGGTTTGCGGTCGTGTGCACAGCTTGTCTCAACTACGCCGACGTGACTTTCATGGTCGACTATTCGGCGTCCGTTCGATGGGAAGTGAAGCCGAACATTACGAACTTCCTTCGCAACGCCGTCACGGAGATCAGCGTCGACAACGACATCATGCGCGTCGCCCTCATGTACTACACCGACAGGCCGTACGTCCTGCTCAACCTCGACGCCTCCACGAAGCTGCAGGACCTGCTCTACAAGGCCTACACGGGCACGGCCCAGATCAACGGGCCGTCCAACCTGACGGCCGCCATCGTCTCCCTCGAGAACAACATCTTCAACATCCAGGGCGGAGACCGGAAGGACGCGACGAACATCGCCGTCATAGTCATCGATCGTATCCCCGCCGACCTGGACAGGGTGGTCGCCCAGGTGGTCGACGCTCACACGAAGGGCATATACACGATCCTGGTGACGGTGGGCGAGGGCATGAACAGCGGCAGGCAGTTCATCCAGCTGCAGGCGCTGGCCAGCGACCCCGTGGGCGTTAACTTCTTCAACGTCTGGAACTACACTTCGCTGCCGAGGATTGCGTCCGAAGTGGCCGCGAAAATGTGCAACGGTAGACTGATTATACAGTGCAGATCTCCACAGTGTCTATACGATTGTAATGTAGCGTAATCAGGGGCGTAGCCAGGAATTTGATTTGGGAGGGTATAAATATTTTAAAACTTTAAAGTAGACTGATTTGGTGGTGGTGGGGTATATATACCGATATAACCCCCCCCGTCACTACGCCCCTGAGCGTAATGCGATGTGGGTTGATAAGGGACTTAGATCTACACAGTCTTTCAAGAATCTACTCTCCATAAAAAATTTCAAAGGAAATACGCGAATTAGAATCACATTTTCCCGTGTCCCCATCTTCATTGCGTCAAGTCATGCCAGGACTATCAATATTGTCTCCGTCTCATTTTCATTCTGCAGCGTTCGAAATGCGACACTTCTCAGCCATCTCAAACGACTCTATTGGGCCCGTAATTATTATAGCGCAGCTTGTATTTCTGCTCTTTAATAGGCGCCCCCGGCTTTAGGGTCGCTTGAAATGAAACTGCAAAGAATCGAGTGTGGGAGTAAGAAGTGAGTGGATGTAAGAAGTGAGTGTAGGAGGTATTCTCAAGAGAGCGTCATGTTACCAAAATACGGATTTTTATCATTCGGAGGCATATCATTCAGTGGGGGAGGCACTTTGTATTCCACTCCCCCACTCTGCCTCGCCCCGCCCGGCCCTTCCAGGTGGATTAAATGCATATTGTTAAAATCTTCGAAAGGGAAAAAAAGAAAACGGACAATAATTGCTTTAAGTATTCGTGCCTTCGTAACATAATATGGACTTTTCGGCTTCTGGCCATCGTCTGGAATAAGGAAATAGAATAATAGATCTCCCATCGCTGTTGTTACTATTTATCCGTTTAATATTATTTCAGTTTTGCCACCATTTGCAAGAGCTTTGTTAATTAAGGCGTGAACATTGTCGGTGACTTTTATTATAAAACAGAGCGAAACGACTGTTTGAGTCAACCGTGTCAAAACAACGGACAGTGTATCGACGGAATCAACCAATACACATGCAAATGCGACAACACTCATTCGGGAGCCAACTGCGAGCGACGTAACATCATCACATATATATATATATATATATATATATATATATATATATATATATATATATATATATATATATATATTTCTCTCTCTCGAATAGTTTTTATCAATAGAATTTACAGAAGTTTTTGCTTCTAATGATGTCACAGTAGAACAACGTTATAGCTTTTTAACGTACTTAGCGGGTCTGTGCGTTATATCCGATACCATCCAATACGGTATTGCACCCAGTGTTTAATCTAGACTCCTGGACTCCGGAGGGGAACTGAAAAGACCGGGGGGAAACTGACAAAGCCGGGGACATTCTGCTAGGGGCCGCTGTTAGTCCATGTAGTATTCCAAAATTTCCGGGGGGGAATTTGAAATTTCCGGGGAGGAAGGGCAATTCACTGATTGCACCGCACGGGACCATAGATTGCGGTATTTTTTCTATAGCCGAGTATACGTTATAACCGAGTCTGTTGCAACGAAGTTCTACTGTGTCTACATCTGTAGAGATTTTAGAATTCCGTAGGAAGATGTGCTGATGTTTTTGCGGAAGTAAACAGACTAAACAGCCGCACGCACGCACAGACACAGAGTGTCTCTTAATAGTTATCGTGTCTCTTTCGTATTCCAAAGTACTCCAATGGTAGAGAGCACAGTGGCGGTTCCAGGAATTCTTGGTTGGGGGGGGGGTGAAAAAAATTATAGGACGTTGGCGGGGATGCAAATTGAAAAAGAAGAAAAAGAAACGAGAGAAAAAGGTCATTATAGGCCTAATAAACCTTGCCAAAGAAGCCCAATAAGCAAAAGAAGATCATTCGCAGCATTTTTCACTAAATTTTTTTAAAAACTCACCGGAAAATAGGTTGACAAGCCTAAAAGGTCATCCGGAACCCCGGTGGAGGGGGATGCATCCCCTGGCCATCAACATGGTGGAAACGCGCCACCCAGAGAGCGTGTGTGTTTTGTTTTGCCGCTGTAGCCTGTACAGTCAAACTGGATGTGGTGTTCATCGCCGACGTTTCCGGAAGCCTGGAGCTCGGCGGATACGACATCCAGGTGGACTTCATGAACCGGATCGTCGACGGACTGAACTTCCAGTACGACCGGATCCGGATGGGCTTCGTCACGTTCGCCAGGTTCCCGATGGTCCAGTTCTACCTGGCGCAGTACACCGGCGTCAACGCCCAGGCGAACATACGCAACGCCCTCCGCATCACCAACGTCTACGAGGATACGAACATCGCCAGCGCCCTGGACACCGTCCGGACGGACGTCCTGACGAAGGACCGCAGACCGGGGGTCCCGGCCGCCTGCATCGTTCTCAGCGACGGAAAGGCGACGTACGACCCGCAGCGGGTGGGAACGTCTGCGTCTCAGCTCCAGGCCGTCTGTACGGTCTACGCCGTGTCGATCCAGGAGAATCCGCAGCAGGACGTCATGGATCAGATAGCGACGCAGCCGGCTCAGCTGTACACGTTCGCCGTTCCCTTCCGGGCCAACGTCACCAAGGCGTCCAATGATGTCCTGGACAGTCTGTGCCAGCTTTCGTAGAGTAGGACACGGTTACCTCTCATTTCGCCTATACTTATTCCCATCTCCCCGAATTTCAACGATACCGTAGCCAACAACTTTATGTAGCTTATTTATATAAATAACATAATAATAATAATAATAATAATAATAATAATAATAATAATAATAATAATAATAATAATAATAATAATAATGTGATTTTAAGTGGTTTAGGAGGCTAAGTATAAGCCTGTGTGAAAACCACTGTTCAATAGCCTAGTTTTCCGAGATAGCCTCTAAGCCTCCTTTGAATCCTTTTACTGTTTCAACTGTCACTCCCACCTCGTCCAAACTGTTCCATTTGTCCACGACCCTTGCACAAAAATGTTTCTTTCTTGGACCCACCCTCTGCTTAAACAATTTGCATTTGTGGCCTCTTGTGCTGCTATAGTGTGCCAATGCAAAGAATCGATCGTATGGCACATCCACTTTCCCAGTCATTATTTTGTATGTGCAAATCAATGGTTTGATAAAAATGGTTTGTTCCGTGAATTCAATTCGTATAAAATTATTCTACTGCGCTAATCAATGACTGCACTGCTATTTTTAAATATATTATTGCCATTTTAGACAACGAAGATCAATAAAAAGTAAACCCAATTGGTCAACCAATACAACCATAACAATATACAGTATGATAGGCCTACTATTTTATTTCTCTTGACTTAAGCACAAGCCCATCTGCACCTTTCCGTGGCGGTTCCACGTGGAGGATGAGTGGGAATGCATCCCCACCGGACTTTCGGAGTTACTTTTTTGCTTCTGAAAACCTATTTTTGGGTAAAAGTTTAGCAAAGCTAACTGGTGATGACCTTTTTTGCTAGTCAACCTATTTTTCGGTAAAAGTGTAGTAGGCCTAAAATTAGGAATAAAATTCCCTTTAGGCCTATTCAGCCTTTTCGGCAAAGTTTATTGATTTTTCTGCCCTTCTATTTTCATCCCCCCACCAACTTTCTATGAATTCATTCATCTCCCCACCAAGAAATCCTGGAACCTCCACTGGCAGGAAGAGCGTATTCCAGTGTTTTATCCAGACTCCAGGCCTTGGGGGGGGTTTGAGGCTTTCGGAGGGGAAAATTGACTTGGTTGGAGGGGAAAAGACACAGTTCAATGCAAAATTTGTGCAAGTGCTGAGATTTTTGAGAGGAATTTTGAGGGGGTTTTGGGGGGGGAGGGGGAATCTCCCCTCCTAACAGGCCTGCCGCCTGTATAAAACATTGGCGTAGGCTATTCTAACTTTTCAGTTTTACGAGTATTTGGCGAAATGGGAATTAGGCGAAATGGGAATTAGGCGAAATGGGAATTATAGGCGAAATGAGAAGACACTGTAGATTCGTGGAACACGCGTAGGACGGTCAGCCGTGTTCGACAAAGTCGTAAGACGAAGATTTTATTAGGCCCTACGAGTTTTACTTTTTAGCCTTTCTGCGCTTTTCTCTGACATTCTCGACTATTTCTATATCAAATTTCTATGTCACTTTATATGTTGTAAGATTAATTGTCACGAGAATGATGAACTTTCAGTTGTTTAAATAATTGTGTACATGTCAGTTTGTACATCCTGTACATGGTATAGAAACAGGAAATGCCTTTCACACGACGAACGGGCCTCTAATCGAATAGCATATAATGCTTTTGCAAATCAACTAGCTATCAGAGTATATTTTAATAATAATAAATTAATAATAATAAATAATAATAATAATTCAGATTTAAAGTCGTTTAGGATAGTGTGGAGCACTGTGATCCACAGTGGCGTATTTAGAATTTTGGTAAGGGGGCAGCCCATGGCGAGCGCGAAGCGCGAGCCTATAATGGGGTCTGCGGACAGGCTAGGCCAAGACCAAGGGGGAGGCATGGCCCAATGGTAAATACGCCACTGCCGACAGGGCTTCAATCGGTGCAAATATGAAAGCCCTACGACACCACAAATTTTCGCTCAAATTTCGAAAAAAATACCTGGACTATAGTCCACCTTGCAATGATGTCAGTGAAAATTTTTCGGGCGACCCAAAAATTCATGTCGATATATTGCTCACATTTCGCTTTAGAACCCTCAAGCGCCCCCCACTGATGTCAGAGGACTAGAAAGAGCCGTCACTTTCCACCGTATTAATGTGTCTATATTGGCAATTATAATAATGGTGGCTATACATTGTATAGATTTAAAAACCCTTTAAAGTGATAGATATCCAAAATGCGGGTCCAGATTCTTTTTAGGCATCGACTGGGCTTCAATCGGTGCAAATATGAAAGCCCTACGACACCACAAATTTTCGCTCAAATTTCGAAAAAATACCATGGACTATAGTCCATGAAAAATTTTCGGGCGACCCAAATATTCATGTCGATATTTCACCCAAATTTCTATATAGAACCCTCAAACGCTTTGCAGTGATGTCAGTGGACTAGAAAAATCCGTCACTTTCTACCTGATTAATGTGTCTATGTTGGCAATATTATAATAATGGTGGCTATACATTGTATAGATTTTAAAACCTGTAAAGCAATCAGACACCTGATAGATATCCAAAATGCGGGTCCAGATTCCTTGTAGGCTCCGACTGGCAGTGGCGTATTTAGAATTTTGGTAAGGGGGCAGCCCATGGCGAGTGCGAAGCGCGAGCCTATAATGGGGGTCTGGGGACAGGCTAGGCCAAGACCAAAGAGGGGGCATGGCCCAAATGGCCCAATGGTAAATACGCCACTGGTGATCCTTCACCTGTAATGCCTGCTCTGGAATCCCTGCTCTGATCCCGCACCTGTGATCCCTCACCTGTGATCCCTCACCTGCGATCCCTGTGAAGCTCCCACCGAGAGGAGCACTGCCCCGACAGTACGGAGTACTGCTCCGAAAGTGTGGGCACTGCGCCAACAGTCTGTCTGTCTGTCTGTCCCTCTCTCTCTCTCTCTCTCTCTCTCTCTCTCTCTCTCTCTCTCTCTCTCTCTCTCTCTCTCTCTCTCTCTCTCTCTCTCTCTCTCTCTCTCTCTCTCTTGCTAACCATCTATATAATATTCAATGCTTGTATTGATGAAGTTATTCAGAAATTTTTCATAAAACTGATTCAAGTTCATCCAAATACATTATGATAACTCAACACTTTAAATGACACATAACAATAACAGTGCATGACAGAAAATAGCCTCTTCCTAAAGACAGGCAGTCTCTCTATACCATCCAAATGGCTGAGACAGAATATTATTGTTTTGGTGAATGCTGAAAGTCGTCTTGCTTTAGTTTTGACGGGGACATGGTCGCGGGGGGAGAGCGAGGAGACGAGGCCTTGCAGTGATACTGAATTCGCCGTGAAATGCCTCCTGTACAATGCTCATCAGCGTATTTTCAAGGATCGACTCGATTTCTGCACAGACTTCGGGCATTCTGTCGAAGCGAAACATATTTGAAAACAACAACAGAGCAATACAACCATTAAATAATATTTTTCCGGGTGCAAATAGTGTTAAGTCCCCCACCAAAAAGCTCAGGTGAAGTGTAGATGTCCTTGAAAACAGTCATAATTAATTATTAACAGTGAGAAATTGAAGTAAGAATAGTGGTAGTAAGTAAGTAAGCACTCTCTATATAGGACAAATGTTTTCACTTTAATGCAACCAGTTGTAATAAATTTCATTTCTGTCACTGCCAGTGGCGTCGCCAGGAAATTTTGGTTGGGGGACAAAAGGGGCTAGCATGTCAGATTCCTTACCCACTGCTGCCCTCCCCCTTCACACATAAATCTTTTCACCAGATTTGCGTGAAACTGGTAGGTGGTCTGGGACAGGTTGGGGAGCATTTGCCTCCATTTGCCACCCCCCCCGTGGCGAGGCTAGTGCCTGTTTGACATTGGACAATGCAAGGATTATTGCTACAGTAGGCTATAGATATGAAAAATTCAGAAGAGTGTTGAAACAAATTAAAACCACATTTTCTTGTGTCCCCAGCTTAGCTGAGTCGAACCGTACTAAAATTGTCAATATATTCTGCCTCAATTTTATTCTAGAGCATTCAAAATGCCCCAAAAATGGTGAGCCATTTGAAACGACACTATACAAAGTCTTTCAGAAATCTGTTCTCTGTCAAATGTCTAAAAAATCGAACGAGAGATAAGAAGGGGTTTAAGAGAGCTGGTTTCTTGTAAGACAATTTCTATAGAAACAAAAATATTATATAATTGATAGCCTGTTTGCAGTGCGTTGCCAGGAATTTTTGGTTGGGGGGGGGCAAAAGGGGCTAGCATTTCAGATTCCTTACCCACCCCTGCCCCCCCCCTTAACAGAAAACTTTCTCACCGGATTTGCGCGAATCTGGTAGGTGGTCTGGGGCAGGTTGGAGGGGGGGGCACTTGCCCCCCATTTGCCCCCACCTTAGTGGTCACTGCCTTAGTAGTGGTCACTGCTAGCGCAAATGCGCGAAAGCAGGAGTGGTGCCAGGACCCACCTGATAAAGCGCAAATTCTCCGTCGAGGCCTGAGTAGGGGGGGAAAGTGGTCAGAGGACCCATGCTCGAGGCCAAAGGATAAACGGTTTTCATGAAAAATTTATAGCATGTCATCCCCACATTCGGCCCAACAGGTTAGCTTTGGAGGCCTGAGTATTCTACTCGGGCTGGGGTCCCGGGCCGATGATGAATATGGATAATTAACAATAAAACGAATAGTACGTCATGTTAAAAATGTCAGTTCAGCAGAGGCCTCGAGCACAAGGGGGCCGGGACACAGTGCTAGATGTGTCTAAAAAAAAGGTCGTCAACGGTTTAATAAAACACCAGAGGGAGGCGGCAGCAAAAAAAAAAAAAAAAAAAAACTGCCAAAAATAGCATGTCGTACTTTATGGACGGCCCAACAGGTTAGCCCCGGCCATGGCTAGACAGTATGTACTATGTAGTAGTGTATGTGTTATGCAGGTACACAGCTTGGAGATGGTCTTACTTCTTCATCTTCTGTGTTAAAGCAAACTGCTTTTCTTCCGCTGTTTCCGTGACAGCCTCTGGTATCGGTTCCTGCGTCTGCGCTTCTTCAAATGTCGCAGTTAACTCAAATCCATCGCAACCGGCTGCACTTTGTGAGGAGTGCAGAGGAACGGTGGTGCCATCTACTTCAAACGTCTGCCCATCGGGAGGCAGCCAATTCTAAAATAGCGAAACTGCACAGGCTAATTAAATCCGGCAGCAAAAACTAATCTACAGGGGAAATTCAATGGAAAAAATCAAGACACTTGACAACATTGGAGCCATTATATTAGCAGAGTCTCAAAACGCTAAGCCCATCTTTTCTCCATTGGCTTATCCACCGGAAGTCATAATCTCACCTTCCACCCTGAATTTCTGGATTGGACTCGTTTTTTAGGTGACCAGGGCTTCGTAAACTGTTGGCCTATGTTTCTATGAATTGTGAAGTGGCGCTATAGAAGTTCAGGAATGAATTGAACTAAACGAGCTGCAACAATCAACGTAGCCGACTTCCCATTCGTAATGCCTGTAAATTGCTTCAGCGTAAAGCTGCTTATGAAGCGTATCTCTACGGGTATACTTTCACATCAGTCAATTGCCAAACAAGCCACTCAGTTGGCAACAGGAATAAACAATACATTGATGCACCGTGAACATTGTAAAGGTATCACTGCATTCAATTTATTATTATTATTATTATTATTATTATTATTATTATTATTATTATTATTATTATTATTATTATTAACTTGCTGATTAATGTGGTAACTCGTTCAAACGAACTGCGTGAACACATTACAAAGTGACAAATAACTCGTGCGATATAACCATGTTTATAACCATGTTTGAAGCCTCTCCTTAAAAGTATCCCAAAAATAGGTTTAACTGGTCTTCACCTCAATTGTCGCTGGTTTCGGTTCTTCATTGTCGACGTTGTTCAAATCCGTGATGCAATTGGCATCACCGCCGGAATCAGGATGATGATGATGATGCGATGTGTGACTGCAACAAGCAAGACCTTCAACGCAACACGGTCCTTCCTGACAGAACTGCTGGAAGTAAGGCACGGAATCACAGGCGATCTCCTGACACGCCTCGTGAAACTGGCAGTCATCGACCAGTGACCTTAGAAATTTTAAACAAAAGACATAATAGAATTATATGCAGCCTCTGTTATACACTGCAAATGTTTCAACAATCAAAACAAATTGTTTACACATTAAGAAGAAAATATGTAAAAAATAATATATAAATCCGTTAAATATGGCTACAGTTTTAATCATCTGTAGGTTTAAATCATCATCATTGGTTTAAAGCTGTTGATTGTTGATAGTTTAGATTGAAATTTTGAATTCATATGTTTAATTATTAACCGTGTACCAGGCTGTTATAAATCAAAATGGACGGATATATCCGGGATCCCCAGTTAAGGGGTTAATTATTAGAATTCCATTTACCAGGTTGTTATGCTCAAAAAAAGCATATAGGATTAGTTTAAAATAACAACAGAGGATAAATGGCTTCGAGTGCAACCTTAGAATGTTTGACAGCATGAGGGCCAATGTGTCCGCCTCTGATTGGTCGCAGCAAATAGGCCGAGGACACGAAGACTGATCATCACAGCATTCGTCACAAGATGGCATCGTCCGCAAATCACACAGGGTCCTGTAACACAAGCATTCTCATACAGGTGATCTACAGATGAGGTTTTATATTGCTGAAAGTTATTTTTCAATATCTTTCCAGGTCCAACATTTGGGAAAGTTATGCCATGTATTTACCCATAACTGATTTAAGAGATCTAAAAATCGATATATTTATATATATATATATATATATATATATATATATATATATATATATATATATATATATATAGAGAGAGAGAGAGAGAGAGAGAGAGAGAAATATCTTGAATATATGCTTATGTACATAATTATTAGTTCTATTAATTAATACAGAAAGAACTGAGGCATGTTGAATTATGTTGTAGTATTACTCATTTAATCAATTGTTTACTCTTGAGACTGAGTATAAAATAAATTGATTGATTGATTGAAATGTTATATAAGAACCATCAATTGCATTTTTCTGTGTAAAGAGACTTATTACATAACAAAAAATCATCCTCATTATGTAAGATACTTACGCCCGAAAACATTTGTGAGAACAAAAAGATTTACTTAATTATTTTTTTAATTATCTGCACCTTCTAACTCACTCAAAAGTGCAGAAACATTTCTAGAAAAACTAACTACATGTCAACAATAAATTCACAAAAAAATCAGACACTGTCCCATCTCTGACCCCCTAAAATTGTTACTGAGATAGAAATAATGCTATTGCCAAATTTCGAGCAAAAGACTTGGCCAGACCTACCACTTCGAATAGTTTAGCCAAACAAAAGACTTATAATTATACCTAAATCAAAGATTTAGAGATCAGATATCCTAAGCATCTAAGCACGATATCATAGAAAACAAACTGGTCGATGAAGAATTTGTCGAAGTCGCAGGGGAAGTGCAGCTGAAATTCCTCCAGATCGTGAGTCCGAGCCGTAAGACCGAGGTGAAGAAGGAAAGACTTTGGCGGCCCGGGCTTCGGCCAAAACTTCTCATCGAAGTTTCGTTTCAGTTTCTCGTGCAGTTTCTGGTCGTCGCAGGACAGCTTCTTGGCGATTGGTGGAAGTGTCTGCAAAGAAAGGGGATCAGTTTTGTTGTAATCACATGAACAGTGGCGGTTCCACGTGGGGATGAGTGGGGATGCATCCCCCCCACCCGGACTTTCGGAGTTACTTTTTTTTGCTTGTGAAAACCTACTTTTGGGTAAAAGTCAAATGAAAACTAACCAACTAACCAACTAACTAACCCCCTCACCAACTTTCTATGAATTCATTCATCCCCCCACAAAGAAATCCTGGAACCGCCACTGCACATGTAAAGATTTAGGACATGATAACCAGCAAAGACAGAATGAAATTTGATGTTTTCAAATACTCAGCAGCTGCTAGGAAATTTAAATTTCTTTGTGAGATGTTTTTAGATGTTATTGTGGATCGAGGTTTCAGAAAACATGGGGGCCAGACCCACTTCAAAATGCTGATTCTTAGAAAATGCAAGAATCAACCAGTATAATCAATTTGCAAATGACTGCCCCCCCGCTCCCTAGTGACCAATTTTCACCAATCAGCAAAATGTTTATGATATTTTTGACTGGTAGGACTATTTCCAACATGATGAGGTTGTCTGGTTTGATTTGATTAAAATAAAGCAGACCTTGTATCGCAGAATCTCACGGCTGTCGGGTGCAACGGTCTCACCAGGCTCTATTGATTTATGTCTCTCACAAGATGGTGCACACTCTCTCACCACATACTGTGTACAAGCAACAAAGCAACAAGGAATTGATTTATCACTGACTACTATGGAAAATCACTGATCAATCCATAACACACACACACACAAAATATATATTTTGGAACCTCTAAGGCTGCAAAAATTCTGGCAAACATTTGACACAGGAAGTCAAGAACTGAAGGAACAACCAATTTTGAATTTTGGGGGTTTTACAAATAGAAAAGAATATTTTCAAAACCACTTCTGAGAAAAAAACAACCATAAATTTAACAACAGATTTCAATACATTGCTGAAATAAATGACGGTATGGTAAAAATCACAATTTATTTTTTCAGTTCAATTGAAGATCTTCAAGCCCATGAAATGAATGACCTCGGGTTCGCATGTCCTTAGATCGGCACACGGGTCCTTTTCTGTAACGGAGAATTCGACCACCTGTCTGCAGCGCTCAGTCTCCCACCGTGAGAGTTCACACTCGTAAGCATTCTGCTCGGTGAGATTCTTCACCTAACAAACGGAGACATTGGTGCACTAGTGGAGTCATAGTACCATGTGATGGGAGGTTGATAGGATCAAATCCTATCGCGATGATTCCGGATCGGTCACATGACCTATCAGCTGACCAGCAATGCTGGATCCACATCAATCAATCAATCAACCAACCAACAAATCAGTCAATCAGTCACCCAGCCAGTCGTCAGTCAGTCAGTCAGTCAGTCAGTCAAACTACTATGGCACCACTATCACCAATGTTCATAATGCCTAGGGCATCTGCCAATGGCACACGATGCACAACATGCAGGTATTGGTGCAAATGTCAAATAGTAAAAATAGTAGATAATTATTTCTACTGATTTCTACTGATTTTTAGTGTTTCAAATGATTTTTGGATATGATGAACTCTTAGAATTAAGGTCCAATGCAAGACAATTTGGATTGATTCAACCAAAGGTTTCCCATACCAAACTGACCTAATGCTTGTTTCCAGTGTGTTATATGATAGTAATACACGAACAGATATTTAACAGAACAGAAGACAAGAATGAATATCAAAAGCGAAAAGACCGCTCTTTTGGCAGAGCAAATCAAAATATTGTCACTAGGTGGCAGGAAAATCAACGAGCGCTCTACCTCGCAGACAAGATCAACGTCGTAGAATGTCGGAATCCCAAATGCAGTCAGAGTGATTTTCAACAAAACCGATTCACCAGGACACAGACTCCCAGACACTGGAATGATGGATAGGTACTGAAACACACACACACACACACACACATACACACACACACACAGAAACTCTATTACCAACAAGCAAGAAATTCAAATGCACAAAACAAGTACACTTAGAAGTCTATGCAAACAGCAATCATAGAAGAAAATATGAAATGAAATGTCACATTTACAACAACCGCATATGGTCTTTCATTACTATAATCAATTTCATTAAAATATTCTGTGAAAACATGCATAACTCTAAAAGACAGGTATATAAAGGTAAAGCAAAGGTTCTCAAACCAGTGCTGACCTCCGTACACCAGACAATGCAGTGCAAGTGGCTTACACCATTAATCTAGAGTAGCTTACCATTGATTTCTCTAGGCCTACACTTTACCCTCGCAGCTTAATGCTGCAACCAATTCATCCATGCCTAAGCGATGAACGGCTTGGTTGGCCGCCAACACCATGACTTGATACCGGGATGGTCACCCATCCAAGTACTAGCCATTGCTCAATGTGCCTGCCTGACACAACACCAAGTAGACTGGGACACATAAAGACAGGTCACTACTTCAAACATGCAATAATAATAATAATAATAATAATAATAATAATAATAATATGATGATGATGATGATGATGATGATGATGATGATGATGATGATGATGATGATGATGATGATAATAATAATAATAATAATAATAATAATAATAATAATAATAATAATAGAGATCACAGAGAGAACGCCTTCATCGCCGTTTGAGAGCCTACCTTAGCATCTTTGTCATTGGTAACATGCCAGGTGAAACAGGCCGAGTGTTCGGTCGACCTGTTGGTCATTACAACCGAACGACGACCTCTGGTGAACAATGGCATGTTCCCAAACGAGATTCGCTCCCGATTCAGGAAACAAAGCTGAAGAAAACAAACCATCATTCAATTAAACATCAGTAATTAAAATCAATTAATTAATCAATGAAGGTAAATATCATCTCTACATAATACAATCGCCCCTTATTCATGATGCATTTTTTTTGGCACCTCTGGGTCATGGTCATACTAAATTAAATTGAGAATAAAGAATAATATTCTAGAAATTAAATGCCTGATTCTACATTTGATTTAGTTAATCAATTGTTAATCAATCAGCAAAAATTAAAATAAAAACATGATATATGAATTATGTTATAGAATTATACTACAATATTAAATCACTCCATTGTTTCTCTGTTTGGTTTTCACACGACAGGACAGATACTACAGAACACTATAAACCATGTAATCAACTTATTATTACTATAATCAGTACTATATAACTAATACTTAAAAGAAACTATGCCTAAATACTGATTCGATGACATCACAACCAAACAACCAGTCAAAATATGCATTTTTATAACTAAATACAATCCCCATAACATTAAAAAGACAGGTTTTTAAACCAGGGAATAATTTGCTTATCATAAATTCTGTGGAAATTGAAAGAGGACCTGTCCTGGAGCAGCAACACGCTGAATTCCTGGAACTTCGGCGTAATTTGATTGATCGGTGATTGGCATCGTGTCACCCAGATGTCGTTTATCAAACCCGACTCCAATGAATGTAATGGTGGCTGTCTCCCCACATTCTATGCGAACATCCACTTCCACCTGGTGACAACAATAGAGAAAAAATTTATAAAGTACCCGTAGTTATGTCACGTCATTTTGTCATCCTTTGTTTGTTCTCGGCCTACTGCTATTTCCTCATCAGTCAATCTCAGTCCTCCTTCTGTCTTCCCATCCACTGACTTTTACTATGCATTAAAATTATATACAGGGTGGCACAAAAAACCAGACAATAATAATGCCAGACCTAATGTGACTAGTCCGTTTTTTTGCACCACCCTGTACAAATTAAACACAAACCATGTGTACAGTTACAGATGTAATGTAAAATATGTATTAAATACTTTACAAGAAGGGCAAAAACAATTGAGCCTTAAACACTACACAAAGCGAAAGTGAGTATGAAAGTAGGGCGTACCGAATACGTTTTGGCTTCGAGCGGAGAGAACTTCCATTCGATGCTAGCAGTATGTCCAGGCTGGATCTCACCTTTCGGGTTGAGACACTCAAATATCGAATGACCATAGTTGTCCTAAACAATGACAACACACTGACACAGTTGGAACACAGCACCTCTATGTCCACTAAGAAGTGCCACTCTAAGTTCGCTAGTAGCAATTACCCACCTGTATAAGCGCACGCAGCGGAAAGGTGTCGATCTCGAACTTGACAGGAACCGCGCCCCCATTGTACATTTCGTAGACCTGCACCGGGCCTCTGGTCTCGCCGATGGGAACCGGAGAGAAAGTGTGACGGGTGCTGGGAAAGTGTATGTACGCCCTGTCCACCGACACGGTCACGCCGACAAAGTTCAGCTGCAAACGCAGAAACCGCGACACCGAAAATCAACAACAGATAAAAATAGCTAGATCTGTAAGCAAGCATCAATGCATCATCATAATTACCATCTTCAGTGAAAATCTTGAAAAGTACTTTTACAAGCTTAAGAGCACCATTTCAAAATTCTGAAATAACACATTAGTACCGTCAATTAGTATAACTAGTACCACTATCAGTACTGGTAAACGTGCAGCAGTTGCACTCGAAGGTTTTGAATGTGTTTTTTGGTACTCAATATAGATGTTAGACATCTGAAGTGAAGAGATATATCAGACCAGATTCTGATCTCAACCTGACAGTGTACGGAAAGATTTCATGTACACTGGGTATTGCTTAACCATATCATATCAATAAATTCTATTATCTTATATTGTATTGCATTGCATTTACATGTATTGTAATTATATTACCTGCAATTGTATTGTATATACTATTTATTACAGTGACAAAAGAGTTACAAACTTTACAGTTTACATAGCAAGGCATCTAACCAATATCTCACGGCCATAGCTTAGCTTCAGTAGAACAGACAAGCGGTCGGTTCCGACCACCGAATGTCGATAACTGAACATAACATCGCAACTCTCTCCCGGCTGTAAACAACCTCTTTTTGGCTCAATATTAAACAGTCTATTCTCCAGGACTTTCATCTAAAATATACAAAAATATACAATCAATAAATAATCTTAAAGCTTTCCAAAGCTATCAAATGTAAACAAAGGATGAAAATGTAGATGTCACGTTTTTTCTATGAAGTACATGTATTGAAAGAGCAAATAATGAAGTCAGAAGTTTCTAGAAAATTCCTGCATAGAATTAGTTTAAAAGAAGCTATAAAATTCACTTTGAGAGAAAGTGAAGATTATAATAATAATTATGTAGCAACATTTATTTTAATAGGTCAAAATAGAAAATAAAAATTGATGAACCTCAGGATTTAATTCCAAAATATAACGAAAAATATACGTCACTTGTAGAATTCACTTGTAGAATTCAATGATTAACAGCACTAAGATGAACCACTCTGATATAAAAAAGAAGTGAGCTGCATATATATATATATATATATATATATATTAGGGTGGTCCTTATTTTAGAAATTTTGAAATGTCTAGGTCTGACCCCCCATATTTGTTCCTTTATATAAGTAGATTATTAGTACAAAATTGCAGATCAATATTCAATTGTTAACTGGTCGCTCAAGCGTATCAAAGTATTGCGTAATGTAGGCATTATGTTCTATTATGAAATTATGCTATTTATTGTATCATATGCTAAACAACTTGAAACATTGAAGCAACGATCGTGGTAGAAAGTGATAATTACTTAAAATGAAGGAGCCTGTGTGATACAGTCTAACTATCAATAATTAGGTTTTAAAGATTTTCTCCTATCACAAAGAGAGAAATGGCGCAGAGGGACCATGGCTTCCGTTGATACTGTACTAGCGGGTAAAGAGAGAAGACGACAAGAAAGAGCTGAGAAAGAAAGAAAGCGACATCTGAAGGTACAAGTAGGTGCGGTGGATTTGTTAAACACCTTAGACGCTGACCGTTCTTCATGTTCAGATGATGAATCCTCAAGTAATGAGGGTGGTGCTCAATATTCTCTTCCACAGCATCCCCCATGCGCCAAGCGTGGACGACAGCAAATATTAACTCCTCAACTGTCTGCTGTACTGGATCGCAATAAAGTTTCAGATAGATCAGCAGTTTCGGTTGTTGCAGAAACTGCTAAAAGTATTGGTTGCGACATTCAAAGTTTGGCTCTTAATAGAAGCACTATACACCGTCAGAGGCAAGAACGTAGACCATATTTTTTCAAGAATTCATGGAAGCTTCAAACCTGGGGTAAAATTGTTGGTATATTGGGATGGAAAGCTGTTACTGGATCTTTCTGGAAAATTAGATCGCCTGGCTATTCTGAAGTGGCTCACAGTTGCTGGGGGTACCTCAAATATGTTCAGGCACTGGAAAGGAGCAGGCTCATGCAGTCTTTGCTATGTTGAACAAGTGGAACATATCTGATAGTGTATGTGGTTTATGTTTCGATACAACTAGTTCAAATACTGGACTGAGCAATGGAGCATGTGTTATACTTCAGGAACTGCTTGGTAGTAGTCTGTTGCATCTAGCCTGCAGGCATCATATCTTGAATTGGTTGCTGCCGCCGCATTCAATGAAGCCATGAGCGTTACCTTATCTCCAGAAATTCCACTATTTAAGAAATTTAAAGAACAATGGAAGAAAATCGATAAAACTCATTTTCAAGATTATTCGAGTGACATTGAAGTTTTTTGAGGCCTTATCTGACATAAGGGATGATGTAGTTCAGGAGCTTCAAACTGCATTATCCGAAACAACCACGTGACGACTACAAAGAGCTGATTGAGATAACTTTGATCTTTTTTTCATGCTCAATGGTCGACACCTGGTCCCATGCATCTAGCTCGCTGGATGAGCAAAGTGATTTATACCTTCAAGGTATGGATGTTTCGTTCTCAACTTTAAACTGGCACAACGTCAATTACAAGCCTCTGCATCTTCTATTCTAGAATCTATGTGTTCGCGTGGATAAGAGCTCCTCTTGCAGGGGCGCACCTATAACGATTTAAATCTACTGAAGCCTTAGTTGATTACAAGAGAGTTCACGTTGAATTTCCTGCAAAACGTCAATGAAACTGGCAAGTCATCTTTGGTACTTATCTGAGGAGTTGGTCGGCCTCTCTTTGTTTGATGACAGTTTGTAATGATACAAAGGAGAAAATGGTGATGTCAATGCTATGTTGATGGTGCCACAGTTCCTTCTAAATGTTAACCTCTTGCTAGATGAAGCTCAAATAAATCATTGGAAGACTTTACAACTAAGATGACTATGTCACTTTTCACAAAGTTCAACCTACCTTCTGATTTTTACACACTCTGGTATGTCAATGGCATGACAGGGATGATTACAAAGCCTGTAATACTGTTAAGACTCTTAGTAACAAATTCATGCTGAACGAGGGGTTGCATTAGTTCAGGAATTTACTGGTAGCTTGACTAAAGACGAAGAACAGTTGCAGTTTTTACTTAAGCCGTTTCTGATCATAAGAGATATCCTGGGTGCCTAAACGAAATTACTGTGGTGATAGTTCAGAAACTGAGTAACAGTAAACTCACTGCAATTTTTGTACATTTCAGTTAACTTTTAAATGTCAATTTATAATAAATGCAATGCCATCTAAAAGAGGACATGTCCGAATTTGACGTTTTTCTTCTTAAAACACTACATTCTTCTGAGACCTTGAGCGACCTCTTAGAAGTAAAACATCAATGCTAAATTTGGATGAACCAGACTTGATATAAAAACTCTCGAAAATATTCTCTTCCATAGGAATAAGGCTATATATATACATACATATATATACCTGATGCAGTTCGTCATTGTCATATTCTCCAGTTTCTGCCCAATATTCCAACTGAAGTTGCTGATCGGTTGGATACAAGAAGTCCCTGAATGAGAAAGACAGACACAGAATTCATCAGAAGAAATAAAATGACTCACAGCAACATCTAAAAACACCTCACAAATCAAAGAATTTGCTTTCTGAACGACTTCAAAATCTGCTTCTAATCCATCATGGTCTGTATGCAGTGTCTTAGAGGCAGAATCTTGTGTCCTGTGATTGGATGGTCGCAATTTTAACGCCGAACCCATCCAGTGCAGAGCATCCAGGACAAATTGATGTCCCACAAGTGTCCTAAAACATTTTATTGATGATGAGCGTACGGTGATACAAACACGAAAGATTAACCGAGAAAATGAGACTGTGACAAAAACTGTCAAATACCAAATACAAACTGATGGGCCGTTATTTTCAAACAACAGTTGGACACAGCAAGGTTCGCTCGCCACTGGGGCCGAAGAGAAGTTGAAATCGAGAATTGCTCGCGTGAAAACTGGAGGCTTACGACTCAAGCTGTAAAATACAAACAAAGACACAATCACCACCATTATTATTATTATCATCACCAATTATCACATTATCATCACCACTATCACAACCATGATCACCAATGGTCATTGCAGTGGGCAGTGACGTCACCACAAACATTGTCCTAATGGTATGAAAGTACAATTGTATCAAGATCTAGGCATGATATATCATATATTGTACAGGGTGGCGCAAAACAACCGATTATATTAAATGCAAACCTAAATGTGTCTAGTCCGGTTTTTTTGCACCACCCTGTATAAACTATACAAAAGAAATACAACAAGCAAACATAAAAATCATACTAAATATTTGCCTCTGTGTTATTCACAGTGAGAGTTATTGAGAGTAAATGAGGACCTGTGCTTTGTTGGAACATTGTACGTCAATTCAGACGCAGAAGGATCGCCATCCAGAAACATGTTCAGTCTGAGTTGAGAAAAAAATTATTCATAAATAGACAATAAACTCAATTGACATGAAACCACAAAGCAACACTCAAAACAATTACAGAGATCACTGAACCGTGGCCAAAGAGTATTTCTAAACAATCAAACATCTATGGTCATATCATGTTCTGCTGTTTTCAGCAGTCACTTATTTCCTCCGCTGTTTTCTCAGTCTCTGGCTATTATCTCAAGAGGCTGTCAGTTCTTCTGGCCGCCAAAAACCCAATCCAGGAATGGTCACCCATCCAAGTACGAGCCATGCTCGACGTTGCTTAACTCTGTGTTCTGATGGGGACCGGTCACACCAAGCCACACTAAGTCAATACCGGGACCGGCAAATGTGTTCAGTGATCCTGGAAAGTTTTCGAAACGTGAACGACGCGCTTACGTATCGAGGTTGAACAGATTCCAGAGCTGTTTCTTGCTGAGACCGGACATGCTACCTTGGCAGCGCGCATCAACAACGGACATCGTCGGATAGATTCCGGTGATCGTGAATTGACAAAGGTGCCTGCATTCACTCGATTGTTCAACATCACCTGCAAGAGCCAATGAATGGAAGTTTAGATCAGAAGCAAGACATGTTACGTGTAGCCAAAGAAGTACAATGCAAGACACGCTCACACACACACACACACACAGTGCAAAACTAACTCCATATGCATATGATTATGATCTTAGGACTTCATCCTTACATCATGTAAATACCATATAAGAATTTCTTACAGTCAATCCTACCTAATCACTAAGTGCATAGTGGATATGTGCCTACCCAGAATAGGCATTTAAGCATAATTGAATACAGTTCAGTTATGCAAATAGACAAAAGACTGTCACTAAAGTGCATTTAGGTGAATTTAACTATACCAGGAAAAATAGAAAATTAGAAAGAGATGTGCAACATGATGTACAACTATAACCGCATACATAACTCTATTCACAAACATAAGAATTCTATCTATAGTGATTTTCACACCAGCTAATGCCTCTCTAAACTACTTGAAAGTCACAATATTATTATTATTTTTTAAAATTATTATTATTATTATTATTATTATTACTATTATCTAATCTACATACCGTCACAACAAATGAGAGTGTAATATATGTCCCACTGGTATGTTATCCTCTTGGCTGGTTGAATAGTAACGGATATCTCGCTTTTTGTGCGGGCGGCCAGCATGCCCCTCATCTGACCAAGTTCAAGAGCTGAAAACGAGTAGTTAACCAGGAATGATGATTCACAATACTTCCAAGAAATCACAGAAATAATTACTATTTGACAAAATAAAATATTGCCTGAAAATCTATCACAAACCTATGCTGTCTGTTTATAACAATCTTTCTGAAAGATGACAACAAAGAAATTTGAGATCCTCTCATATTTATTTACTCTGTTATTCCGTTATACTGTTATTCTGTTAGACTACCGTTTCCGTAGCTCCATGACTTAATGTATCAGGCATTGGCTATGGTCACATATACAACAAATTCCTATTCATGATCAAATTAATTATCACATCATAAGTACAGTCTAACAACACAGCAGTCTGGTTTACAATGAAGTTTGGATAAAATCATATTTGTAACCCCACCAAGCGGCTCCGGACAAAGATCTTCATTGGCGTAAGGTCCACAAGTTGTCTGCGTAACATGTAGCTTGTAATTGAGATTACAGTTGCTGTCATTCGCCAATGTAATACAACAATTCGTTACAGAGCAGACCAGAACACAACCACAGTCAACAAATGGCTCTTTGCACTAAAATCAAAAGAACAAAGCATTGTAATGACCGTCACTTGTGTGCAAAAGTCAAAGCAAAATTCAATTCAAATAATAATCAAGTGATAACTTAAATCGAATTTTTATGAAAAATAAACTTAATTACGAAACACGTAATTCAATTTGATTAAAGAAAATTCATGAATAAATATTATTATTTTATTATTATTGCTGTTATTATTAGATTCTTCCAAATAATGCATAGGAACTGCCAGGCTATTCCAACATAAATAAAAACATAATTTAGTGGAAGTAAGCGCCAGTTGCGTACAATTATCTGTCCACGTGAGGCTTCTCCAATGATTCGAACAGTGAATGGAACTTGTCTCTGTTGCTCGCAAGTGACAACGTTGTCCAATTGCAGTTGGCAACGAGTCAACAACGTCGCCTTCACAACATACTTTTGATCACAAATTGGCTTAAAACACCATCTGTGATACTAAAAAAAGGAAAAAATAAAAATTATCGTTAATATCATTTTATATCAATGACATCAACATAGATGTCTTATTCAGTTAGTAAAAATTCAAAATAACATATATCTATGCTCTTAAATATAAATATATATACACACACACACACACATATATATATATACCGGTATATATATATACCTTTTGTCAAACCTGCTCTGAATAACTCGATAACTGAATATTTTTAAACATAACCTGTCTCTCGTTTGGCTGAATTATCCCACAGGCTGGTTCCACGCTGATCACCTTTGAATCTTCGTTTTTCAGCCTCCATTCAAAGCACACTGGTGCCCTGCTCAGGTTCCTGATGCCATAAGTCCGCTGTGACGTCATACCAATGCACGTTGGTTTGAAATAGATCATTCCAGCATTATCTAGACACAAGTCTGGCAACTCAACTTTGCCGTAAACCATAATGTCCTGAAAAACAAATGTTTAGCTGCAATAAGCATCGAATTTTAACTCTGTCTGTCAACTTGAAAAAGGTTCATATTTATTTTACATTTTTTTTATCTGCATACCTGGTAACCTCGGATTTTCCATTTCAGTATTTTACATATAAAAACACATCACATTTAAATTTTATAAAACCAAACACAACAAAAACCAAGGTGTTCAAAACAATCTTAGCAAACCTTTTATAAATTGGAATGAAATTAGTATTAGTATTATGGTGCCATATAAATAGTCCAGTATACAATACAATTAGTTTGTGAATACAAAAGATAATGGATATCTTTATGACAGACATTGTACTTAGATATTCAACTGAAATCTAACACCAACCTGTCGATGCTTCTCCGAATCATTGAGACCGAGTCTCAGAGTGCTTCTGTAAACCGCGTTCTCATATGCCGGTTTAAACTTGACAACAAAATCTGATTGCAACACGGCTCCAGGAGACCTCTCGTTGGCTTCAAAGAATAAGCTCTACATAAACAAATAGACAGTTTAAATCAGTAGACAGAATAAAATACAGCAGCTAAACGATAGAGAAAAATAATACGAGTAATATTACAAGAAGACACATCCAAAATGTAATCATATTAAATGTAAGAAAATCAATTATCCAATAAATTTTACCAAGACAGAAGACTAGGCTTGTCAAATTGTAGAGTGTAGGCGATAAATCTTAACTACCCGGTTGATTCTCTTTCAAAATCGAAGAGTATCGGAGTGGACCCAGAGTTAGTCAAGAGGAAAGTTCTGTAAGCTGAGTCACAGGCGTTGATTACAGTAAAAGACATGTTCTCTGGATTCACGGAGAAACGTGGAATAAAGTGTTCGTTGCACGGCAGGAATGTGTTAGCTGAAAAAAAGCCACACAGTTTCTTAATGCAAAGTCAGACATATTAGTTATCAAAAACTAAGAAGGCATGTCTTCTGCATGCGAGGCAGGCCGACACGCCACATAAACTAACCTCAGAGGCAAAATATAATAGTAATTGTGGAACATTAGTGGATTTTCCCTACAAGACCAACATCTTCCGTTCTGTGTTGATTTGTCAATGTTGTCGACAGCACCTTTGACTTTGACCTTCACTATGGCGCTACAGAAGTTGTTCAGTAGAATACAATACAATAGTGGTTCACCGGTTTTCGGATACGACACACAGAGAACATTCAAAGGTGAAAGGTCAAAAGGTCTTGACCTGTGTATGCAAGTGGAAAACTTACAGACCTAAATCCGAGATTCATAGACAAATTTACCAGTGGCCGAGAGCGTGATGCACCAGGGCACACAGTGAGTCATGTCCTCGGTCAATCGGTAATCTCGCATACTTTTGTAGAAAGCGAAGCACTCCAATTCCGAGCCAAAGTACTTGTTGTGACCGTCCTGAAGCAAAACATTATCAACTTAACTCGGACCGATCAAGTTACTATACCATACTCAATACATGTGTCTTCTACTTTCTATCAATCAGCCTTGCAAACAAGAGCCGTTAATAGTTACAGTTACACATTCATACAGTTACACTGATTCATACAGTTACACTGATTCATACAGTTACACTGATTCATACAGTTACACTGATTCAGTGGTTTTCACACAGGCTTACTTAGCCTCCTAAACCACTTAAAAATTATTATTATTATTATTATTATTATTATTATTATTAATTATTATTATTATTATTATTATTATTATTATTATTATTATTATTATTATTATTATTATTATTATTATTATTATTATTATTATTATTATTATTATAGGAATTATTATCAAGGGCATGAATCTTGCTTGTGACGTCACACAGTAGCAAACACAGGCAATGGCAAGATAAGCAATGATCGACTGACAGATGAATGAATCATTGATTTATTCATACATTTTATTACACAGCTAATTAATCCAGCACTGTAAAATAAGACAGCAAAACATATAGAATAATTGAAAGATTAGACAAGGAAAATTGGCTACTAGTGCAAATACTTTTAAAATAAACCTACAGGTAAGTACTATAGGATACTAGATTAGCCTTGTAGAGTTGTTAGTCTGTAGACAAAGAATTTGATAGCAGTTATATGGTAACTGAATTAGGCATTTATGTATTTTATACTACCAAGTTTTGTATGTGTAGATGCAAAAACAAGACTAACAAACCTACTAGAGGACAAGAGGGCAAATAATGAGAGTATACAGCAAGACATAAATAATGGGAATGAATGGATAAGTGAAACAAAGAGGTTACCACACAGGGCAGACCCTTCTGAACCACTCTAAACCTTATTATTATGTCATTAAAAGTTGTCACTTTAAATAAAATAATTATCTTGGAAACTGACCGGACGAAAGGCAACTCTGAATGCGCAGGATCTCTGCGGAAGAATATCGACCATAACTGGCGACACGGAAAAAACATTCCTTGAATCTGTTTAAAAATTTAAACATAAGTAAATTTTAAGCACATATCAACACAGACAAACACACAGACAAACACACTTCCTAATGGGGCAATGTCCCCCCAAGAAAACATTTAACCAAAGGCACGGCTGGACTTTTTAAAACGAGCAATGATTTTAAAATATATGCTGCAATGGAAAGAGTTCTATTTGAAGTCAAATGTAACTACAGTAAAACTCAGTTAAGTGCATAAATATTGCATAAGTGCATGACAGCAATTTAATAAAGTGCATTGCACATCATCTCTCATAACTGCTTACATCTGTCAATGCACATATGATCAACATCATGAATGGACATGAATTTGACTTTATCACAGGAAATTATCAAAACCAATGAGCCGCCATACTCATCATTTTAAATAGCATTTCCTAAATTATACTAAGTTTCTACAGGTTTCTGCCTATCAGAATCTAATTTAAAATAAGACAATACATTCATTTATGCGGGTGCAAAATTTCAACTGACCACCTGTCCATACGACCGTGACCTTTCCCTCAGTATGGTTTGTCAAACTCACCGTCTAGACCACATTTAAGAAAACCAAATAACAGTAAATAATGAAGCGGCATTTTAAAAATTGCTGCATCTGAGAAATCTGAACTGTTCAGAATCAAATCAGACTGCTGTTCTGCCGATCAAAACACTGGGTCCAACTGTAAGGCAGTGGTACAGTCTAAGCACACTCTGACAATAGGGTCCCTGGTTCAAATCTGACTCTGTACCTTGTCTATTGACTTAAACAGGCTGCTTATCTCATTGATGTTTAGCAAAATTGAAGACCAGGACAACAGTACTGCAGTGCTATAGCAAAAGAACAGCAGATTAGAATAGCAATGTACCAAAACCTGCTACAGACAGAGGCATGTAATACGCCAGCTTAATACATATTAAATTTTAGTATTTTATACAGGCCATTGTATGTAGGCACAAGAAAATTAATCAGAAATGGATGTTGTTTTGTGATTTCTAGTCAAAGATATGATTCAGAAGGTTCCAGAAGGCACACAACAACCCACAGCTTGCATTAAAGAGTTAATTAACAATTAATTACTTTACAATTACTGTCAATTCTGGAAGCTCTCTCAGTTCAGCATTACTCTGTCAAATGTATCAAATACATGACTAAATATATTAGGATTTTATTGTAACATCAACATCATAACATAAGAAGGATTATGAAAACTGACAGCAAGGAAACTACACTAACGCTCCATCTATTCACCCTTGTTATGCTATGGCGCTACAGAAGTTGTCCAGTACAGTACAACATCTTAGAGTAAAGATACAGACAGAGATACCTGATGTTCAAAGCTGTTCAAATCAGTGACACAACCAAAATCCAGTTGATGGACATCGATGCTCACATGTGGATGATACAGCTGCACACAAATGCAAAGGAAAACGGTAGAGAAATAGCAGATCATTTATTAGTATTATCACTCTTATTAGTGAACTTCCATAGCGCCACTTTAGTCATGTCCTTGACATCAGTTGATGGTCACTACTTTATTTGAGTCACAATCCTACATTGTCAAACGCAATAAGCCAATCCAATTTTCAGGGCCCATTACAAGGTTTACAGGGTACTTGGATATTGTATTTCTTATCGAATGTATTGTACACAGTCTAAATTGTTTTCCATGCCAACTACAAGTCCTTGGAAACATACTGCACAACTTTTGTGGCCAAGATGGTTGCTATAACAAAGCTTCATTGTACTGAGACGTGCAAATCTGATAATATAAGTGGACATGTCTAAAAGTGGAAAATCTAGTATTTGCCCAAAATCAGAAAGTGTTTTCTATGGAAGAACAGACATGCTTAAATTTGGAATAACTGATACAAGAAGCTCTCAAAATAAAGTACCTTTCTGGAAAACCTAAATAGTTAAAATAATAAAACTGAAATTCCACGCAAGGCATCAAATGCAAAAGGAAACCTACTGCCATGTCAGAATGATAGCCATCATTGATGTATTCCTCGATAGGAAGCAATTCAACTGGCCTCTGCTCATTTTCCAACTGCAGGAAACAAATACACATCCAAAACAACTACTACATGACAATGACGGGAAAATAATGTGATGATGCCTGCGATGATCAAACCTTTGCAATTAATTATTACTTTTGTACTGCAACTAATCTGCATTCAAACATTATTGTTACAACAACAACAATTACCGTACAACAACAATTATCATGATGATCTAAAGTAACATGAGCCATTATAAAAGGAAACAATGGTTAAAATATATTAACCAAAAACTCAAACTAATGTATTTTCACTTCCATGACATGTAACTGGGTACGATGTGCATCTGTGTACGATGCATGACAAATATACCGGTATATTCCACGTATATATCTAAGGAACGTGGTTGAAAAAATGCATGATACAAGCTGCACATATGAAAACATGGTACAATCTGAAGCCAATGTGGTAACATAGTTTGTTTCTAAATTAATTATTGTCGCATGAATTTCACAAAATAACAGAAATTCCAACCTGCGATGGCAAAGCAAGAGCTCCGCATTCATCAACGACCAACTGACATTCGGCAAGCCAGGCGTTCAGGCGCTTCAAAGAAAAACACCACAGAACTTAAGAAGCCAGGAATATCATGCAATGTGAGAAGATCGAATATATTGTCTAAAAACCATCAAAAAATGCGATGTGGGATGAACTTTGTGACGACGAAAACCACAAAATCGGTGAAACTCTGAAGCCTTACAATGCAAATTACAATGATGGTGGACCACTGGAACGAAGTTGGGGGAAGGGGAGAGGGGGGGAACAAACCTCGGGTGGATTCAGAGTGAGGCCGCGCTGAGCGTGGATTTTGTAACGCTGGATGTGATGCGACTGCAGCACGGCCGGTTTGTCATCCGCGGTGTGACAGGTGCCAAGCACGTCAAGAAAAATGACGCCCTAAAATTGACATAAGATATAATCAATGACAGCAAAAGAATAAATACCAAGTGACAACAATTCAAACTGTGAGTTTAGTAATATTAAATCATGCCTTATATATATGTATGTATATATATATATATATATATATATATATGTGTGTGTGTATATATATATATATGCATACCTACCAGTAAAGCACTGACAGATAATTTTGAAAATGAAAAATGACCAAAGAGCCTGGCCAAGCTGACCAATGTTTCCCAGAACATAGCTCGTTAAGCAATTACTTACTTACTTAATTAATTAAGTTTCATACTACTACTTAATAAGGTCTTGGCGTCAACAGTTTCTGTGCTAAGTCAATTTCTTAGACACGACGTTTAGTGAACGTACTTGATTGTGCACAATGCACGCGACGCGGCGGTGGTAGTTGATCGGATGCACTGGTGCAAAGCACACGAGAATCGTCTTACTGCTCTTTGGAGGCAGGGTTCCAGTCAGGAAGTCGATCTTAAAGACGCTCTCCGCACAGTCGATCTGAAACTGCCCGTCAAAGAAAAAAAGATCCCGTTTCATTTTCATTTATGACTTTGAAATCTTTCGGCTGTAAATATATTTTAGATTCAAGAAATAAAAAAAAAATTAGACAGAGATACAATCGGAAAGACGGATGAAGTGTGCAAAATATTCATTCATTAGTGCTGCCTGGAAGGTTGCTTCGGTTTCCGAACGATTGATGAGGTCAAAAGGTTGAGTCACAACGTCACCAGAATCCACTTTGTTAAAGTTGATAAGACATTGACTGAGAGTTATGAATGGACCTAAATTTTAATCAAAGCCGATGCATAATTGTTAGGAAAATTATCAAATTCGAGTTACATTATTGCATATGAATAGTAGAAGCATTACCATAAAAATACTCTACATAAATGTTTGTGAGCGCTCTGTTGCAAAGTGCCAGCGCACTCATCTGTTCGGCAGTGCTAGGAAGATCCCGCCAATTGTCAAAGGAATTACCATATGCATAAACGGTTTAGAAGAAATCTGTAGATTTGATTTATTTATAAAATATAAAAAATATAATGTTAACCTCCTTGGCGTTAGAATAATTCTGAAAATGACGTACCAAAAGCGTTAGATTATATATTTTTGAGGCGAAACGACGTTATTACAATATTAGGCCTAACCCGTTAACCATTGGCTAATCCTAGCCAATGGCTTAGCCTTTACGGATTCAAACGAAATTTTACAGACACAAAGATACATCAATCTATGTCATATGTGCAAAATTTCATAAGAATATATTCACTCCTTTGAGCACTTTTCAACGTTTGCGATTTGCCCTTACTGCTTATATATTAACCTACCGAGAATGGTATTGGCAGATGTGTGAATGGCTAGCACTTTTGAATGGCAAGTGAAGAGGACCTAGAAATCACGTTTTTTTCCAAAAATTAGGGCACTATCTCTTGTATATCAAAAGTTCTTGGCATTCAGATTTTTCCGGTGGTATTCTCTTTTGTTTAAATTTGACATTTTAAACTTGATTTATTTTGAATGGCAAGTGAAGAGGACCTAGAAATCACACGTTTTTCCAAAAATTAGGCACTATCTCTTGTATATAAAAAAGTTCTTGGCATTCAGATTTGTTATGGCTAGCACTTTTGAATGGCAAGTGAAGAGGACCTAGAAATCACGTTTTTTCCAAAAATTAGGGCACTATCTCTTGTATATCAAAAGTTATCGGTGGTATTCTCTTTTGTTTAAATTTGACATTTTTAAACTACTGAGAATGGTATTGGCAGACGTGTGAATGGCTAGCACTTTTGAATGGCAAGTGAAGAGGACCTAGAAATCACGTTTTTTTCCAAAAATTAGGGCACTATCTCTTGTATATCAAAAGTTCTTGGCATTCAGATTTTTCCGGTGGTATTCTCTTTTGTTTAAATTTGACATTTTTAAACTACTGAGAATGGTATTGGCAGACGTGTGAATGGCTAGCACTTTTGAATGGCAAGTGAAGAGGACCTAGAAATCACGTTTTTTTCCAAAAATTAGGCACTATCTCTTGTATATCAAAAGTTCTTGCATTCAGATGTGGTATTCTCTTTTGTTTAAATTTGACATTTTTAAACTACTGAGAATGGTTTGTGTGAATGGCTAGCACTTTTGAATGGCAAGTGAAGAGGACCTAGAAATCACGTTTTTTTCCAAAAATTAGGGCACTATCTCTTGTATATCAAAAGTTCTTGGCATTCAGATTTTTCCGGTGGTATTCTCTTTTGTTTAAATTGGACATTTTTAAACTACTGAGAATGGTATTTTGAATGGCTAGCACTTTTGAATGGCAAGTGAAGAGGATTAGAAATCACGTTTTTTCCAAAAATTAGGCACTATCTCTTGTATATCAAAAGTTCTTGGCATTCAGATTTTTCCGGTGGTATTCTCTTTTGCTTAAATTTGACATTTTTAAACTACTGAGAATGGTATTGGCAGACGTGTGAATGGCTAGCACTTTTGACAGGCAAGTGAAGAAAACCAAGTAATCAAGATTTTTCAAAACTTAGGGCACTTTCTCTTGTATGTCAAAAGTGCTTAGCATTCAGAATTTGCTATTCTCTTTTGCTTAAAATGGACATTTTTATCAAGGTGCTCTTTTACCTGTCCCAAATGTCTACGTCACCGCCAGTGCCAAATATTTCCCGCTTTTCTCAACGTAAATTTAGTTACTCTGAAACTGATATCTTGCCCGTATCACGTACGGGATTAACGCTAAGGAAGTTAAGAACTGACAATGTATAAATGCCATTTTAGTGCGGTTATACGAAGTCGTAGTGCAAAATCGAGTTGTCTATTGCTGGAAGTGAATTTGTCGATGACATTGTCTATGGATATGTCCATATCTTTGTGGATATACATCAAGGTTAATCCGTTTAGACGATCATCTTCCATTGAAGGCACATTTTTGGTGGGCCGGTGGGGAATGCATCCCCAATAATCCCAACGTGGAACCACCCCTGCCCTTTGGTCCAAAAGGTTAATGTACTGGTTTCCAGTCTGGTTTGACCCATTGGTCATACATGTCAATACTGCACGGTTTGACTACTACACCTTCAAATCAGTGCAGTACTCACTATAAAATACATGCAGCTGGTCTACAGTGCTTCACGGCTCTTAAGAAAACCGCTGATGTTGAAATCGTGGTGTTTCAACGTAGCAGATTTAACTCTAAAATTTATCCAATAATTTAAATGTCATGACCACATTCCTCATTTGCTCCAGGAACAACAGCACAGTTGAAAATTACCTTCACTAGATCCTATGCACCTGATGACACTCTTCGCAGGGCTGCCACACGCTCGAATGCAGAAATAGTCGAATGAGCAGGTTCCAGCTGTCAGTGGAGTGAAAGTAAACTGAAATTCACATAAAAATAACTCTTTGACATTTTTTTAAAACAATAAAATCCTTATAGCCAATAAATTATGGTCAATATACAATGTACAACACTGCATACAAATCATTCTCGTGAAACTACAATGATCTATAGATGAAAGCAATTTCTTAAATTGAAAGCGTAAATTATAATTTATAAAAAAATAATATACAGGGTGGTGCAAAAAAAACCGGATTATATTAAATGCAAACCTAAATGTGACTAGTCCGGTTTTTTGCGCCACCCTGTACTTAAAATAATGAAAGAAAACATAAGAACATTAAACTTTTAAATGTCAATTGTATTTCAGACCCAAATTATGACAAAAATTTTTATAAATGCATTTGCAAGCAATCAAGTGAATAGCAGAAGGTATTAATAAGAAGCCCCATGTCCCATGCACAGCCCTTTTGTACTCTGAGGAGTTACCGGGATTGTAATGGAAGAACATGGCGGAATGACTCCAGTTTTCTGTCTGCAGCGGAACACCTGCTCCACCAGAGAAGGTCCCATCAACAGATGCTCAACGCAAAATGGAGCCTTTACCTACAAAAATTATTCAAAACTCAAAAATAAAAATGGTGAAAAACATTGCAAGTTTCTACGACACATGTTCAAAATCACGGCAAAATAACTGATCCTTTCGCAGTACAGCCTCTCTTTCATTCTCAGTACAGCCTCTCTTTCATTCTCAGTACAGCCTCTCTTTCATTCTCAGTACAGCCTCTCTTTTGTTTACTCGAGATTTTCATTATGAAGTTCAACTGACCGCTGAATGGTTTCGTATTTTGACCGCCATCGTGGCCGTTCGACCGACGTAGACGCACCCAAACCTCACGTCCGTTTCCATCGCTCCACAACATCTGTTGGACGAACAAGAGCTCGAGGAAACGGAGAGATGAGGATACTTTCCTGACAAGTTCAGATATTCAAGAACTACTTTATTGAGCACAGAGTTATAAGACAAGCTTCAGTTCTCGCAAAAACATTTTTACAAATAAGTATTGCACCAAAATTCCATCAGCCAAAGGGCACCAAATTCAAATTGAATTAGAACCAGGTCAAGTTGAAAGGTCAGTCAGAATGGCAGGAGAGCAATCTAAGGGGGATAGGCCAAGTCAAACAGATACATCTTAAGACTAGATCTAATCTGTCCAAACTGGATTATTATCTAGACAAGAATGTGGTTTCCTAAAAAGATAATGTTAAATAAAATGCAGACTGAAGACAAGCCTCAAGTAATCTCACCAATTCCACAGAGTTTGACAACTTTCTGTTGACAAAAATCAGGTCCAAACGAAATCACGAGCTCTTCATTGAAAACTGAAGCAATCTAAAGTGCAATGTTTAAGAATCAAAACTTTCATCATCATTTTTCCAAACTCCACAGAAGATTTGCAGCCATATATATAATGAATTCTATTGTTAGAAACACAAATGCAAAAAAACACATATTCAAATAGACTGTTATTCTTATGTTCAATAAATCAGTATCCTCACGTCTATTACAAGACCAGCAAATATTTGTGAGGCCTACAAACAAACCATCAGCCGGAACTCTTACCAATCCCCACACACCCAGAAATCAACAATTTTGGAATCCCATTTTGAAGCCCTGTATGGCTTTCACCATCACCGACTACTGTGGTTGCTTCTATCTTCACAATATAGAAGAAAAGAATGACTAGGGAAAGGGGGGCATATAGTGGTAAATTGCCATCAGATAATTAAGTCAGAGATATTAAGCAACTTATACCGATAATTATCAGTCACCACTATGCAATTGGCTGAAGTCAGAGTAAAATTAATTCTGCAATCATACAACATGAATGAAAACCAGTGCATAAAAACAAATATTATTAAGTTTAAAAATATACTAAATGAACAACGAAGAATTAAAAGAAGTGAAGAATTCAGACAGGTAATGCAGATTTTAAGAAGAGACATTTACATAAACTCAAAAGCGCCACGATAGACATGAGGCCAAAGCATCAGATCTGTTTTACACAAATTACATTACAAGAAATAAAAGTAACCTTTGGCCTGAAAGCAACGGGAAGCATGACGGGTGCCAACGGCTCCAGGATTCCCCCGCAGGACAAAACAGCAAAAGGCTCAGCACATTCAACATGGTAATTGGTTGACATATTGCTGTCAATAAAAATTTCCAAAAATCTACCACTTTTATAATCACAGAATAATTCAAATACGGCAAATGGCTTACTGTTTCCATCTCAAAGTCCAAAATGCAGAATGAATATCTCAAACACAATGAAATTCAAATACAAGCAACCACCAACCGGTGTTTTTAATGTATTACTATCAGGTGCTCTAGAAGTCGTTTGACTGATTGATTGATGGATGAAGAGAGAGATGAACGAAACAAATGACTGACCGAGTGACTGAAATGGTTCTTACCTGCGGTTACAAACTTCAATCTGAGTTTGGACTTCGTCATCAACTGCGCACAGACAGAAGTTGACCGACTCGGCGACCTGAACATTGTACTTCGGTAGCACGGCTTTCATTGGAACCGTAAAACAGCCCTCCTTTGGAGAGAATTCACACAAACAGAGGAATAGCTTTAGATCATCAGACATAACGATCTCAGCAGTAGCAAACACTCATATGTATGCAAAAGATATACAATAGAAATGACAATAAACATAAATATCGTACTACCATTACAATCAAAGCTATCATCATCATCATCATCATCATCATCATCATCATCATCATCATCATCATCATCATCATCATCATCATCATCATCATCATCATCATCATAGATTATTACAATCCAATGCAGGTGCAGTGATAATATATTTGACAGCATGAAAATTTGCAAAGCAATCTAGGTTAAATTTTCTATCTAATCAAATAATCAACATTCAGTATAAAAACATGAATGTCAAGGAATAAATATAGATGTTTTAGAAACAGAAGAATTGGAAGCAAAATGAGAAACAGATCAGAAACTTCGTGGCTCACCGTCGATATGAATTCCACTTGGTCTTCGTAAATGGTCTTCTCCAACGGACGGAAAGTTATCGGCAAAACGAAACTATTTCCGGCGCCAAGTGCAATCGGCTGCGGATAGAGTGTTGTAAAATAGCGCGAGGAAGGATTTCTGCAATGTGCCACAAATCTCACATAGAAAAACTGCTGACTAAGCATTTTTGTTTGCAAAATTTATAAGCAAGTCATTTCATTTTGAGAAGTGCTGGTGCCAGTAAAGAGATTAAACAGTCGATGATAATATAATTATTCCATACACAGATGATAAGAATGCTATGACATACTGAGAAAGAAAAGTGCATTTATTTCATTCTAAGACAGGGACAGTAAAGTTGTGATCGACCCCTCAACAGCCATGAGTGAAAGTGAAACTTATGCCCTCTTTAGCAATGTCATTGTCTGAATTAAATTTCTCCAAAATGCAACGGAGATGCACACTAATGGGAGACCAGGCAACCACAGCCCAAGAATTTTTACATTACAGGGGGGGGGTCAAAAACTCCAACACCTGGAAAACTAAGCATAGACACCAGTGATTGTGCAATAGGAACTCAAGTAACAGAAAAAAACTGATGCTTCCTACTTGTATTTGATTTTCGTCATCTTGGGCTGCATGTTCTTGAGGATGATGTTCTTCGTGTATTCTCGTCCAGGTTCCCACTGAGCCCAAGTGACACTACTGGAAGCTTCAATTCCAAAATAATTCACTCTGCCTGGCTGCTGCATTTGACACATGACCCCAGGCATCTTGTCGATTGGTCGATATTTTAACCTACAAAACAGGAAATCTTCTCTTCATCTGTATCAAAATTGCTAATAACTTTGTACTTTCAAATTACCAACAGTCTTCAACACAACCTAAAAAGATCCTCGCACACAAACATATTTCAGCAACAACACGGCTCAGAATTCTTCAAAGTCACATGTGGGTGGTTCTGATGCATGGATCAGAAACATGGATTTTGACAAAAACAACAGAAAGGAAGCTGGACATTGCAGAGATGTGGTTTCTCAGACTTATGCAAAAAATTTCATGGACAGAAAAAATAACCAATGAGGAAGTACTAAAATCCTTTGGTGTAAAAAATTGCTAGAAACCACAAGAAAGCAACAGCTTCAATGTTTCAGACATCTAATAAGGAAGGACGGATTGGAAAATCTAGTCATAACAGGAAAAATATATGGGAAAAGAGCAAGAGGAAGACAAAGAATAAATTATTCAGACAGCCTAAGAGAAGCCACAAGAACTAAAGACAACATCTAACTGATAAGGAAAGCCAGAAACAGAGAAGACTGGAATTTGATGGTCTCCTACGTAGCAATACAAGGAACATGATGATGATGATGAAGAAGAAGAAGAAGAAGAAGAAGAAGAAGAAGAAGAAGAAGTAGTAGTAGTAGTAGTAGTAGTAGTAGTAGTAGTAATTTTCAACACAACACGCACACTCCGGAATTCAGATTCTGGTCTGATGCTTCAAACTGACAGGTTAAATAATGAAATCATGGCAAATGGGAATTTCATTTCAAATAGGGGCCCGCCGAGAGTGCCCGCCGAGAGTGCCCACCGAGAGTGGGGGGGGGGGGGGAGGGGCAAATGCTCAGGGGCCGGCTATCTGTAGGGGACCCGGGCGGGTGCGTAAAATGTTTAACACATGTAATATTATATATTAACACCCCGAAAAGACTGACAAGAAAAAAACATAACCAGCCAAGCAGTTTGCCACATTTGATCTAATTGCAATTAATAAACTTGCGTTGCATAACAAGCTAAAAAGATCATCACCAAGTTAAATGTAAACTTTCTAGGGCCCGTAGATGCTCTGCACAGGGTCCGAAATTTTTGTCGGTGGAACTGAGGCGCTACGTAAGCTTAGAAAATAGAAATGGTCCATTAAGCGTAGAACAATCTACAATTGTTATTGAAGACAACATCTGTAGAATACTCTTCACACTAAAAACCGTTGAAATAGAAGCAGACGTACGAACTCAAGCGAAATATTCTCTTTTATGACTCATCGAATCTTCACAATATTTTTTTTATTTTAAGAGAAGACAAATCGAGAAAATCCAAAGAAAATCAACCCTAAACAAACATGGCGCCCGTTGCTATGGTTTCTCATCATGCATAGTTTATAACGTTCTTTAGCTCCTTAATTTTATGACAGATTAGCGCGAGCAATTTGTGCCTTTTCTGTCAATAACAGCAAAAGATTCTTGGCATTTGAGTAAACTAAGGGCTTTAGTTAACATTTATGAATCCACTCTTCAATATCAGGAGACTACGCGACTCTATTTAGATTTCCGGTCCTCAAGCTTTTCACGCCTCCTACTTTAATTAATTATGCTCAACCTACACTCTAACATCGAGTGATTCTACCTAAAAAATTAGTTAGGTAAGGATGTATTCGAGAAAGTAGTCTAGGCCGCTAGGCGTGTGATATTAAAACCGGTGCTATAAACACGATTACTTACTTATTTTTCACATGACTCTACCTGAGTTTATTGTCATCACACCTGTTTATTGCAGGTAGAAGTTCGTAATGGCTTTGTCGTCGTCGTTTATACAAATTTTGTCGTTTTTGACGTTTATTTCAATAGGTGAACATTTAATATTCATTTATTGATATGAAAACGCGCCTTTGTAAGATTTCAGTTTGCACTTTACGCTTAAACTGATAACATATGACTTTGTTGACTTTGAGTTTTTGACATATAGGATACTTATCAAATGTCATACTCAAGTTCTTAAAAGGGCCAAGCTTAAACTTTTAAAGGATTTTATTATTTATAAACATGCACTAGTAGTTATATTTTAGAGCATTTATTGAGATGACGTGCCATAATTAATATTTAGCATGGACTGTCACTGCTTGCGTTTGACATTCAGCTTAAAATGTTAGTTGTTATTTGCCATAAAATACAGATTTTCTAATTGCTGCTGCTGCGTATTGTTTACGTAATTAATGGACAGCCCCTTATCGTTTCATCTAATTCTAGAAATAGAACTTGAGTTCTCTTCATGAAGTTCACTAAGTCTTGTCTTTTACTTTTGGTCTGTTTCAAGCGGTTTAATATTCTGTGCGACTGAATTAAAGCAATATATGTTTTTTATTTCAGCCTCAGCTTTGTCTTGCTTCTCATGTTACGATCAGGAATGGAACTGGGGCCCGTGTGCAAACAACTTCACACTATGCAAACCATTTCAAGATACGTGCACAAGCTATGTTGCATTCCACAGTAAGTTTACACTGCATTAACTTAGCATGATGCGCTCTATCATCTCAGTAAAAATATCATCATCATCATCATAGTGTTTGATTCCGCCGCTGTCTTTTGGTCCACGGCACCCTTACTCCGTATTGCTCGGTGCTATCCGAGGAGGTTTCCCTGCCCAGTACTTCCCCCATCTGCCACCTGGGGCACGCGTCTCTATGCCATTGTATCCCAGTGCCAGTAAAAATATAATGTAATATCTGAAAGCCAAATATAGCATCTGGTAGCTTACATTTAGGCCATTTGTTGATTCTGTTTATCAAAAGTTCTTGCTGTGTATTTCATGTCCTTTGAGATGAGTCTGTCTACAATTTTGTTGATTTTTACAAATATAGGTCCTATCAAGTACAGTCCACGAGGAGATAGGATTCACCACATTTCCAAGGGGTGTGACACGTCGGAGAGCTGCCTGAGGCGTCAGCTGGCGCTAGATGCCGCCGTCTGCGAACGCACGAGCTACGACGATTGGTCGTGTGTTGAGTGCTGCGAGGGAGATCTGTGTAACTTTTACATTACGGTAAAGATACAGTGCTGCCAACACTGATTACATTCTTATTGCATTAATTACTGATTAAATGGCATAGGTTAGCATAGCACATTTATTGTTAGCATGACTTTTTTAAGAGAATAGTTTCCATGGATCATTGTCACAGAAACAGGTGGCCAGTGAGTCCAGTAGCATTGCACTCCTGCTTGTCTCCAAGTAATACCAAGGTAGATAAAAATAGACATTGATATCGATTGACATTGATATCAATAGACTCTGATATGGTAATATCAAATGACATTGATATAAAGTGCAAATAATAGTGTTAAGCACAATTTCCTGGGTCCCAAATAAATATGAAAATGTATTTGGATTTCAGGAGCATTACATGTAATGTTCAAGAGTTAGTCGAAGTCGAATAGAGAAACATCATGATACAGTATCTGTGGAAGTTGTTATAATCTAAATTCTTGCCCTTAGACAAATTCAGTTGCTCTTTCGTGACAGTTGAAGACACTGTATTTGAGCAAAACTGTTCTGAATCATAGGTTACATAGGAGAATGATGAGATAGAAAGCCAGATGGCTTATAGGGTTTATTTTCCATTTCTGCATTTGTAAACATTTAGGTAAAACATAAAATGCTCTCTTTTGCTGTGAATTTTAAAGTAATTAGCAGTCGGTAATTATTTTTATAGGCATAATTTTTGTGATGCTCGCACAACAATGTTCTGGTTGATTTTCTTGTTATGATATTTTTTGGATCACTTGACTATTTGGCCTAATAGTCTATCCATAGTAAAATAATTTGTCTTTGTTTCGAATGTTCTTAGCTGGGTGCCTCCGGTGTCCACGGAAGCTTGATGACTGCGTTGCTTTTGATGTTGGCAAGTCACTTCGTTCTATAGAAGAGAACAGAACATACAACTGCTTCGGTTCTGAATTCTGACACTCGTCTAGATCTGTTTGAACGATGATTAATAATTATTTGACAGGAGACTGACTTGAGCTATTCAAGCATCAACTTTCTGACAGAGAAGGCGGCGTGCCTTTCATGTGTAAATATAATGTAAAGAGACAAGAGATTAAGCTCTAAACTAAAGTAACTCAACAGCCATTAGCACTGATCTGATAGAGCATATGGAATAATGTAAAAGATTATTATTATTATTATTATTATTATTATTATTATTATTATTATTATATGGCTATTACATTTGTTTCTGTTGCTTCACTTAAATGTGTTTAGTTCTGTTAATTTTGGATCAGATTATCTCTTAGACCCCTTAACTGGGTATTTAACTGTAACTCAATGTAAAATGGGCGGATATATCCAGGGTTCCCAGTTAAGGGGTTAATGGTTGTGTCTCAAAGTGTAGATTAGAGCTAAACTAATGGCCTAAGTTTGCTGTCAGAAAAGAACTTAATTGAGCATTCAGAACATGATTTCAACAGGACCAATGATACTCATTTGACTTGCCCTGATGCAAGACCACAAATATAATTAAAAGCAAGTTGAATTTTACTAATCAACAGTGGCGGCTCCACAAAGGGTGCCGTGCCCCTATTGAGTGCCTGCCCCCCAGTTGCCCCTCTGTTGGGACCCTATACTTAATACTACATACCTCACAACAAATGGTTGGCCCCCATGAATAGAAGTTGCCCCCCCACTTGCCAAATCTTGGAGCCGCCACTGCTAATCAAGTGCTTGTGACAGGAGAAAAGGAACATTTAGATCCTTCTTGTTATACATTAGTCTTTTGATCATCATGCCAAAGTCTAAAGAATGTTTGCACTGATTTGAGGAAACTCTTAAATGAGAACTGTTCAATTCAACTTTTCGGGAATATTTTGAAGCTTTTTGATGATTGGACTGTTTGAAAAATGATCTGTTTCTGTTATATCAATGATCTTGATAACCTTTCAATAACTCCGCTTTCGATCTTTCTCGATATTGTAAACTCTTTACATTGTAGTAGGATTTACGCATTTCGTGTTATTTATGATTGATTATGGTTTGACTTTATTTTTTAGATGTTTTAGATAAGAATTTTGATAATTTTACTCGAGGTCTTTGGCGACATTAAAACTTTCCGAACGTTGGTTTGTTAAACAAAGTCTTTCAGTTACAAGCCACTGTGTAGGTCTATAATAAAACTATAATGCAGTTTCTCTTTCGCGAAGACTGATTAATAGTGATTCTATGGCAATTACTCTCAAATTTAGACCGTGAACGAGCACAGGAGGGCTGTAGACTTGTAAAAAAATATACAGCGCATAATCCGCAATGGGATAGATTTGGGACTGGAGGCTTAACCAGACCTATCCCTGTATTCACAGTTCACTGTGTCGTCTGGATATTGAACCTGCTTGGATTCGAACCCTCTGCCAGGACCTAGTGTGCCGACTGCTGGTTGTACCGTCGATTGATACCTTTGGTATTAGAACTGGTGCTATAGAAGTGCATAATTATTATAAGGCGGCGAACAATGAATCCATTGCCAAATATTGGAATTTGAATGACGCGATTTCTGGCGCATCCCAATTAGGAATATTTTTACACCCCCTAACACTCCCCAGTTTGAGACCGACACCCCCAAACACCCCCCAATCTTAGCCTGGGATGACGTTTTTTCTCTGATCCCAATTAGGCCTACCTAACTTAACAACACGGACAGGGGCGTAGCGACGGGGGGTATATCCAGGCTCGAATTAAGGTCCGAGTAGGGGGGACGGGGCTGAGAAAAAAGGCCGTCGCCTATACTGAAAATCTCTGACAAGCGAAAAAGTTTATAAAATTAACCCTTCCAAATCGTTCTGACAAGCAAAAAAGGTTATCTCGAAAATCGGTGGGCCTATTTTCATGATGGGCCGGGGGGCTACAGCCCCGTCAGCGGTCAGTCCCCGCCTTAATTAATATGGCCATATGGCCCTGGAAGAGCCGCGTGTTATTAGAGGCCTATAACAGGTTTTATAGATATCGAAACAAGTGTTATCATTAATTCGCTGTGTGAGAGAAGGCAATTGAACGCCTGTTGAATAGAGGGCGTATATAGGCCCTAGATATGTAAAAATCTAATCGATTTAAAGAAATTCTCGGACAAAATCCACATTTTCCTCTTGTTCCTTCTTCATTGCTTTAACCTTTGCAAGAATAATGGATAATATCATTCTCAATTTCGATCTACAGGGTTCGAAATAGAGCACTCCCAGCCATTTCATACTACACACTAACGCCATTGACTGTAATAGAACGAGGCGCATCAACTAGATTAAAGCCCTGCCGAATATCTTGTGGAATGGTTAGTAGGGCAATCAAGGGAAGAGCCCAGGCTCGGATTAAGGTCCGAGTGGGCCAGGGGAACTGAGAAAAAAAGGCCGTCGCCTATACTGAAAATCTCTGACAAGCAAAAAAAGGTTCGTGCTGACAAGCAAAAAAGGTTATCTCGAAAATCGGTGGGCCTATTTTCATGATGGGCCGGGGGGGGGGCTACAGCCCCGTCAGCCCCCGCCTTAATATGGCCCTGGGTATATCGGTATAGGCCTATATATACCCTCCCAAAATCAGTCTACCTTAAAGATTTTATGTGATTTACATGTGGTTATATGTGGTTTATATATGCATACGCGGATTTAGATAATATTTGGGTAGGCTAAAGCCTACCCTAGCCTTTAATAAAATCCGCCTATGTTTATATGGTTTATGTGGTTTATATTTAAGATTTATACCCATGCAAAATATTTATTCCCTCCCAAATCAAATTCCTGGCTACGCCCCTGAACACGTAGTGACCATCTTTTTTTGCTTGTCAGGGTTTTCGTGAAGTTGAGGGGACGCCATCACTCCGTCGGTATGTTTTGTCCCCCGGGCGCCGGACACCCCAGCTCCACCTCTGGGAGCAGAAATCCCGCAGAATAACAAAGCGCTAATTATCGTTGTCTTCTTCGGGCCTAATCTATATTCAGGTTTAGTCCTAAAGCACAATTTTTTTAAAACCTAGATAGAGATGCCTGTTATATATAGTCACGCCTGTTTCGGCCTACTAGGCTTCGCCTAAGCCAGGGGCCCAGAGCCAAGCCCGGCCAAAGGGAAAGGCCAACGAGGCAGACAGGCCAATCGAGTGACAATCCGGCGTTGTCAGCGTGCAGCGGCTGTGAAGCCTTAAATGCTTGTCAAATACACGTACATCGATGGTAACCCATTTTGTCAGACACTGATAAGAACGCGTTTGTTCCGTTACGCTAGGAAATACGCTAACTTTGTGAGCTTGAACGTTCGTTATGGTAAGAACAGCGCAGTCTTTTCTTTAATTCAACTTAGTAAACCTAACCTAAGTTACCATAGGCCTAACTGATATGGTATGTTCTCGTCTGTTTCAACTGACTAGGGCTAACGACTTTACAAAGCCGGAAGTGCTTTAATGTTCTGCTTGCTACTGATTAACAACGCGAAAACGACAGTGGCCAATCAAACTGCCAGGGTGGATTTAAAGATAGATTTAAGCAGGGGCGTAGCCAGGAATTTGATTGGGAGGGTATAAAATAAATATTGGGGAGGGTATAAACCATAACCTTAACCATATAAACTACATATAACCACATATAACCACATATATATATCACATAAAAACTTTAAGATAGACTGATTTTGGGGGTATATATACCGATATACCCCCGTCGCTACGCCCCTGGATTTAAGGTTGACATTGGAAATTCTGTTTCGGTTTTCTGTGTATAACTTTTATAAATGGAACTAATATACGACTTTGCAATGCCGCAATGAGTTGGAAACTGCACTGTGGAGCTTTTCATTCGAATCTGTTCATAAATCGAAGCTTTGAAAACAATTTGTAGACCCTATACATTGTTTAAAGCTGTTGAGATTAAACTCACATTTTGCAAATTTTATAATCATATAGTAGGCTTACCAGTATAACCTGGATAGATACATGGATTTGAATGCATCTCTCCAGAGTAGTATGTCAACTTCAGTGGCGGCTCCACCGGGGGGTCAGGGGGGCCCGTGCCCCCTATTGAGTGCCTGGCCTCCAGTGCCCCCCCTGTTGGGACCCTATACTTAATGCTACATACATTAATCAACAAATGGTTGGCCCCCATAATTATAAGTTGCCACCCCAACGGCCCCCACTTGCCAAATCCTAGAGCCGCCACTGGTCAACTTCACTGTTCATTGGTATCATTCATTAATAAGTAAGGTTGCATGAAACCATGTATTTGGATTTTTATTTGACCGGTTTCAATGATTGAAGATTGAAATAATAATAGATAGTAATTTTCTTGATTAATAGTTATTTTATTCTTGATCTCCTTTATTCATTAATTGGTAATCAAGACCTAATCCACATGTGTACTAATCAACTGAATTGTACGATTAATCGATGATTAATTTACTTCTTTGAAGTAGGTAAGCATCTGAAGGGGCACACTTCAGCTGTTGCCACCAACAATGTCAGAAATACGAGAAAAGCTGTCGCCATTCTACGGCTACCCGGCAAAGGTGCTGTCGATGTCAACAAGAGTGAGCCTGTCGAAATACCTGAATCCGGAACAGGACTGTCTCAGCTCTACTCACCTCGTCAAGGACTGGAGAGGAGTGGCCGAGTTCATGGAATTCTCGCCGCTCGACATCGAGAATTTCATGCGCGATAAAAGCCCGACGTATGAACTTTTGAGGCAGTGGGCTTCTCGGGGCAATGCGAAGATAGGCGTCCTCCTCGACGCCCTTGAGGCGACCGAGAGATACGACATATTGGAGGACGAGTCGCTGGTCACTTGTCTAGGTAACTGTTGTTTGTCTTATGTACTGATTTTCTAAACCGTTTACTGATCACAGCTCCATTTGTAAATAACATAATGGAAGGTTACTTGATCAATCAAGCAATCAATCACTCAATCCATCAGTCAGTCAGTCAGTCAGTCAGTCAGTCAGTGAATCCTGCACGTAGTAGGTTTCAATGAGCGAGATAATAATAAAATTGCGGTGTTTGGCAAATCTTGCTACGAGATCCTTCTCCGACCAGGACCAAATTGCTCCTTCATCGAGTCAAAATGAATACATTAAGATGTTTTTCTTAGCATAGGACGGATCATGAGGGTTAATGTTACCATTATCGTTTCAATGCAGGTAATTTGAATAAACATCTAGGGGTAGTAACACTTAACAGTCTTTGTCTTGTCTCAGTACCGTCTACCCGTCAACTATTACCAGTAATACTGTTGTTATAATAAATAAATGCTTTTTTAAAAACTATTGTCCAGAAAGAGATTGCGTGGCGCATCAGAAAGTAATCGAATCGCAGAGGAGTGAAGCTCTCGTCACTCCTCCGATACAAGATGAAACAGGTATAGCCAGAGCCACCTCTGTACTGATGAGTTTCTCCGTTTTAAATTTATTTCTGCAAATTTGAGTGATATTTTGGACATTGATTCTGCTGCAGAAATCGTTGCACTGATGCTGTTGTTTTGCCCAGACACAAAAATGCAAAAAAAAATTACGATTCTTAATGTGATAGATGTAAATAATGAGTGGCCGTAGTAATGCAAACGGATTTATCCACTCGCTCACTGATGACCTTCGATAATCGTGAATATATTGGATGATGTCATAGACATAGCATGTTCATATTCACATGTGATGCTGAATTCGTTGTCCGTTTTTGATTATTTGTTATTGGTTTCATGTTCAGTGTCATCGCAAGATGAAGAAAGATACATAACAGTCGGCGAAGGTCAGGTTTTTGTTATTGGCTATTTTAGACTCATATAAATTCATCAGTTTAATTGCTTTCTAGAGTTTATTGGAAAAGTTGTCATAATTGGCGTTTTATGCCCCCTATTTATTTAGGCTTGCTGCATATTTTTCAATATACCATGCGTGTTTCTATGACAAGTCTAGCATTTCTCATTAATGTCATTATTTAGTCTTTAAATGTAATTTTCTAAAATTAAAAGTGCTCTTTATTCTTTTCATATTGAGTTTCATGTGATGCTTTTTCGATGATTTCAGACATGATTGAACTCCTTGTTAGTTTGCTGAAAACATTCTCACTCTCAACATGATAATTATTGTCATTCATTGCTGGTCTACCTAGAACTGATACTGACTGATTGGTTAGGCGTCTTCTTCTGTTACATATCCAACCTTCCAAAGACAGAATACTTTCAGATCTAGTCTTAATACACATTGCTGCCAGCTGACTTCTGCTTGCTCCATACAGTGGCGTAGCCACGGGGGGGGTTTGGGGGTTAAAACCCCCCTTGGACGGCGGAAAAAATTTTTTAATGTATTCCCATGCAATTTTTATTTTTGAGGCGATTTTTGGCAATTTTTTGGGTGAAAACCCCCTTGGCGGCTATTGACGAAATTTCTTTTCAAACCCCCTTCCGGAAATCCTGGCTACGCCACTGGCTCCATACCATGTCTTGTGGTTTCGCCAGCTGAAATTGCTATTATTTTTATCGAGAGGTATCTATAATTATAATTACGTTATTGTTTTTGACGCTGCAGCGGAGACTGGCGTTGAGGAACATTTCGACGCTTTCGTCTGCTACACGACCGAGGATTTTGACTTTGTTCGGCAGATGATGCACAGGCTTGAGACGGTCGAAGGCTTGAAGCTGTGCATCACAAACAGAGACCTGATGCCCGGCGCCGCCAAGTACGTGATCATGGCCAAACTGATAGAGGAGAGGTAAGGAGATGGTCAGACGAAATCAGCCTCTTGTTATATTCAGAATTCAGAGTTATTTGAAATAGGCTTGTATGTAAAATAAAGATTGTTTGAAAGTAATAGAGACTGGTTAGGATAAATAAAGAGTGTCAAAGTGTACATCACAAGGAACAGTCTGTCTGTCTGTCTGTCTGTCTGTCTGTCTGTCTGTCTGTCTGTCACTTTTGTCATGGTATTATGAGATTCTAGTCATAATTAAACACTGCTTTAGGTGACTCTAAAAATACTTCAATATAATGATTTGTTTTCACGTTTTATAGATTTTATTGAATAATTAGAATGATGACGTAAATAATTGAGTGCATAAGTACCTCTTGTAACATTAATGGAAGCAGCATCCACTTAACCATTCATTCATAGTCCTAAATATTGTAATGATAGTCATACGCCCTAATTTTATCCTAGGCCTGAGGTTTTATTGTCCAAGAGCAGACTGACTCATTCATATAAGAGAAACTGATAGTTAATGTGCACGTACTCGCTTTTTGGTTTTGGTTTTCGCATTTTGAGATCTCGTTTTATTTAATTAACAGATGTCGAAAAATGATAATCGTTCTGAGTCCAGATTACATCAATAGCAAAGAGTGTGTATTCCAGACAAGATTTGCCCACGCACTTTCTCCTGGTAAGTCCTCCTCTCCGCCAAGTACAATAGTTTCTTCATCGTGGGATTGATTCGATAGCAACAACGATTTTCAAGAGAATATGAGCATGTTACCAATAAGTGCTATGCCATAAGTACAGGGTGGTGCAAAAAATCGGACTATATTTAAATGCAAACCAAAATGTGACTAGTCCGGTTTTTTTGCGCCGCTCTGTAAATTCCTATCTCTCATTATTATTTTTATGGGAGACGTCACCATTAAACATGGCCGGCGCCATGCACCCACAAAGTCCGCAAATGCGAGGTCGGGGGACGGTCAACAGGGGCCCATAACGCGTAAACTTCTATTAGGCCACTGGGCTCAAGTTCCATTCACTTTTTGAGAGACTAGGCTAGGGAAGGGGCAAGATATAGAGTTGCTCCCCGGCTCCCCCTACTTTTTCCTTTTTCATCCAAGTTTACGTCCATGCAAGGGTCTATCTGAATTATATTTTTTTGTATTTGCAAATATATCCCGTCCTTAGAGGCCCCACTATTTATTCGGGGGGGGGGCAGTACAGGTTAGCCCCAGTCCTGCCACTAAACCTGACTGCATTGAACCCTCCTCAGTTTGTGCTTTTCCCATGGACATAATACGAGAACGAGGCTGAATATGTTAAAGCAAATCGGCGTTTATAGGATACGGAGCACTGCAAAGTTGGAAGGGTTTTTTGAGTCTATTCTGTTTGGTATGGACACTTGCAAAAAAAGTACAAACTTGATCACAATTATTCTAACAAGCATGTTGGAATTGATTGCATTGTTTTCTTTATTATTATTATTATTATTATTATTATTATTATTATTATTATTATTATTATTATTATTATTATTATTATTATTATTATTATTATTATTATTATTATTATTATTTGCATATAAAACGTACTTGAGGTTCCACTTGTGGTGTGTTTTCTTGACAACTAAAGGTGCTCAACAGAAGAAGTTGATACCGGTTATCTACCGTCCGTGCAAAATTCCTTCCATCCTGAACCACATCTGTTACGTTGACTACACCCGCATCAACGTGGAGGAGTGGTTTTGGGGGCGATTGGCCAACTCCCTGAAAGCCCCCAGGGCGACAACCTCTTCACAGGCAGTCAGCCACGGACTCCCGGCAGCTCAACGTTCGAACCACGTTCTACGACGAGTACCGGAGGAGTACCAACATGTTTCACAGCTAGCACCAGTACTGCTGTACTTCCTTTACGACGAGAAGAAGAAGAAGGAGGAGGAGGAGGAGTTGGAAGAGGAGAAAACAGCCGGTCAAGTCCTCCTATCTGCCCTGGAGGAGTTCCGACAGCGGATGATCCATGTGGAAGCTCTAGTAACAACTCTCTGTCGGAAATCGGATCGGATTCTTGGACAGATATTTCGTTTGTAGGGTCCTCGCATTTGGAAAATTCGACATCAGGGACGTTCGAAACGTCCCAGACTTACACACGGGGTTATGATGTGGAGGTCCTCCCTGGAGGCGAATCGAAGAAGAAAAAAGACATGACATTTATGGCGTTGCTGAGGAAGCTTAAAAGATAGTCTTAGGCTAGTTTTCTATTCTGCTGTGCGTTCGTATTGTGCACGTTTTGTTTCACTTTCACTATAGTGAGAAGCAACTGTTGATGCATGATATATAACGCACTGGACATGGCAAGCAGATTCTTAGACAGGCCCGTAGGAAGTGGGGGTGCAGGGGTGCAGCTGTTTTTTTAAATTTTTTGCTTGTGAGGATTTTTAAATAGAAGAAAGAGAGATGACGACCTTTTTTTGCTCGTCGGTGTTTTTTCAGAGACGAATTTTTTCCCCGTTGTCCCAACTTTTATCTTGAGAAAATCTGCACCCCCTGCTGGAATTCCGTTCCGACGTGCCTGATGTCATTCTACGTCGTTGACTGTGCAGACATATTAACATCTTTGTAACAGTGGCGGCTTCAGGGTTTGGCAAGTCGGGGAGTTTAGCTGGGGTGGCAACTTCTAAGCATGGGGTGCCAACTGTTTTTCATAAATCAGCGCATACAGGCAGACTATCACCCTCGATGGAGGGGGCCACTAGGGGAAGGAAAATAAATGGGGGGTTGGCCCACGGCTCTGCCTGTGGAGCCGCCTCTGCATTGTAGAATCCCGGTATTCAATATAACTTTGAAATGCAAAAGTAAGTAAGTAAGAATCTCGTAAATTCATATAGCGCTTTTGAAAGTAGTGCAGTAGTGGCTGCTTTATATATATTGCTATGCGCAGTAGCGTCATTTCACACTTTTCTTGGGGGCAGATATTTGTTGGCAAATTTTTAGCCAATTTTGGCAAATTTGCACATTTTTGATATTTTTTGGCATTTTTTGCAATTATTGGCATATTTCGCATTTATTTATTTTTTTAATACGTTTTACATTATTTCTTCATTTTTTGGGGCACGCCCCTAACCCCTTCCCCATACGACGCCCCTGCTTATGCAGCATATTAGAGTTAGGCTATATCACTGGTGGCGCTTCTTGTGTTTGAATTAATGATAGGCCTACGGCGACAGAAGAGACCGCTGTTGTTTAATTAAGTCTGTTCCGTGTTTCATCGACTGACTGAATCGGGCAGCGAACTTAACAAGTGACCACTTCTGTGGAAAAACTGTTTTAAATATGTTGAATAATTTCTAATTATGCGTTTTTTGTTCTCAAAACATATGTCTTCGATGTAACTTAATCCGAATAGGCCTAAAATCTTAAGGTCCGTGGTTCAACTCCCCGCCCCCGGGGCAGACACTTTTCGATTGTTGACTGTCCCCAGCGGCCCCAGTCGACACAGCTGGGTGTTAACTCGGTGGAGGGAGAGAGACTGGCAAGCCGCCCTCGATCATCCGGTGCTGATTAATTAAAACTGAAGACGTTAACCCTTTGCTTCAAGGTGTTTTTAAGGAAAAACTACTAGGGGGCGGACTTTTAAAATTTTCTTAACGAAAGCAATTTTGCACTTGAAGATTTTAGCTTATTAATTGATTGATTGAAATTTGTTTATTTCAACTCAACCTAAAATCATACATTTACCGTTAGGCCTAAACAATTCGACTGAGCAGTGAAGTCAGCGGGGGTTAAACGCTTTTACCCCTTTCCTATGCAGATTTTCCAATCCTTCCTTTCTAATTAGACCGAAAAATTCAACTGTCGCTTTCAGACAATTTTCTTTTTAACCAGAAGCTTTTAATACTTCCTCATTAGTTATTTTTTCTGAGAATTTTTGAACATCTGAGGCATCTAGAGCTTCCATTTCCTTTCTGTCCTTGCATCACAGTCTCATATTTTTATCTACAGAGTATGCGGCATTTTGGAGCGTTAGAATATCAGTTCGAAAGTCGGTAAAGAGGCAATACTCGGGACCGACTTTAAAATATCTTGACCTTTTAGTGTTTTAAAGCAATAAAGAATGGTCCATAGTGTCAAGATATATTTATCGATATATATAGAGAGCAATTGAATGAATATAGAAAACGTGTTAAACTAATCTTGGCAAAAAGATATGAAATTATAATGAAACGACTAGATTTTTAACTTAGCAGAAGATGAGCGACGGATGGGGACTAAAAACTTTAGATAACATAAAATTTAAATGATTATTTTGGCATCGTCGTCCGAATGAATTAGTTCATTAATGCTAAATTTTTACGTTTTTAAGAAATTTAATTTATACCTTATTTTAAAAGTCCTGAAATCAAAATAAAGATTTTTATGTCAGAAAACGATCAGATTGTCATCTCTTCAGATGCAATGAGACGCTGTCTTTCGGCAAATAGCCTAATCCAAAGATATTTCCAAATGCCCCCCAGCTACCCCACACAACCCCCCCAGACAATCGTTTATCACCTCCCGCCCGTCGTAGAGGGCGCGCTGTTGAGCCACGGCGCTCGTCACCAATGGAGTAACGCGAAGAAGATCATTACCGGTTGACACTGGCCTTGCAGTCAGTGTGGGGCAACGGCGACATTTCGGGCTACTCAGAATACCAGAGACAGGTATCCTCAGTTCATCTGCAGACTAACCACGCCGCCGCAGCCGCCGACGTTTTTCTGACGCCGCCGCCGCCGGTAATAGTGAGCAACGACCGCGCCGCCCAACCGGGGCCGCGTATCCGGGAAAATCGGCGTGACGCCGGTGTCCCTTTGCCAAAGCTTTTTTTTGGGTTGTAACCAGAGTTTGGAAAACAATGTTGCCCAACGCCCAAGAGAGATAAAACTGGAATAACGAGGGGGTTTAGTCAACATGGGCCGCCTATTCAAAAGCACAACTCAAAGCACACGTTACATGTTAAAAACACCGTGCTTTGCTTTATCGACGGACCCGCGCTGGCTTATAGAGCATGCAATGAAGATGGTAAAATTGAGATACGCGTTAAGAAAAGACCTAAAATCGATGATAATTCGACAGCGGAAGACCTAAAAAGATGCTATATGTAAAGTGATCAAAAGTCAGTAGACCTGTCAATCAGACAGTAACAGCGCTAAGAGGAAATTGATGCAGGTTAAATCCTGCGTTAGTCAAGGTTTAAAATTAGAGTTTTGCATTTTGGAAGTTATAATATCATCACAGGTAGTGCTTTGTTTTCTTAGTTGAATTCGACCTTTTAGTGTTTAAAAGTTTTCATTTATAGTCAATTTGAGATATATAATATATATATAATATAATTTGATAAACAGAATAAGTGAACGACTAATAACAGAAGTGAGTAAAGGACAAAACTCGAGATAACATAAAATTTAAATGATATTTTGACACGAGATTTTTAAGTTTTAATTAATTATTAATTAATCCATTTTTAGTACGAAAAATCAGGATGGACAGATACGTCAGAAATACGTCATCAGATTGTTTTGGGGCGTGCTGAGACTATGTCTTTCCAATAATCCAAATCTCATTTAGGCACCCCAAAACAGGTCCCCTCCAGACAATCGTTTGGGCTCCCGCCCGTCGACCTTGGGCGCGCTACACTAGCTACGGCGCTGTCTCACCGATGAAAATGTGCAGCAGCAAAACTGTATACATTTTATTTTTACTAGTATTATCAAGGTTTGTTGCATTGTTTGCAAATCGTACGACGTTGTCAAATCGTCGTTGTAAGATTGAACAAAAACGAAGATATCTTTCTCTGTATCCTTTGTAGAGAGAGAGAGAGAGAGAGAGTATTAGAGAGTTTGTACAGACCGACGCCAGCCGACGCCGCAGAAGACAACAGACAGACCGCCGCCGATAAAATTGGCAGACAGCCAGGCAGCCGGTGATAAAGCGGTCACACGCCGCCGCCGACCCTCAGACCGTCGACAGACAGGTCAAGCAAAGAATCAACCGCCTCTGACAAAGGCAGACGACGTCCATCGTCGTTGGTATGAGAGAGAGAGAGATATACTCTTTCTCTGAGAGAGAGAGAGAGAGAGAGAGAGAGAGAGAGAGAGAGAGAGAGACAGACAGACAGACAGACAGACAGATAGACAGGCAGACAGACAGGCAGACATACATAGGCAGACAGATACAGTTACAGAGACAGACAGACAAGCAAAGACAACAGAGACAAAGGCAGAGGGGGTGAGAGAGAGAGAGAGAGAGAGAGAGAGAGAGAGAGAGAGAGAGAGAGAGAGAGAGAGAGAGAGAGAGTCCTAAGATATCTCATAATGTGGTAGACTAAAATATTGTTGATGTTGCATTACTTTATTTATGCAGTCTCTCTCTCTCTCTCTCTCTCTCTCTCTCTCTCTCTCTCTCTCTCTCTCTCTCTCTCTCTCTTTCGTATATCGTCATTTCCTGTGAGAGATGATCGCTCCCGTTTGGTTTTCAGCTTTGAATCGGTTGGATAGAAGTACAGTAAAACGTTCCTATTGTCATGTCATGTACTGAAATTGTTAAATGCCGATCTACCTGATGAAAGTATGAGTTTTGGATTTAATCCAATTGAAGGTGAGTTCGAGCTTGCTTATAAGAAATCAGCTGGCGATTTTGATCGTTATTAAAAAAAGTCTGATATCGGAAAGTCCTTGGTCCTGTTTTGCCTGTTTGAAAATACTGGTTGCCTAGAAAATTATCTAGGAGCGAGTAGGCTAAATGCCAAATCGTGATAATAAGCATTAATTTTAGAAATATTTAATCTAATATTTGACTTCACCTATAAGAGTCAAGAATTCAAGATGATTGCAGCGACAAGAAAAAAATAATGTTAAAATTGTCACAAATGCGATAGGCCCTATCCAGTGGCGGCTCCACCGGGGGGGGGGGGTCAGGGCGGCCCGTGCCCCTATTGAGTGCCTGGCCCACCCAGTGCCCCCCAGTTGGGACCCTATACTTAATGCTACATACATTAAACAACAAATGGTTGGCCCCCCATTATTAGAAGTTGCCACCCCAACGGCCGCCCCACTTGCCAAATCCTAGAGCCGCCACTGGCCCTACATATATCTGTAATAATTAAGAATCAGTTAATAGACAGGATGTTGCCGCTTTAGCTTTTCTCTTGCACGCAATATGAAACATGATGTCGTGATGATCAGAGAATTTCCGTTTAATTACAGCCATTAATAGAAATCCATTTAGCAGACAATCGTGCACCGCAAAATAATCTTCATTCGCGAACAGAGCAGGTGTAACGAACGGTTAATCTGCAATAAAAATCACATTGAAACGCCCCTGTATCCTCACTGCGTTCCTTCGTACCACCTCCATTTTTATGACTGTTAGTTATTGAGATCAAACTTCCGCGGCTGTTTTTAAATATAGAACACTGACGCCTGTTTAAAAATAGAAAAACACCACAAAACAGCTTTCAGATAAAAAAGCCTCATCTATTCTAGGAGATGGACGCCATCTTGTAGATTAATCATTATCTCATGGTTTCAACGCGTACATTTGCAAGTCACGCATGCTTGGCAAAGCGTCAAGCTATCTTCCAAAGCGACTTCATCATGCAAGACCTGTCTGTCATTCCATCCGTAAGTCAGTCAATAACTCACGCGTGACCATTTGGCTTTGTCTACGTTGACGGGCGATGCGATCCTAGCGGACAACTGAAGCACTAAAATAGATTTTTGTTATGAAAGTAAACAGAGGAAGAAGCTGATGGCGGATTTTCTTTGAACGTCAAACGCTACTACTACTACTGCTACTACTACTACTACTACTACTACTACTACTACTACTACTACTACTACTACTACTACTACTACTACTACTACTACTACTACTACTATTACTATTATTATTATATTATTATTATTATTATTATTATTATTATTATTATTATTATTATTATTATTATTATTATTATTATTATTATTACTACTACTACTACTACTACTACTACTACTACTACTACTACTACTACTACTACTACTAATACCAGTACTACTACTAATACCAGTACTACTACTACTGGACATTACTCGTTCTTTGCTCCAAAGAATACAGCAGCCATGGCCGCTGTGTTATTTCCTTCGATTATTCTCATCATATTTTCCCGCAATGAAGACGCTGGCGTATTTCGTTAGCGACGTCGCTGCTCATCCCATCCATAACTGGACTCCTCCCTTCACAAACCACCCCCCTCCCCGCCCCGTCTTTATCTTCTCCCTCCTCTTCCGTCCCACCGTCCGTCCCTCTCTCTCCGTCGCTCTCTCTTTCTCTCCTCCTTCCCTCCCTCCTTCTCCAAGGAATCGATTAGTATTGATAATGTCGTCTGCCATCGCCGCATGCGTCGAGCGATTGGCGATGTCGTCTGCTCTTTAAAGTCGAATAATTTCGCAGACGACGACGACGACGACGACGAAAAAGACCGATCACATCTGACACTGAAACAGAAAAGTAAAAGAGCTTCGTACCACCCCCCCTCCGCACATCCACCCACACCCCTATTATTGGACTCACATTGCATAGACAAAGCGGATCCAATATCAAAATATTTGTAGGGACAAAACTGCGCAGAGAAGAGCTTTCTATCCTATTTGTCAGCATTGCATACGGCGTACGATTTTCCCATTCTATAGAATATTTTTCGCGAGTGAGTGAGTGAGTGAGAGAAAGAAGATGACGGCTGAAAGACGACCTGTGTCATGCGAGTGACCTGACGTCAGAGTGACATGCCGCGTGAGTGACAAGCGTCGTTTTGACGACAGAATTCGCGTATCGTGTGACTGACAGATCATTTCGGCGACTATTTTGTTCGGATGATTCATTTTAAAATAGAACGTTGACAGCACGTTATTCGAAGAGCAAAGATTGGAGACAGCACCGATTCTTAGGCATCAGTTCCTTTGCACGGCGACTTCACACTGTAAATGATGGAATTTCTAGTATTTAATTTTATCCATTCAAATTAATGAATTATCAACAGAAGCATTTGTTGGCTTTGACAAAGACCCGTGATGTAGCATTTAGGACAAGAAAGAGAGAGAGAGAGAGAGAGAGAGAGAGAGAGAGAGAGAGAGAGAGAGACAGACAGACAGACAGACAGACAGACAGACAGAGATCGATCGCTCACAAAATCTAGATTATACTTATTGTAATAATAATAATAATAATAATAATAATAATAATAATAATAATAATAACATGGTTTATAGTGGTTCAAATGATTGGAGGAGGACGAGGAGGAGGAGGAGGCGGCTTTTTCTTCGTTTTTGTTTTGCTGCGTCGTCTTTTTGGTTCGAAAAATGTAGAAGATAGAAGACAGCTCAGTCTGTATAGAATTATTTCCTTGAAAATTCAAGTGGAAAATCTTTACAGAAAATCTCACTCGTCCTCAGAATAACAGAGACTCGAGAATATTCCGGTGATGATGATGATGATGATGATGATGATGACGTCACACGCTTGATCGAATGACGTCATGTGCGACAACAACAACAACAACAACAGTTCGGTCAGGTCGATTCCGACGCGTCGTTGCATCTGCGAGGCGTCCCAGCTGCTACTACGTCACAACAGCGACGACAACGTCACGATGACGTCACGACGCGACGACGACGACGATGACGTCGACGACTACGCTTCGCTTCCGGTCCAGATGACGTTCAACGACGAGAGCCTGATGGTCATCGTCGCCTACTCGATCCTGTGTTTCGTCGCTACCGTCGGGAACGTTACCGTTTTCTGGACGCTGTGTCGCTACCGCTGTCGGTCGCGCGTCACCCTCTTCCTGATGCACCTGTCGCTGGCCGATCTGATCGTCGCCGTCGTCTACATGCCGCTGGAGATCTTCTGGAAGGTGACGGTGTCCTGGTGGGCCGGTGACCTTGCCTGCCGCGTCCTCATGTTCTTCCGGGCGTTCGGCTTCTACCTGTCGTCGTTCATTCTCGTTGCCATCAGCCTCGACCGCTACTTCGCCGTCGCCCGGCCACTCAGCCTCCGCGTCGCCGACCGCCGGGGGAACGCCATGCTCGTCGCCGCCTGGGTGCTCAGCGCCGTCTCCAGCGCTCCTCAGGTAGGATCAGGGATATCTTTACACCCCCTCCCCTAACACCCGCAACACCCCCAGAATCGCCCCCCTCCGAATAGGAGACCGCCACGCCCCAACCCTGAGCCTGGGATGACCATTTTTTTGCTTGTCAGACTTTTTGGGCAGGGGAACCGCAGAATATACCTACACCCCTCCAAATTGATAATCCTGCAAATAACCCTGGGTAGGATCATCTTGACGCCATGCAGTCAGTGTCGTTTTAAGAAGTCTGGGGGCGGCTCAAGCGGTTTAGAAACTAGTAACGACCTTGTGTATTGCTTGTCGTTGGAGTAAGTAAGTAAAATCCTGTTAATTTCTTGTTAATATATTATTATATATATATATATATATATATATATATATATATATATATATATATATATATATATATATATATATATTGAGTCGCGACTCATGAGTGACCAGGACAACGAGAAATGACAGCATCAACTTTTCATGTGCCTAACTTCGGAGGTTTGGGCTCCCCCCAATATTCTAAGTGGATCGACGCCTTCGGCACGTGCCTTACGTGCCTGTGCCTTAAAACGGCCCTGCGCCTAATGGTTCAGAGAAACATCGGTGTAGTAACGGAGAGGGTCGGCCCCTATTCTGCCCCTATTCTGCCCCCTATTCTGCCCCCTATTCTGCCCCCTATTCTGCCCGGGACCAGCCGTGTCCAAAACCGGTGATTGGTTGTTTTTTTGTTGAGAGGGGGGGCTTAGGGGCAGTATCAGATTGAGGAGAACGCATCAGACTTCAAAGCGATTGAGAGGACGAGGTTGTTTTTTGTGTTTTTTGTTCATCGAGTCTTTTTTAGTCGAACATTTTGCCATCGGCCCCCCATATTCCTATTCTGGAATTCGGGCTGCGCGTGGCGGCAGATCCTGGACTTCAGTTATGGACACTTGGCATTCCATTCCTCACTCCTTCACCCCTTTCATCTCCCGCTCCGGGACAAGGGTTCCTAAAATAAAAGGCAAACAGCACCGGTTGGAGAAATTTTTTCTTATGCATTTTTAACAACTCATCTGATCGCTCTTTGGTGCTTGCTTTACGAATTCAATTAGGATTCTTCGCTCGCATTCTCTATTCTCCAATAAGTGTCATCATTCATGCAGGTGCCCGGAAGGATTCAGTATTTCTTAATAAGAAACGTGTGCTCTGCTTAGAATCTAGATGGACTGTACTGGCTAAGTAATAAGTAGTAATAGCCTACTGTAGTAGTAGTAGTAGTAGTAGTAGTAGTAGTAGTAGTAGTAGTAGTAGTAGTAGTAGTAGTAGTAGTAGTAGTAGTAGTAGTAGTAGTAGTAGTAGTAGTAGTAGTAGTAGTAGTAGTAGTAGTAGTAGTAGTAGTAGTAGTAGTAGTAGACTTTTGACTTTCAAATCTGGTCTATTCCGAGGCATTGCTTAATACATATCCTCCTGCTTAGGAATTTCTCCTCATAGTTATGAATTTTTGGTCAGAATTTCCGTCAACCAAGATCTCTTAACCTCTTAACCGTGTATTTAACTGTAACTCGATGTAAAATGGACGGATATATCCGGGATCCCCAGTTAAGGGGTTAATACAATCATGCATATTGTCCGCATCATACAAAATGCTACGCACAAATATGACATCGGCCAAAAGAACCTGTCTGATCCATCGCATCCCATCGACGATTTTTCCTGTGGCGTGGTTTGAACCCTTTCGCCGCTTTTCTCAAAAATCGACACTGCAGCAGTATAGGTCGACAGCTGTTTGCCGCTGGAGCCTTTGCGAGAAGAGAAGTGGGATTTGAGCTGGAGGCCAATTGGGTAACATAAGTGTGGGAACATTAAAACATGTTGAACTTCCACTGTTTGACAAGAGGCGATAGAGCACTGGGAGAGAGGGAGAGAGAGAGAGGGAGAGAGGAGCGAGAGGGAGCAGAGGGAGAGAGGGGAGAGGGAGAGAGGAGAGAGGAGAGAGGGAGAGAGCGCATACTCGGTCATATCGTACCGTAATGTACGGTCCAGTGTGATGCGCTACCGTAGTTGATGGTATTGGACAAAACGTACCTCGGATATAACGTACTCAATTTTGCAGACCCGTTAAGACTTAAGTACGTTAAAACGAAGTTCTACTGTCCTATTTAACGATTGTTATTAGTCGATGGTGCGCCAAATCCGCAAAATATCAGGTCAACTCTCCATACGTAGGAAGGAAAAAGCCGACTGGTAAGACGTGAGTTTTAAGCCTGGATTTGAAAGTACTCGGTACCTTCGAAGATTGTAACAAATCGATTACTGAGAGAGAGGAGAGGGAGGGGTGGCGGTTGGTGGCGTGCTCTGAAGATCTCCGGAAATCGCTTTTGCGTTGAATTTCACTGATCAGAAAGAACCCAATTGCGTGCCATCGGAAATCAAATTTCGGTTTGTCCTGTCTAACTAGCTATCGACGTTTTATATTGAATTCTCCATATCCATTGGCTTCGGTATTTGCCCAAGACCTGTGAATCCCCCCCCCACACACACACAGAAACACACACACACACCCAGACACCACGTCAAAATACACGCAAATACACAACACACATGCATAGAGAGACAGACAGACAGAGAGGCAGGCAGAAAGACACAAAGAGACAGAGAGAGAGAGAGAGAGAGAGAGAGAGAGAGAGAAGAATCTGACAGAGAGAGAGGGGGAAAATTTATTGAAAATTTTTTCTCTCGATGCAAATGATCTTTCTCTTTGGAGGCTTTGACTACAGCTGCGTTGACAGGCGCTGGCAGTGAATTTGGTGTCCAGTCAATCGCCTGTAATTCTATTTGGGTTCTTTGACATGAATTCCTCTCTCGTGCACTCCGGCTATGTTATGTAAACGCGTTGCTCGAATCGAAGGGAAATAGGTTTTGCCGAAGGAAAAAAGCTGTCGCAAATTTTCTAAGCATTCATTTGCTGACGAAATCAATTGATTCTCAACGACTGCTGCTGAGAAATTGGTGCGTTTTCAGCCAATCGCTGATATGTTCAGCTAAAGATTGGATACGATCTTGTAAACAGCTTTCTTTTTCATTATAAAATAAACATATTTTCCCTTTCATTTTAACCGTTACAGACACAGAATTGATGGTCGAAAAACAGTAATGACAGATTCTTACGCAAAAATAGTGAAATCTTGGTATTGGCATAAAATCAGAGATGAGACTTTGGCCTACATTGATAATTGGAAGAGAGAGGTCGAATTTTGAGCTGGGACGTACCTAAGGGAGTCCCGTGGGAGGAGAGTGCGAAAATTATATTAGCAGGTTATCAAATCTTTAACAACATGATTTTTACGCATTATTTAAACTGCAAACGCACTTTTCTTGCTTTTACTGATGCGAACTGGTCTATGATCACGTGCTCAGAAAGTCAGTTTTCTTCCTTTCTTCTATTTCCTACGCTGGATACAGAAATGTAAGAGTTTTTGGCGCCCCTTTCAGGTTGCGCCCAGGGAATCTGCCCTACCTGCCCTACCCCCCAGGTGCGCAACATATACATACCTGCTATGATGAAGGGCGTCTAAAAGAAATCTTTGTCGAGGCATTTTCCACTGCGTTTTAAGATTAGAAAATAGAATCTGTCTTCATCGCGATAATCTGGCCATTATATGAACTTCAAAATATTTTCTGACCTTGTTTCTTTGTCTTGGCAGATGCTGCATTTCATTATTTCAATCCATGTTTTCTTGGTGTTGATGGGAAACACAATAGGACCTGGCTTTATGATCGTCATATTAATTTTATCTAAGTATATCGTTTTCGTAAATGAGATTTTTAGTTTGCGATGTAGAAAGACGAGTTTGCTTTTTCGTCAAACAAAAGATGGAAACTAAAAATCCAATGTTTGGAGTTATTTCTGGCCAATCTCATAATAGAAAACTTACCATGCAGCTAAGCACAGCTTCTGAAAGACAGGTAATTCAATTTAGGTGTGTGGCCTCAAGCGGACGCACTTAAACTAATATCCTGTCGTGAGAGACACAAGGTAATGAATACGAAGGAAGAATGGAAGATATCGAGTAATTTTTAAAAGATACTAATGATCAGAATTATAAGACGAAGCAGGAAAAAGAGAAAAAATGGGAATAAAAGGAGGAAGAGAAGAAGAAGAAGAAGAAGAAGAAGAAGGAAACGGAAGAAGAAGAAGATGATGATGATGATGAGGAGGAGGAGGAGGAGGAAAGGAGGAAGAAGAAGAAGAAGAAGATGATGATGATGATGATGAGCAATACATTAACTAGTGTATAGACGATTGTATTGGGAAAATACCGATTGAATGTCTAAAATTAACTTGAAAATTGCTGGAAATCGCTTATCAGACGATTTAGAAATGCAAGAGAGGCGACGAAAGAACTGATACCAGAAGACTTCGGTGGTCGCTCGGCTTTCGTTCTTTTCTGCGTGTAAATAGAAGCAGACGAGACAGAACAGAAGCAGCAGACGATCGGCAGACGGCTCAGAGACTGCAGCACAAGAACCGCGGAAAATGAACGGGAGAGGGAGGGGGAGAGGAAGAGAGTGAAGCAAACTGATTACCTCAATTGGAAAAAATTGCTCCTCTGATTTCGACGCAGATAAATATCTCTGGTCGCTTTGATGATCTGCAGTTGACTTCAATGTACGATGACAAATGCGAAAGAGAAAATGAATTTTGAATTATGCATGGCTGGGTGGGGTAGGGGTGGATGTGGGGGAGCGAAGTCTTAGAAAACAAAGACGGATAGGTTGCAAAAGATTTGTGTGGGCGAGGGGTGGGTGTGATTGTCCACCCGCCACTCCACTGATCGAGAGAGAGAGAGAGAGTAGGAGGGAAATTTAGTTTTTATTTGTCCTCTTTCCACTTGTGGAGGCGGAACTTTTTGGGGGTGGGATAGTTCCAATATCCGCGTTTAAAAACAAAATCGACGACTTTGAAATTTCATAAACTTAAATCAAATACGAAGAAGAGACAAACAGTGAAAGCTATAATTACACCCACAAACACACACACACACACGCACACACCCACACACCCCACATACACACAAGAAACCGTGCAGTCAAGAGGGTATTTCATCACTAGAGGAAGAGGAAGAGAAGGAGAAGGAGAGAAACGGAAGTCGTTATTGAAACCAAAATGTGCGAAACCGCTGTGTTGCCGGGTTCTGCGTATTAATATTAATTACTGGGAAAGTGGATTCATTTCCTGTCCGAATTTAATTGCTAATCGATTGAATGTAGTTTCTCGCTGCCTAGCAACGCCTACGCTATTGAAAGCATTCGGCACTTTCGGTGCCAAAGGACTAAACTAAAGCCAAAGCAAATTAGCTGCGAAGGCAGACAGACAGACAGACACACACACACACAGACAGACAGACAGACGGACAGAGACAGACAGACAGATTTAGAGAGAGGGACAGATACATAAGTGCTGAAGCGATAATCCCTGTTCGGGGTGACCTCTTGCATGAAGCGCAGCTCACCAGCGGAATCCGATTGTCTGAGATTATCTGCAATTACTTTCAGAATTTTGGAGAGAGGGGTGGGTGGGTGGGTGGTCGGGGAGGGGGTGGTGGTGGTGGTAGCCTATTCGATTTTTCTCATAATCTCGATGATAGCGAGAGACGACACGCACTGATGTTTTAATTAATTAACATTATTGCACACGATGATGGTTAGCCATGCGATTGGCTTATGTGCTGTACAGGTCGAACGCTAAAGACACAGATGCATACGTACACAGTAAGTACTGTATATCCGGTTTTATTATTTGTATAGCGCCTGTGTGCTTATTAGCGTAGAGCATACACTGTAACTGCTCTTAACCTGGCACAGTTGTATCCGAATCAATACTGCAGGAGACAAACAAAATGATCAATTGAAGCAAAAGTAGAAGAATCGAATGACATCCCGTACCACAAACACTGATACTTTTTAGTATTTAGTTTAAGCTGCATTTATGTAGGCCCTCTACAGATAGACTGTGAGTCACAGATGCATGTAAATTAGATTGTCAACTGGGATTGTCCGGTTGGATATCTTGAATTTGACTTGGATCTTATAAGCAGTTGAGATTTAATTTGCCATCGGCGGATGCTTCTGCCTTCTGTGCATCATTTTGTGGCGCTATAGAAGTTTACAAACAACCCTGAAGTGATTTCCAAGAATAGAATCTAATAATGTAGTAACTGGATTTCAGGTGGTTTTAATAGGGTTTCTCCGGTTTTGAAAACCACTCTCTCTCTCTCTCTCCGATCTCTCTCTCTCCGATCTCTCTATTCCGTTTGTCCGCTACAGCTTCTATCTCCGGTTTTATTACTGTTAAAATGGCCGCCTGCATTTTGACCACAGAGGGCAGTCGATGGTAAAGCTGGTCTCTTTCTTCTTGCATGGACGCTCAAACCAATTCGTGCTATGCATGGCTTAATTCTATCCGCCATTTGCAATTCAGTGTCCGACGTCTAAACAAGGTCCTGACGACGAAGACCATTTCCTGCTGCTGTACTTAACCCGCAATCAAAGGCAGACGATAAAAGCAGACGATAAGAGCAGACGACTTAAAGTCTACTTTGATTGACGGCATCGAGTTTAGTAACGAAAGACGCTGACAATGCATTTGCTCTCGGTAAAATACTCGCAATTGGGGGCTTCAATCCCCTTCCATAGACACAATCACCGTAAACGCTGGACTTATTCTATGCAGTCCTCTATGTCCTTATTCTGGCCTCAGTCTTCATGTCCTCTGGCCTCCTCTGCTGTCCTCCTGAGACATTATCCAAGTTCAGACGTTCGAAGTTTGATACTGACATCACAAACCAACCAGAACACAATTTATTCCAGGCAATTGAATAAAACGACATGAACGTCTTTCGGAAACGCTTTCCACCTGGAAAATACCTCTCAACAGAACTACACTCTTCGACCTCGAGGACACAACCTGGAAATTCCTCGCCGGATTAATTAATTATTTGACTGATAAAAACTTTATTATAAGATTATTATGGGCCCTAATCAGGACGTAAATGTAACAAATTATTTTACTTTCCAATAACTTTTGATTTGTATTTGACACGTAGCGTATTCATTAAGATTAGTATATACGCTGTAGTTCTGACCATGCGTTTTGCCAAGGTTGGTTGTAATTAAGAGATTTTATAATGTATTGTATTATCTGTATGTTCGAAGAAGAAGCTGTTAGATTTGGAAAATAAATTTGGTGTCTAGACCAAGACAGAGGGAGAGAAGGAGAGAGAGAGAGAGAGAGAGAGAGAGAGAGAGAGAGAGGAGAGAAGAAGGGGAAAGAGTTATCGGAAGTATTATTCGAGTCACGTTTCTTTTGAAACAGTCTGTAATCGCGTTTCTATGGCAACCGCGAATCAATCTGCTCCCAGTGGACCCAGTGGTGGGTGTTAAGAGGACGTCAGCGCCAGAACATATTCGATGACCGCATAGACAGATCTGAGACCGTGTGGACGTTAAAGATGTCGGTCCTGACCTCCTCCTCAGTCGTCTATCACAGAGGTCCAAGAGTCTGGTGTTCTTCTCGACGATTTCCAACTCAATGCTTACGATCAGCCTCTACCATCCAATACCATAAACCTCGTCTCCGGACAGTTTAAAATGGGACAACGGGCTTTCTTGGACACCATGCTTGGAGCGCCCTTCCACCAGTGCTACAGAACCGAGAGTCGCCTTCTCCAGTGGCGTAGCCAGGATTTCCGGAAGGGGGTTGGTTTTTGTTTTTGACCGTGACCAACTTTGAAAAAATCCTGACAAGCAAAAAACGTTATCTCCTCTTACATAAATCTTTCAGGTCTAACCAAGGGGGAGAGGTTGACCCCGAAAATCGAGTAATTTTTTTAAAAAATGCATGGAAACTCATTTAAAATATTTTGTTTTCGGCAGCTAAGGGGGTTTAGTCCCCAAATTCCCATTGGCTACGCCACTGGCCTTCTCACTTTCCGTAAACAGTTGAATAACTAACTCTTTAACTGTGCTTATTATTGACGTTGTAAAGCGCCTGTAAACATCCATTGAACAGGCGCAATATAAATAGCTAGTGTATATGCTAGAATACTTTGGTAATTATTTAATTCCGACATTTGTGCATATTTTTTCCGGTCAATGTGCCGCGTTCTAATGCTGTCACTGAAGATGAATTGCGGTCACGGAATTGTCTAAACAAGTCAATACTCTTGACACTGATGTATCCGAGTCACGCCTAATATATTCGCAAGCACGTTTGGCGATGAATCATTGCGTGACCAAGGAAATAGCACAGACCATTTGCATTCGTTGGTTCCACATACTGTATACAATAATCAGTAGCCTAGTAGGCTTCCACGCCGTTTGTCCCTATATGGGCAAAATCGATGTTGGATTTATATGGCGCTTTGACAACAATGTGGTGACGATTTACAGGGTTGAAAAGCGTCGTTTTTCTTCTCTTACTGTAAATTCGATCCGTTACATTCGCTGTAATATTATTGTAACGGTCAATTTAAAACTATCTCCAATATTATTATTTGCGTCGAAATGTAGAGCCCAAATAGATTGAGATTTAACAATGACAAGGAAAATGAAACACAAAAGCCATTGAAATAAGAAAAAGGAAAGAGAAAGAACAGATTGATTACTGAAAAACCGAAAACGAGGAGAGCTAAGCTATTAGAGACAATAATAACACAGGCGAAGGTAACATATTTCGAAGATAATGTGAGGCTGTTTTCTCGAAAGACATAATTACGCAAGAAACATGATCACGGGTAAGAACAGGATGACGAACCGAATGACGCTGCTAGACATGTCAACTTGTCAAGGCATGACAGCTGGAATCAACGGTTGGTTGGATTGGTTGACAGACAGAAATGGGGATTATAACCAAAGAATTGACGCGTCCAGAACTGAAACCGACCGGGAAAAGAGAATTCTGCAAACAGAACAGGACAGTGCCCCCTACTGAGTGCAAAAGTTGGGAAATGAACGTCTCATGATTATAAACCAGATTTACGGCCCCTCGCTTGCCAAATCCTAGAGCCGCCACTGAGAGCAGGACGCAAAATAAATGAACGCCATAGTTAAACCAGTTAGTTCCTCTTCTCTTTTTATGGACGCAGAGAACAAGAACTGCATAAAGAACGAGAGATCGCAGCGTTGTCTATGTTCTCAGCATTGTTTAACCCTATGTTGAACAATGTTAACTGCTGGCAGCATAGTGAACATAGGGTTAACCAGGCAACATGGTTCAATATTTATGGTTAAGTCATCGTGGTTTCCGTATTGGCGTCATGCATTTGGCACCTATTTCGGTCGTGCAATTGTTCGGGCGAATGCGTCTTCTGCGACTTGTCGATTTTTGTCCACGAACACAAGAGAAAATAAATGCAATATTTTTCGTTCCCTTGTGTGCGCCGGTCTGCAGTTTAGGTTAACTCCGTGTTTTACGTCCGTCCATAAGACAGAGAACGTGCAGCTAGCTGGGCGTTCATTGGGTGAAATTTGGCGAACACGGCGCTCAGTAGACTGCTTGTCGAGGCAGACACCGATACGGTGGAAAAATTTATTTCGTCAAAGCAATGGACGAATCTTTATACGAACAATGGCATAGCCAGGGTTCCGGAATAGGGGGAGGGGGCGTGCACTGCGAGATCTTCGAGTGAATAAGTAGTCTACCGGGAACAAAATGACGTCAAGAGGAATTCTTATCACATTCACGTTCATGTGAACTGATATCCTGATAAACGCCCCCTCCCCGAAAAATTTCGAGATTTCTCAACGGTATTGAGCAAATTCCACTACTGATCCAAGTCAGAATGAGGGGATGGGGGTTGACCACCCGTGGCTACACCAGTGTTTTAATAAACGACAAATGACTGAATTATTATCCACAGTACTTCTTCTTCTTCTTCTTCTTCTTCTTCTTCGTCTTCTTCTTCTTCTTCTTCTTCTTATTATTATTATTATTATTATTATTATTATTATTATTATTATTATTATTATTACAAACAATCATCAAACAATCATCTAGGAATAATAATAATAATAATAATAATAATAATAATAATAATAATAATAATAATAATAATAATAGTTCTAATAAGCACAGAGTAAAACTATTGAATGTTTTACTAACTCGCAGTTTTCAGTCCTTTTCAAATTCTCAGATTGATGTCTCTTCTGAGCACAGAGACAATAATAATAATAATAATGCATTATAATTCACAGACTCTGTTAAAAAGACATGGAACCTTCTTTATTGCTGTGTTGCGGGTTGAAAGGGTTAATCATGGGAATACAAAAACGACGGATATAATGGAGACAGACCGTGTTCATGCTCGGTCCACAGAGTGTCTGACTCTATTTATTGCCAGACGAAGGCAGCATCTGGCTCCATTGAAAAATGGGATTCGAAGGCAATCTGATCCAGGACGACATAAGACTCCTATAGGATGATGATGGTCGGTCGGTCCAATGTCCCCCCCTCCCCGGGAGCATAGGCAGATGGCAGCGAAGACGCCACAGCCGCAGCAGCAACGGCCTGATGATCTTATCCGAATATCCCTTGGGGTCGCCCGTGCAGTGGTGGCGGCTCCAGAATTTCTTGGTGCAGGTGGTGGGGGGGGGCGTGAATGAATTTATAGAAAGTTGGTGGGGGATGAAATTAGTAGGGGAAATCAATAAACTTTGCCGGAAAAGGCTGAAAACTGGAATTTTGTCCTTAATTTTACTGCGCTTTTACCGAAAAATAGATTGACAAGCAGAAAAAGATCATCCCCAGTTAGATTGACTAGACTTTTAGCCAAAAATAAGTTTTCACAAGAAAAAAAGCAGCTCCGAAAGCCCGGTGGGAGGGGGTTGCATCCCCACTAATCCCCCACGTGGAACCGCCACTGGGCCGTGGCAGATAAATAAAAGCTCTAGTGGCGACCCAACTACTCCCACCCAACAATCCAGAGGTAGTAACCTGAAGCAGAAGAACAGAGAATACAGGGGCGTAGCGACGGGGGGGCATATCGGTATATATAGCCCCAAAATCAGACTGCCTTAAAATTTTCATGTGTTTTAAAGATTTTCACAGTTTTTAAAGATTTATACCCCCTCCCAATCACATTAAACCCCCCTCTCCCCAATCAAAATCCTGGCTACGCCTCTGAGGGCATACTGCTGGCCGTACTGTCAGTACCTTAGGTACCATTAATAATAATACTGTGAGGCGACGAGGCATATTTCTGTTGCCAGTATTGCCGCGGGGAACCAGCGTATTTCGTGTCTAAGTAGAAGCGGAGCTAATTATAATTAATGGCGACTCGTCGTGGAACCAGTCGAAAGCGAATGTCGGTTGTCGTTAACGTGTTTTCACGCCGCGCGACGTAACAGCACTCGAAGAAAAAAAGGCGCGCGCGGTTGCCTAGCAACGCGGTTTCTAGGCAACGACGGCGGTTCGTGGATGATGGAACCCTAGTTTAATTAAGAGCGTGTTGCTGCACGACTGTTCTTACTTACTTTAGATTTAATACTAATCAAAATGACAATCAAGCGATTCTATGTATACCACCGATCCCATAGAACCCACTACGTAACTTCTTCTGCTTCTGACACTCAAAAAGCAGAAACTGGTCTTATTAAGCGTTCGTTGACACCTAAAATTTTTAGTTATATTCTTAGTTTTTGTTCACTTTAATCTATTCGGCCTGTTTTAGGCCTATTTCATCTCCATTTCGCTGCACTCTTTCACTCCGGCACGCAAGTGACAGACACCATGGCAACCAAAGGCAAGAGTATTATTTCGTGTGAAATTACACGTAAGTGTGACGTAATCAGGCGACGTTTTTTCGTGTTCACCTCTGATTGCGTTCAAGAAGTGCGTCGCGAAGCTGCCTCGCGGTCTCATTTCAGCGTTGTGTGTGGCGCTCCAGTGCGTGTTTACCGCGGATACTTGTTAAGATATTCGGCATTATTCCCTCTGTTTTCGGTGAAGCTTAGGCTACCGCACGCACGTCGGAATGAATTTTCAGCAGCAGGGGGTGCAGATTTTCAGATTTTCCTAAGAAAAAAATTCGCATCTTAAAAAACCAGACGAGCAAAAAAGGTAATCAATCAAGGTAATCAATCAAGGTAATCAATCAAGGTAATCAATCAAGGTAATCGCGCTTCCTGACAAACAAAACAAAGATCTTCACACAAAGAATTTACTCTTATACCTCTGACTAGCAACAAATGTAATAACGTACAGAATTTCCTCTCTTTTTCCCGGGGGTGCAGGGGTGGAGATTCCTACGGACCTTCAGAGGGTGCGCTGCAACCTCTGAAGCCCCACTTCGTACGGGCTGTTAGTTAATGTCCTTCGTTCTCGTACAGTCAATGCATGGCGTTAGTGTATAGTATGAAATGGCTGGAAGTGCTCTATTTCGAACCCTGTAGATCGAAATTGAGAATGATATTATTGATTATTCTTGCAAAGGTTAAAGCAATGAAGAAGGAACAAGAGGAAAATGTGGATTTTGTCGGAGAATTTCTTCAATTCGACTAGGTTTTTACATATCTTTACGCCCTCTATTCAACAGGTCTTCAATTGGCTTCTCTAACACTGCGAACTAATTATAAAACTTGTTTTTGTTCTATATAAAACCTGTTGTATAAAGAATCAGCTATATCTTAAGACCCTTCTTATCTCTCGATCGACTTTGTAGACATTTGACAGAGAATAGATTTCTTGAAGACTTTGTATAATGTCGATTCAAACGGCTCACCATTTTTCGTAGCATTTTGAACCCTCTAGAATAAAATTGAGACAAAATATACTGATTATTCTAATATGGTTTGATGCAATGAAGATGGGGACACAAGAAAATGTGGATATTAATCGTTTCATCACTCCTTTGAATTTTTCGTATCTATCGCTTACTGTAGCAATAGTCATTCTGCAGGCCAATGTCAAACAGGGTATCATTTTTATAGCATTTTTGTAGTCTGTAAAACCTGTGATATAAGAAACCAGCTATCTTAAGACCCTCTTAAAATCTCGATCGACTTTGTAGACATTTGACAGAGAATTAGATGTCTGGGATAAATGACATAAATCCACCGATCAGAGAAGATCCTTAGCTTCGGAGGGATAAGGATTGATGGCGACAAGGCGACAGGTGGTTGACGCTGCAGACGACCACCTGTGCACCCGTCCAATTAGCACCGTTCTGCACTGAATGACCTTTGACCGGCTGCACTTTTGACGACGATTAAATGTGTTCTGATCGAATTTCCGCATTAAATCTAACGGAACACTATACTACTAATAGAAATGGCTACACCACAGTGGAGTACTGGTGCTGGAGTACTGGTACTGGAGTACTGGTACTGGAGTACTGGTACTGGAGTACTGGTACTGGAGTACTGGAGTACTGTCCTAGATATGACTGACTCCACGAGTAATTTTTCAACCGTGGTCCGCATAGGACTAATCTCATTAGTCACACTAATATGTATGAAATGATAAAGCACTAGGCCTTAAATTAGTAATACATTGGCGGATTAGGGGTCCCAAACAGTTAATTTACCCTCAAGGGCGTAGCCAGGAATTTGATTTGGTGGTATGATGTGATCTGAGGGAGTATAAATCTTAATAAACTTTTAAAATCCAAAAACACATTAAAATCTTAAGGTAGTCTGATTTTGGGGTATATATATACCGATATATCCCCGTCGCTACGCCCCTGTTTACCCTCAGGGCACCCCGGAAATTTCTCCACACGTTGGTTTGGCTTTGCTGGAGCGCATTGCGGAAGGAATCTTGCTGTACCGCGTGCCGTTTGCTTCAGAGCGTCATTTTTCACGTCGAGCAACATCCAAACTTCACGTGGTTCCATCAGTGCGTCACCTTTAATTTCTTCCCGACGCCAGTGCACGAGCTGGCCTACAACCTGTTCAACTTCGCCGCAGTCTACCTGGTGCCTTTGGTCGTCATCGTCGTCTCCTACTCGCTCATACTACGCGTCATATCGAAGAAAGCAAGGGAAAACCGCAGTGAGTGGAAAGTCAAACTCTTATAGGCCCTACAGGCTGTAGGCTATAGTAGTATACGGAATCCTCGCGAGGACATTACTTTCTGCGTTTTGACACGCGAAGCATTTTTGTGCTTTTAAAACGCGTCCGCTCTGGGCTACCGTACCTGACAGATTTGCTCTGTGTGTGTATGTGTATGTGTGTGTGTGTGGGTGGCTGGCGTTGTAGCTGTATTGCTGATGATCACGCGTCTGTGTGTCTGTTGCTTCTTATCGGCTTATTTGAATTAATTAATTCTTTCATGTCGGATCCATTTGAAGCTGGTGTTGCGCAGACATGAACATTTTAATTCAGCGTTGTATTTTTCCATCTAATATGTTGTCTTTAACCCTTCGTTACTTGCTTTAGCACAGGCAGTCAGAGATTATTATATATATATATATATATATATATATATATAGGCTTTTTAATTCTAGCTACGTACCTGACATATATATATATATATATATATATATATATATATATATATATATATATATATATATATATATATATATATATATATATATATATTCTAGAACGATTACCATGCCAACGAAGCAGTTTTTTCTGTTGTCACAGTAACGGAACACTCCTTGGTTACGAGAACGAAACGATTGCTGCGAAGGGGAGAGACAGCGAACTTCAGCCTAAGGGCCACCAACACGGGAATCATTCAACAGGCAAGAACGCGGACACTCAAGATGACAATCGTCATCGGTAAGAAACGAACTCTAGTTACGTGACGCAATTCAATAATGATTTATGTACCGCCTTTTCTACTGGAAAGCACATTTAACTCCTTAACTGGGGATCCCGGATATATCCGTCCATTTTGCATTGAGTTACAGTTAAATACACAGTTAAGGGGTTAAAAATCCAAGTCAGGCTTTAAAAATCGATCAATTTAGCAAATCACAGCGTTTCCTATCCACAAATTATCCCTTATGCTATAGCAATGGCCGGTTCGAATTAATACAATGTAATTATTATTTTAAAATTCATTGTCTATGAATCTTGTGGTCTTTTTTAATGCAAAGCAAATCACATTTACGACCATCGCATTCATTAACTTAGTAATCTTTGCCTACAAATCGGATCGTGACATGGATGATGATGATAGATGTTGCGTTCCAGCCATTAACCATCCTTGCGGAAGAACGTCTTTGGAACGAATTAATATTAATCGAAGATGCGGACACTAATGTTATTGCTTTTCGATCAATAGCCGCACTTTTCGACATCAACCAGGCCCGCCCGAAGTGGGGGTGCGGGGGGGGGGTGCAGCTGCACCCCTGGAAAAAATGTAGGGGTGCAATAGACCCCCTGGAAAGATGATGGTCTGCACTCCATCTGCACCCTCTGTATCCTGAAATACAGAGGGAGCAGAGGGGGTGCATAGTGTGCCGAGGACCATTTTTGTTTGTCAAGCTATTTTTAAGGTAAAATCGAGCGTTGACGACCTTTTTTGGTTGTCAAGGATTCGAAAGAGAACAATTTAACTTCGGAAAAATCTGTACCCCTGACCAAAATTCGTTCCGACGGCCCTGACATCATCGGTAGTCTCTTTAAGATTTTTCCATAAAATCTTGACGAAAGCGAACCGAAACATGATTCTCCGAGGCCATCTGTCGACTCCTGTATATTCCACGATAGCCCCGTGGCTGGTGAACAAGAAGTCTTTTTCCAAATCCCGATCGATAGCTTCTCTTCACGTCAGACACAAATTATCGCCTAAAACATCCAGAATTCTTACTCGTCTTGTTTAACCCCTTAACCGTGTATTTAACTGTAACTCAATGTAAAATGGACGGTTATATCCGGGATTCCCAGTTAAGAGGTTAATGCAGTGGTTCTCGCACAGGACAGACCCAACTGAACCGCTATAAACCTTGTTACTGTTGTATTCTAACTATTGTCGCTTGATAACGGTCAAAATAGTCATCGTCTAATATAGAAATATTGAGTGCTTTGCTGAGACGAAGTTCCAGCTTACAATAAGATTTGGAATCAGGTTCAACGTTTCGATCGTACTTGATCCACTGCAGTGGCAACATAGAGTGTTGGTAAATCCATGTACTCTATCAATCTTCATTTGCAAGATTCGCCAGTAAGCAATCAACCCCCACTCTTGGCCGTCCTCTGCCGGTAGCTTTTAAAGTTGAACTACAAGTTTTACTGCATTGTTCACTTGTCTATCTGCAAGATTCTGGACCCGCATTTTGGATATCTATCAGATATCTGACTGCTTTAAAGGTTTGAAAATCTATAAAATGTATAGCCACCATTATTATATTTTGCAATATAGACACATTAATAGGGTGGAAAGTGACGGATTTTTCTACTCCACTGACATCACTGCAGGGTGTTTGAAGGTTCTAAATAGAAATTTGGGTGAAATATTGACATGAATTTTTGGGTCGCCCGAAAATTTTTCATGGACTATATAGTCCAGGGTTTTTTCGAAATTTGAGCGAAAATTTGTGGTGTCGTAGAGATTTCATATTTGCACCGATTGAAGCCCCGTCGATGTCTACAAGGAATCTGGAGACTGCAACGTCCTTCTGCAATTTACTTGTCTATCTGCATCGTCTTTCCTTATTTATATCGCTTACAAAGCCCGTGCAAAGACGAGCGGGTATTTCACAGCTGCGCACGAAATATAACTGAAACGCATGCTTTGAGATTTAAGTTAATACTACTTGATGGATTTACGGACAGTTAGGCCTATATCTGACAGTGTTTATTCTAGGCCTGTTTTTTTGGGGGGTCTCCCCACAGTTTGAAAATTCCCCCTCAAAATTTCTATATGTTGCGTCAAGGTTTTTGGGCAGACAAGCCATCCCCCAAACATGTAAAACTGCCCCCCCAAAGTCAAGGTGGCTAGAATAAACACTGACTGGTGTTGTTTTTTAGCAAGTAATTTTGATTCGCTGCTTTTATTGTTTGCGTTAGTTTCAGTTTTCATCATCTGTTGGACTCCGTACTTCGTCATCTCCATTTGGTACTGGTTCGACTAGTAAGTGGAGCCCCGGATTCCTTCTGTAAGAGATCCGTCCAGTGTGTGCGAAACACGTTACCATTTTTAACATTTACCTTCAACAGGCATGGGTTTTCCTTTTACGTTGGGCATACAAGTAGACCTATAGGCTCCAATGCTTCACTCTCTCTTAGAGACAGAGAGAGAGAGAGAGAGAGAGAGAGAGAGAGAGAGAGAGAGAGAGAGAGAGAGAGAGAGAGAGAGACAGAGACAGAGACAGAGAGAGAGAGAGAGAGAGAGAGAGACAGAGACAGAGACAGAGACAGAGACAGAGACAGAGACAGAGACAGAGACAGACAGACAGACAGACAGATAGACAGATAGACAGAGACAGAGACAGACAGACAGACAGACAGACAGACAGAGACAGAGACAGAGAGAGAGAGAGAGAGAGAGAGAGAGATCTGTGCAATGTTACAATAATCCTAAGTGTCTTTGATTTGAGAAAGTCAAAATGCTTTTGAGAAACTTTTGCGTTAGATTCTTGTCAATTAATTTGTTGACTGCTCTTGAGGATTAATGGCTTTGGCAGTGAAGAATTTTTTTTGTAAAATACACATCCTCCTTTCTTGACGGATTAGTTCATTCCGCCTAATTGACGACAGACCAAACGTTAAGGTGTCTGCGAGAGACTTAATGACGAGCTTTTCGGGGTAAATGGAGAACTCTTCCCAGATGTGCGTGAGAGGCAGAGTGAAGATTTTTCAATTGAATGCCAAAACGCCGCGCCTGTGTGTTTGGGCCCAAGTGGGTGGCGTGTTTCTTCGTCGAACTTTTGTCTTTCCCAAATTATTTGGGGGCAATTTCAAGCCTTTGGAGCGGCGAATCCCCAGAAAGATCTGACTGAATGCAACACTAGATGGAGACTGGATAGTTGCTATAGTGGTGATGCTATAGGCCTATAGATCTTGTTAATAATAATAATAATAATAATAATAATAATAATAATAATAATAATAATAATAATAATAATAATAATAATAATAATAATAATAGTGATTTTGCGTGGTTTAGGAGGCTACTGCCTGTGTGAAAGCCACTGTTTAATGCGTGTTATTTCTTTGTTTATAGTGGTTCTGCTTCGCAGATAAACGCGAAGATTCAACTCGGCCTCTTTCTCTTCGCAGTTTCCAACTCTTGTGTCGATCCACTCGTATATGGTAATATATTCACTGAACGCAAGCACTCCATTCAACCCAACCCAACCCCGTCCGCAATAATAGCAGACTTGGATGAAAATGTGGGAGAGCTCCAATGCCTGTCCCCTACCTAGCTTAGTCTCTTACTAAATTGGGACTAAAATCCAGCGGTCTAGTAGAAGTTTGCGCCTATTGTAGGCAAAATTCGATCGTAGGGTACGTATTTTGACATATTAATATTGATCGGGACCTATTTAAAATCTCATATCAGATGTCTTTGTAAAGCGCTCTTGACTATGGCCTTCGCCAGGCAGATAGCGCTATATAAATTGTCGTTTAATAATAATAATTATTATTATTATTATACGTATGATACGCGTAGGCCTCTAAGTCCAGGGGACGTAGGCTAACGTACGGTCGAATCCTGTGCACAGGCCTGTATAAAGAGCATAGCATCCAATCGTAATGTACCACTGATACATTGTAAACCGGTTATTATCAGTGTTACATTGGCGTAGCCACTGGGGAGTCCCGGGGCCCGCCTCCCCCCTATTCAGATCGGGACCGGTCGTGAGATTTGAGTAGTTGGAGGGGTGGTGGTTAGTATTAGATTGAAGATAACGCATCAGACAGCAGACTGTTAAAAGTTTGAGACGACGACCTTTTTTGCTAGGCCCTTATTCTGGTAACCTGGCTACGCCACTGTAATGTTATTGTTACTGTTGTTGGTTAGGATGTGTGAGAACCGCAATTTGTGCTTAAGCGAATTTTTAACGAATATTATTAACGACTGATTTGTGTTCAGAGGCGTAGCGACGGGTGTATCGGTATATATACCCCACACCCCAAAATCAGACTACCTTAAAATTTTTAATGTGTTTTCTAAGATTTTCAAAGTTTTTAAAGATTTATACCCCTTCCCGCCCCAATCACACTATACCCCAAATCAAATTCCTGGCTACGCCCCTGGTTGTGTTCTGGTTCTGCAGTAGGATTATGGGCAATGCGTTTACTTGTTCTGTTGTTTTCAAAGGAATGTTTTCTACCGTTTTTCGTCGCTCAATGAACAAGCGATTGCAACGCATTCGTTCGTTTTTCGACTCCGCGTCGAGGGTCAAAGGTCTCCTGAGGTCACGACCCGGGGTCGAAGGTCGCGGGGGTTATTCAATGACCGCTGGACCGAGGCCTGGTTTCGTGATGAATCCGGAAGCCAGACAACGCCCGGCCGCCGTGAAAAAGCACATAGACGCTATTTTGTAGGTCCACTCCACCGTGTATAGACCTATATTATATGGCGCTTCACTTCTAAAATTCCAACATTATAGAAACTTCTGTCAAACCTTTCTCTCGCAGGTTGATGTCAAAGGCGGCTCCACAGACATGGGCGACCGCAGGAATTTTTCCAGCAGGTGGCAAAACACATTACAATGGTCACGGTTAATATTTTAGCAAGATTTTCAAATTTCTATGTGAAATATTGGTATTTGCAGTTTCCAGGGGGCAAGTGCCCCCTTTTGCCCTAATGTGCGGGCGGCCATGTCCACAGAGTGCCCCTTCTATTGAACGCCTGGCCCCAGTGGCCTTCCATCGAGGGTAATATTCTTCCTGCACACTGTGCTGCTTTATGAAAAATAATTGGCCCTATGCTTAGAAGTTGCCACTCCAACGGCCCCCACTTGCCAGATACCGGAGCCGCCACTGGTTGATATAAATTGAAGAGCAATTAATGAATGTACACCGTAGAGGCGTACGAGAGTCATGTGAATTGCTCAAAACCAATAAGAATTTTTCAACGGGAGGGGATGACTGTTGTCATAATCGGAAAACTTTAGTTGCCCTGCAGCTTTCAGTAACTTCTAATAAATGCCACTGTACAGATTGTAGTTCTTGCCTTTCGATGTATTCACATTTTTTTAACCAAAGCTTTCCACAAAAAAGACGTAACCTGATAAAGAAAAAGTTAATTTAACAAACGAAGATGAACACAGCATAATAGGCAAATAAAAAATTGAATTTACCCTATGAGAGAAACATATGATTCTGTAGGCTGACTAATTTTTGTATGTTAAAGATTTTAGTTGTTTGACATAAAACAATCCTGGTCTTTCTGTCTAAAAGTATTCACAGAAATATCAGAACTATTGTTTCACTGCCATTCATCAGTGCAGTGACCTAGATCATCATCACCACAATGCTTTCCAACCTAGTGTACAGAGAGTACACATCCATCCAAGGCATGCATATTGTTTACACGTCATAGAGTGGACTTCCCAGCGGAATGGACTGCCATACCAATTGAATGGCCCAACATAAACGGAATATTTAGTACATGCTCTGCCAGCTGGATGGGTCCATCCATATAGCACGTACGCACTGTGGGGGAGGGGTGCTGGGTTTTGGAGATTTTGCGCGTGTACTGTGTGTGCAACAGGGTAGCCTAGGGTAGGATTTGAAAATATGCCTATTTTGCATACGTACTATATGGATGAGCCCTACTGAAAGATAAAAAATAGGCCACATATTGCTGTTCCTCGATAACATCATCCGTCATGCGGTACTTCATCCACATGGTACGTCATCTACGAAGTACCTTCTTTCTTCCATGCTTGAGGTACTGATGCTGTAGGAGGTTCTTACGTTCGTAATAAGACTTTCCGCATCCGTGATAGTCGCACTGAAATTGCTTGTCTGTCGAGATGACCGGCCGTCGTACGACTCGCCAGTCCATCGACTGAGAATTCACGCCGAAGCAGCAATCGGAAACGTACGCCTGCTCTTCCTCATCTCCAACCTGAACAACATCACAGCATAAGAACTGAACGTCAAAGTCAGGAAAATCTGAAAATGTCACATTAATAATGATCAACGACCAGACAGTTCACGCATCGGTGAAATAATTGACAACATTTATTGCTCAACAACACAAGACATTCACTGATTTTTCATGTTATGCTGCAAAATTTACCATTTACTTTTACTAATGACAATCCGAAAAAAATATCTACATGCATCTGACATGCAAGAAATTGAATTACAGCAAAAGTTACGCCACAGGCGTAACCAGATTTATTCTGGTTAATGTTGACCAATGCAAAAGCTATTCTGAGTCGTGTTAAATTACAACGACTAAATCAACGAGCACAAACCCTTAGCCTTTTCACCCTGCGATCCCTGTAACCAATATGCTATGAAGCCTAAATATCGGCCATGCGGCAATAAAGGGTTAAACCTTTGTGAAGTTTATCGATGTATGCGACAGTTTCTTTAATACGAATACAGTTGTTTTTATAGGAGGGTGGATCGCCATCGCTTATAATTAAATTCCATGCATTAGATTAGAATTTTGGAAAAGAAAGTTGTATGCCATGTCAGTTTTATAAAATAAGCTAACAGCACAAAAATGAAAACAAACAAACAAAACACAGATACGTGCAGCGTGAAATACAAACACCAAGGCATAGCGTATCCATACAAATTCCGGCCGAAAAATAATTAATTCGAGCGAACATACAAGGAAAGGTCGGCCCATCAAGGAAAAAGAGTGCCGTGCTTCTCGCGCTGGTGCCGGTACAGATTGTACTTTTGGTAAAATGTTTTGCCACAGAGTGCGTACTGGCAGACGTAAGTTTTTTCGGCAGAAAAGCGCGTACGGCGCGACACTTGCGTGACAGGCAGAGGAACTGTAGGTTTGTATGTCAGGTGAGTCCGCGGTCCGAAACGGCACAGCTGTAAAAACACACACACCAAGTACAGAAAGAAGAAAGAATTACGGTGAATAAATAAATAAGCGATGCCATTAGTTTCTGACGCTGGGTTACAATGTTAGGCACAGACAGAGAGGTCTCACGAAATGCTAAAACAAAGACCGGTAAAAAAAAATGTATAAAATTATATATTCACAAGAAAACATCAAGAAAGCGGTGTATAGAGGCAGTCAAATATATTTCAACATTAAATACAAAACCCAAATCTTGGCTACAATTATTTGAAAGGTTAATTCAGGAGAGAACCCAGGATTTGCTAATAAGAATTTTTTAAACTTCATATTTCTTATAATCAAATACTTTTACAACATTTTATTGAAAGTTTGTTACCGCTCGTATTTTGGAAATAATCAATGAGAGCTGACTAAAGCCAAAAGGCAACAATTTTGATTAATTCTGCAAGCCATGCTATTTCTGAAATCAGTGAAATATATATTCCTTTAACCCCTTAACCATGTATTTAACTGTAACTCAATGTAAAATGGACGGATATATCCGGGATCCCCAGTTAAGGGGTTAAGAAGCAGAGCTTCAAAGCTGATTTTAAAATATTAGCTGAACAATAACCCTAACTGATAAAAATTTTAACAGTAAATTAATGAATCAATCAGTCGCTAATCAACAGTTGAACGGTAACATTTTGTGAGACGTGCAATGTAATGTAAGGTGAGACAAAACCAGAAAGTAACCTGTAAGACTCACTATAGAGGGAACCGATGAGGTGGACAATGCTTACCGCTCCGGTGGGAAGAAAGCCATTTCTGTCGCGTGACTGAACGGTCGACCACGACATGTTTGGAATGCCCTCTGAGCCGAAACTCCGACCCTCAATTGGGTTTAGATTTGAGCAAAGTCTATCCGGTGTCCAAATATTTTTATTTGTCGTCACACTGCACAACGTTGGAACAAAATCACCGATCGCACCAAAGTTTGATGCTGTCAAGGCGCCCGAATGTGTGGCAGGTTCCAGAATCTCAGTTTCCGCGCCATCGTCAGATTCATCATTTGGAACAGCCAGACAACCCTCGTCTCCTGGTTCGTTTCGACGAATCCTTTTAAGCGACCTGGGCCGGTCGTACATTTGGTCAAAAGCAGAATTTGATTTAGAATTAGAACACACCTCCTTTGCTGAATCAGTCATGCTGGCTTGCATATCTAGATAGTCATTTTCAATTAACAAGAGATCCTCACTAGCTTCAGACTTAACTGGGACTGAAGCTGTCATGAATTCATGTGAATGGGTTGAATCTAAAGAAAATTTAATCTCAGACTCCGAATGAGAAATGTCAAGCTTGCCGCTTAATGAATTGCACTGGAAAGAACTTTCCGCGCGGCCCTCATCTACAATGTCCCCAGAACTGATATGGAATGCATTCGTTTTTTGAGATCGAGGATAAGAAGAATGATTTGATTGCAATCTTTTCTCATTGTCCTGTTTAATGGCTTGAGACGAAGGGGCAAAATCTTCAACAATTTCATTCAAATGTACAATAAAGACTTCATCATCATCCAAGGTCACGCCAATCAAGCCTTCGACCTTCAACTGCTTCATAAAGTGAAGGCCATTCTTACAAAGGAGTGTAACTGTATCTGTAAGAAGACTTCGCACTCGCTCCTGATCGGGTTTCATTGCAAGTGCAAAATAATAACGCGTTCAGGAATCAATTTCCAAACACTACGAATGGAAATGATCAGTGCTTCAAACTTCTTTAAGATTTAACAATTAACACTGGCTGGCAAAATAGACAACGAAGACTGTTCCCACTTCGAGACTGATGGCTGAAATAAGAAGTTAAATTAGCATGAATGACAGAATATATTTTATTTTCTCTATTGAAACAATTTTTGATGAAAATGGCATTTCCCATATCTTGAACTGCAACTCTGACCTTCAAAGTCCTAACAGTTTCACTCATTCACACAAACACTCACGCAAACGCTCTTTGCTATCCTGGTATTTCAAAGCTTATACAAATCCTAAGCTATGTTCAATTTACAATTCCTCCAAAATACTACCTCTTAAGCCACAACACCATGACAACCAGTGCATTATCATCACGAGACAATACAAACATAGTAATAGAAACAATCATTATACAGAAGCAATCAACTGCATAAATTTATAAATATGCAATTTATATCAATCGGTCCTACTGTGTGGAGCAGAAAGCTGGAAGTACTCAAGTATCAACAATGCAAAGATACAGAGCTTTGTAAACAGGTGCCTGCAAAAGCTGGTAGGCATATGCTGGCCAAATAAGATAAGTAATGAAGAACTATGGAAAATCACAAAACAAAATCCAATCGAGAAGCAAATACAAAAGAGAAAATGGAGTTGGCTAGGACTATGTACCTTAAGGAAACCTATATCTTGTATCACAAGGCAAATGTTGACGTGGGAACCCCAGGATAAAAGAAAGAGAGGAAGACCGAAAAACACATGGAAAACACACTGGAAAAAGAGATGAGGGTAAACGAGATAAAATGGTCAACTATGGAAGTGATCGCGGAAGACAGAGCAAAGTGGAGAGAACTTGTCAGCGGCCTATTATGCTCAACAAGGAGTGCAAAAAAGGCTAAACTGAACTGAACTGTTATCAATTCTGATATATTCGACCTAAAGGCCGACTTGAATTCTGAGTACGATTTACACCCTCTAGCAATCATCCACTGGTATCGGTGTTTCGATATATTGGCGCTATATAAGTGTTTCGATCGGCATTTGTCAGACTCACAGTCACAGTGGCGGTCAAGAACGAAAGGTGCACAAACCACGAGACATATTTTCAAATAACATTTTGTTAGTTATTTAAACGGCAACAAAACCGGTTTAAAAGGAAGAGTTGGAACCATAAAACATATTCAATCAAAATCTCTTAAATATATTTTCTCTAGCGTTCTTGTTACAAGTGCATTACTCTGTCGCCCATAGAATAAATCACAAGCGCCTCACGACAGGGAAGCAGAAAATGACACAGACCAATCAAAGCAGTCTAATCCATAGACATTCATGTTATTAGCTTTTCTATAAATCTAATGGCGGCCGAAGCGGGAGACGGAAAAAAGTTTGTATGCATTGTGACAATGTGATAAATCCTATATGCTGAATAAAACTTTGATGCGACACGTCCGAAAAGCTCACAATGGAATACCGATACCGAAACATCGGGATAAAGGAAGACAGCCTAAGAGAACAACTGGCAACGAGTACCATGTGATCAGTGTAAACAAGTTTTTGCGGCTAAACGGTAAGAACCCAAATTTAATTGAGTTTCTAGCTTTCCACTACAGCTCTCTCTTCATATAATTATTGTGAAGTACTGTAAGGCGTTTGTCGATGAGATAAACGATGAAAATCAATGTTATTTAGTGTTTCTCTTCAGTCAGATAACCTGTAGCAACTTGCAAGGTTCTACAGTCATGGGGAGAGTTGGGAATTTTATGGTGACCTCTAACCTACATTTTGGGTTCAAAACTGGGGTGGGATGCTCAGGTGCTTTATACACGGGATCTTCTATATCTTCAGAGATCAAGTTTTTGGCTGTTAAACTTCTGACCGCCTGTTGGTATGACGATGCTGTTTCTATCTTAGTTAATTGGGGGGGGGGGGGTTAATAAGTCACCTCAGTAGAAATGCATGCAAGCTGTCATTTCTGCTCTTGACATTTTTAAAGCTTTTGATAAAATTAGTCACTATAGGCTGTTTTTGAAGCTGATACGAAGGAAAAGCCCTTGGTATTTTATTGAAGTTTTACTCAACTGTTATGCCAAATGTAATGTTATGGTTAGATGGGGTAATGCCTTGTCAGAATCTTTCACTGTAGTGGTTGGGGTACTACAAAGAGGGGTTCTTTCACCTTTGCTACCCTCAACCTCACCCTTGACGCTTTCTTTCATAGGCTACTAAGACGTAAATGTGGATGACCCCTCTATTAGATTCAGTTGAATTTCATCAGAATATCAATGTTGAAGATACTGCTTGCGTTGACGGCAGACGATTGATATGTGAAGGATGATTCACAGGTGTATGTTTGAGAGATGACAGACTGGTAAAAGATGATGGATGACTAATCCTTGCATTGTCAAATGTCAAACATGGTATCAATTATATAATATTTTTGTGGTCTATAGAACCTGTTATACAAGAAACCAGCTCTCTTAAACCCCTTCTTATCTCTCGTTCGATTTTTTAAACATTTGACAGAGAACAGATTTCTGAAAGACTTTGCATAGTGTCGTTTCAAATGGCTCACCATTTTCCGGGGCATTTCGAATGCTCTAGGATAAAATTGAGGCAGAATATATTGACATTTCTAGTACGGTTTGACTCAGCTAAGCTGGGGACACACGAAAATGTTTTTTTAATTTGTTTCATCACTCTTCTCAATTTCGCATATCTATAGCCTACTGTAGAAATAATCATTGGATTGTCCAATGTTAAACAGGGTATCAATCATATAATATTTTTGTGGTCTATTAAACCTCTGATACAAGAAACCAGCTATATCTTAAGATCCTTCTTATCTCTCGATCGACTTTTTAGGCATATGGCAGAGAATAGATTTCTGAAAGACTTTGTATAATGTCGACTCAAATGGTTTTAACAGATAGGCAATGATTATACAACGCTCAGACTGGTCAAGTCTTTTTGTAACAGACGTTTGCTACTGCAGCCTACAGTAGGCCTATGCTGTAAGGCACCGTGAACTATTATAAAAGTCCATGTCACGTGCACTTTGTTTAGCGTGAATGGTCTTCATTTCTTTGCTTCGGCGATTGGTCCATCGCTCTCTCTCTCTTGCCTCCCAGGTCCTGCTGTTGATTTTATTGCCCGATCTCTTCGCCAGTTTCTGTCTCGACCAGCGTGTGACGGCCAATATTGCGACCGCGTTGGCCGCCATAGTAATATATATATATATATATATATATATATATATATATATATATATATATATATATATATATATATATATATATATATATATATACGCGTCTAGAGCTCATCCTGTGGCCGTGCCGTGACAGATTGTGATCTAATGATTCGGCTTCGTTTTTTTCTCACCTCCCGATTGTACACGACGGGCAGGAAAAAAGCAGGCCCTGCTCATTCATTCATTCCTTTAATTCCTTCATTCAACCATTGAATGAATGAATGAATTAATGAATTAATTAATTAATTACACGACGGCCAGGAAAAAAGGAGTCTCTGCTCAGTAGGGTGACTTCTCAGACTGAGTTGTTGTTGCTTCTAGATGTTGTTTAGCATATTTTGCCAATATTAAAATGCCGACGAACAGATGGATGGTAGCGTTTTCTAAAATATATGGAACTTCTCTAAAGCCTAAACAGAACATTACTATGTACTGTATTTTGATTTAAGAGTCGGCTATGGTTAAATTATATAGAGCAAGTACCGCTGGAGCATTTGGTAATAACTGGAAATGTGGAGGGGAAAGGGCTAGAGGAAGGCAGAGAAGCACCTGTGTAGGCTGCCTAAGAGGAGGAATTGAGAGAGTAAAGAATAACATTGAATTAATAAGAGGATATCAAGATTGAACAAAGTGAAAATCCATGGTCGCTAACGTAGAAATACACAGCACCTAAAGGAGAAGAAAACCTCGCATATGACTGCCAGGTGCATTTGGAACGCAAATTCTTCATGCATTAATGCATTTTTGCAAATGCAATAGAGTACAGTCAAACCCTGTTGATATAGCACTCGACTGTTTGCATGATAGAAGGACTGAATGCGTGAGAGTAGAATTCTGCTAATGTTCTAATGGCAGGAAGACTGACGTTGAGACCAAACACGTGACATTATCAATTGTCATTGACTTTCGACTGAAAGTCAGTGCTCAAACCGAACTCAAAGATGGCGCAGTTTTTTTTTGGAACGCCGGGTAGGCCTTGTAAGTCTGGCGTCGAATAAGGTCGGCGCCGACGACGACGACGACGGCGGCGGCGGTGCAATCGAGGCGCTTGACTCGAACGAGATCACGTGACGAGTGTCCAATGCCGGAAGTCGATTCATCAGTCGGGATACAGGTAGGTCTCGATTAGAACAGGTTGCTGTGCACAGGTAGCATCATCCGGGGGTGATGCTGTTGACGGCAATGCGGACAGGGATCAGTTCCAAACTGCCGTTTTGGTTGACACTGCAGCAGGATCACAGCACTATAAGGCAGTGTTTATTCTAGGCCTTCTTAGGGAGGAAATTTCCCCCCCCCTAAGTTTGAATATTCCTCCCCAAATTTTTTTAGATGTTGGCTGGGGGAATGGAAATCCCCCCCAAACGTGTGGAAGCTCAAACCTTGTCCCCCAAACATTTCAACCCCAATGTCAAGTGGGCTAGAATAAACACTGCTATAAGGTCACACGCGGTATTCACGTAGACAAATCTAGGTCGTTGGCTGCGGTATCACTTATATGTTGACAGTGCAGGCAAAATATGTAAATATTTATATATACAGTGCAACAGGCATGCAGCGTTTATTGACTTCTAGTATCTACGGCCTTGCACTGCACGACTCGGCAGTTATAGATTCTGGAATCTGGATAATTATATCCCAAGATTTGCGCACTAGGCATCCTTCTGGAAGTCGTTCCAATGAATTCTCTGGATCTTTTGGATCAAAGATCTATATGCTAACATTTGCGTGATTTGCGAGTCGGCGATCTTATAGTTTCTAATTTCGAGGTGAGAATATTATAGGCTACGTCTCATTAATGATAAATTTATCTGCAACTGTCGAACTGTAACTTACTTACTGATGTCATTTAATATTATTTAAGCGTAAATGGAATGACGTGGAATATATAGCAGTGGCGTAGTCAGGATTTCCGCAAGGGCGGGGGGGTGGTGGTTTTTGTCGTGACCAACTTTGGGAAAATCTTGACAAGCAAAAAAGGTCATCCTCATTTTTTCTACTTTACAGATGCTGACAAGCAAAAAGTCCTCGACGTACCAGCCAAGGGGGGTTCAACCCCAAAACCGCGTCCAAAAATAAAAATGCATGGAAACACGTTAACAAAATTTTTCGTCGACGGCTAAGGAGGTTTTAACCCCCAACACCCCCTTGGCTACGCCACTGATATATAGGGCTTGTTTCATATTGGGGTTATTTCTCGAAGACTTATCCGCCACATCATCAGGCATAGATATTTTATCATTTGTTTATTATAGCAGCAGAGTAGACAGCTAATACGGAACTACTCTTACAGGCGCTATAGAAATATAAGATATGTAATATTGAGTCAATGATTGCACACACACAAAACCAAGAAGTTCTTAATAATTCTAACCGCCAGGGAAGTCATTAGGTTCATAGGCCTATCTTCTCTTTACAATATTCAGCCGGAGCTTGAAGTGAATGTGTGTGTGTGTGTGTGTGTGTGTGTGTGTGTGTGTGTGTGATAGAGAGAGGGAGAGGGAGAGAGGGATGACAGGATTGCATCGGTCGGAAGTCAATCAGGTCGTTCGCACAATGGCAACAGGTGTGCATTTTGAAGGACGCCATTGTTAGTGTAGCAGGTGCTTTCTAGAGAATCACAGCAATGCCTTCTGTTCGGCTAACGAAGCTCTTAAGACGCTCAAAACCCAGAGAACGGATCATCATCATAACTGACGTCACCCTACAGAAGTCTCACCAGTGAAGCTTGTTTTCAATGTCAGATAAACACTTCAGACATATTTTGATAGACATAATATTAATAAAGACCGTATAGTGACAGACCAGCAGTTTTACTCGCATATTAAGCCTAATATACATAAATATAACATAGATATAAATAATATGAAGAAAATACTATGAGAAAATATTTCTGCCCATAGACAAAGATATTAGTAATTTACAGTAAGTCACTGCTACTGCAATACTTTGCAGACCTGTTAGGAGTACCTCTTATACAGGGTGGCGCAAAAAACCGGACTAGTTACATTTAAGTTTGCATTTAATATAGTCCGTTTTTTGCGCCTCCCCGTATTAGCATTAGCGTAACCACGAGAAGGCCGGACCATCGTTGTCGAGGTTAGATTCTTACAAACCTATGATAAAATTCTGTCTGGAGACGAGGTTAAGATGATTGTCGATAAGTTTTTTTGTATAGTCTAAAATATCGATACAAAGCTCGACGTTTGAATCTAGTATCTCCATACATTTTTGTGGAAAACGTTTAAAACAATAAATAACATCAAACCAGAAAAGCAAAACAAGAGTTGAACACCGTTACATTTTACCGGAGAGAATTTCGATTGAAAAGGAAACTAGAAAACAACAATTTTTTAAAAACATTCTCTTCATGAGTATGTATAGTTGAAAATTAAGACAGATTCAGACTTCTTTGACTTCCTTGCAAAGAGGATTTTTTATGTTGGGCCAACGGATAGATGGCTGCATTACTTTGAAGAAAGAAATAAAGAAGTGTCGTGGACTGTTGGCGCTATAAAATTCAATAAAGTCAGAACGCCTGCATGGTCAGAAGTTAATTCAGTTATGCGGCCGCTGATCGAGAAAAGCTCGAACTGAATGATGTTCACACGGCCGGCGGTCGTAAAGTCGTAAATTTCTATTCTTACAGTCGAAATCGCAAGTAAGTAAGTAAGTAAGTAAGTGTCTCTGGGTAATCCATGGACAGGATTACGGTTGTCTGAGATGTATCGGCAGACTTCGCTACAGCGCGGCGTATTTATCTAGTTTAGCCTGATTAACAATAATCCGTTCTTTGCTGTAATCTGCCTAGATTAGGATTAACGTGGCAGCATGTCATCGATATGTTTCATCGGTACCAGTGTTGTCCGGTAACGACGTAGAAGTAACGCGTTACAATACTTAAGTACAATAATTATTCTGAGTACTTCGTACTGTAACGAAGTACACAAGTTACACAGTACGTGTTACTTGCAACGAAGTAAACTTGTATGCAGGTATTAGTACTTTTACTTCGTTAAATTATGTCTTCTCACGTATCGTTACAAGTATAGGCTACTGCCTGCCTGACCTGAACTGAAAGAAATCTACAGCAGTCGCGTCGTCCTTCATCTTTACAATAGGCGCGGTTACTTTTTATCCTCGGATCCATCCGCCCACTGTCCGGGGACAACGTACTGAACTCGTAAAGAGATACACTGTATATTCCAGCAATATTTCTCCTAATGGAGCCGTAGGCGCTGGGAAAAGACTCGGAATAGGAACAGGGGCGTAGCCAGGAATTTGATGGGGTGTATACTGTGACTTGTGGGGGTTTATATATTTCAAAAACGTTGAAAATCTTTAAAACACATTAAAATTTTTAAGGTAGTCTGATTTTGAGGGTTAATAAATATACCGCCCCTGTCGCTACGCCCCTAAATAGGAAGAAAGAAGCGATAATCATAGAGTTCATATGGCACTTCATTACATTACACAGTGTAAGTAATTGTAGATAAATCGTTTGAATTTTTTACGCCGTGTCCAAAATAAAACGAACGCATTTATTTATAGTATTCGTGCAACGTCTATATAAATTAAAGCCTGTCGAATATATCATGTTTTGCGCTTTTGCATAAGCTGCAGTAGGCCTAGATTCTCTTCTGTTTCTCTTTAAGCGAATAGTTTTAACTTGTGGAGCTAAATTAATTTTATTATTGCCGTTTTTATGATGGAACAGTCGACAAGATGAAATTTAATTAGTAATTTTAGTATAAGTCCACAATATTATGGGTTTGGTGAAATTCTCTGTCACCAACCTCCACTCAAGCCCTAACGCATCAGCGCCGCTGACGTATAATATTATCATAGTCAGAGAAAAATTCCTATCTCATGGAAGCCAAAATGACTATTACTATTTCTATTGCAATTTCTATCCGCTCTCTAGCGCTATTTAGGTCTGTGTTTAATTAATTGATGTTCGCTTCAAAGCGTTGATCAGAAATTCCCTCAGCGATTTATTTGTTGGAAACGATTTTGTAGACGAACAGATTTTAATTAAACTCGCGTCTTCGACAATCAAACGGGATATGGTTTACCTGTGCAGAGAAAACGTATTAGAAAGAGACAGGTAACTTCGGCCTATGCTCTATAGGCTGCGGGGTTTGTCTTTTAAACATAGAAAAAGGTTGATTCTAAAATTGTGCAAATTCCGATATAAGGCTATAGTCTTGTAGCAAGACACCGCTCCGTAATGTAAATCATTACTGAGTTTACATCTGCATCATAGAAAATACGGCGCATTGCTGTTTTTTTCACCAGTTACCACTAGAAATTCAATGATGCGACCCTGGGTGCCAGATTCTCCCTTTGACAGCCGCGCATAGCCAGGGTTAAGTTACGGTCAGTGCTGGTGTCGCTGTTTGTAATTTCCGTATAAAGAAAAGGAGTTCCTCTTATAAACAGCAATTCCACCGAAGTTGACGAATATTCCCAAAAGTGTGTGCCCCCACCAAGAAAGTCATCGATGTCGTTGGTGTGTCCGGCTCTAGGATTTGGCAAGTGGGGGAAACTCTAATCATGGGGCAAACCATTTGTTGTTTAATGTATGTAGCACATAGGGTCCCAATTACAGCCAGGCTCTTAGGGGAGGCACGGGTTGGCCCCGGTGGAGCCGCCACTGGTTGGCTTTGAGTCGGTTGGTTCTTCTTTCAGACGAAAGCGCTTTTTTGAAATTTCGCACATCGACGGCCGATGGACTTAGATTGGGCAGTCGACAAAAAACCAATCGACAAATCACGATTTTTCAGCGAAATCGTCTTCAAAGCGTCCTTCCCAACCGCTTTTTCCCCTCCCCAACTAGCCTCTCTCCTTCCCTCCCTCTCTCTTCCCCAGTGAATTATCATGTGTGATTTAGCGGGTCCTGCGTTGTTATTATAAGGTTCGGCGCTTTTTGGTCGCGCGCCGCGATCGCTTCGAACAACAGCCGTTTGCCTGCATCAATCATCGACGCGGGCGATAATAGAGGGTGAGGGCGATAATAGAGGACGCAGAATAACCGGGATGCTGGTTGCCATGGCTTCTGTGGCAGAAAAAAGTCTGTTGATGCTACAGGAACAGCAGACGACAGCAAATCTATTCCCTGTGAGTCAGTGGATGGGGTGGGGTGTCCCGGATAATAATAGTAAACGGAAATCATTTGCGTGATTTATTTCATTGAATAATTCTGTTATCCATTAAAAACAGTGGCGGCTCCACATGGGTGACCAGGGGTGCAGTGTCCCCTATTGAATGCCTGGCCCCCAGTGGCCCCTGTTGAGACCCTATACTTACTACATGCATACCTATCAACAAATTAATGGCCCCATGCTTATAAGTTGTCACTCCAAGGCCCCCCGCCCACTTGCCAAATCCTGGAGCCGCCACTGGTTGAAAGTATCTTAACGGTCGCGGATTACATGCGATGGCCGTGTTGAGATTAAATCTCTCTATATCGAGTGGCAAAGAGTTTCTGGAAAACGTGTTGAATTTAATTAGACAGATGTCTGTTTTTCAAGTAGATAATAATGTATAATTATACACGCGTACAAGAACGATCTCAACCGGTTTTAGTCTTTGTCTTTCAGTGAACCGCCGTTCAAAGATTTTTGCATAATGAGAGAGAGAGAGAGAGAGAGAGAGAGAGAGAGAGAGAGAGAGAGAGAGAGAGAGAGAGAGAGAGAGAGAGAGAGATTATTATGGATTAATCAGAAGCGAATGCAAGAGAGATATAATGCCACCGGCTTCTTAAACACCAGAAATAAGATCTCGATAAAATATATTTTACAGAAACTTATCGACGGCTTCGAAGACTGCGGCTCCAGCTTAGACAGGTGATCGCAGGCGTCTGGATTACAGGACATCGCTGTCAAACTAGGCTGCGTCTCCAACAAATCTACAGATGTTACCGCCGTAGGCCTACCTGTTGTCGCGGCACCTGTGCGGGTAGTCTGGTGCATGTGCCAGGTGCGTTGACAGTCAGTGTCGGCGGCCAGGTAAATCTACGCTGATAATGGATTGTAAATGTTACCGGAATGCGGATCGTTGCCATCGGAAATTTCCAAAATCCGCCGGAGTTTCTGGAAAAGAAAATACGGTAGATTCACGTAGCTCCGATAAAAAAATCTTGGCAGCATTCTCGAATCGTTTTCAGTTTCGTTTGCAATTTGCAGGACTGAAAAAGATCAGAATTCTAAGCATTAAATAACGGTTTTAGATCAAGTTTCTTGTTCCATGGAAAGACCGCCATGTCAAAGAAATATTTGTCAGTACTAACTTAGGCAGACATTTCTCTCTTTTAAATGGTAAAAGGTAGATTTGTGTATGGAGATTCCGAGGAGATGGATAGATCTACGAAAACACCTTTGAATCCGCTTAATGCACCTGCTGCAAAGAGGTCGCTATAATCAGAGCCAGGATAAAAGAGTATTAGAAATGTCTAGACGACGTGGCTTTCGCTTCTTCCAAGCGCTGCTTTTGTACGACTTCACCTGTGAATTGGAGAAAGATGAGCAGAATAATGACTCGGCTGGACACCTGTTGTGTAGTACCTGGCTCTGTGGGGTCTGGATGGTAGAGCAGGGCTGGAAAATGTGGTTTTAAAAACCTAGATTTATCAGGTTTTTTTAATAAACCTAAAAACATGAAAAGTCAAATTTTAGGTTTATAGGCTTCTTTTTTACGTCGAAATTTGAATAAAAACGCATCCTTAATTTTCTTCAAGTCTTTCATTCTCTCCACATATGTGGCAGAAATATAATATTTTAGAATACAGTAGAAACGGATTTATGGGTGTTGATATGCCAGACGCTAAAACCTATAAAACCTAGAAATCTAAATCTTTGTTTCTAAAATAACTGAAAACCAAAATTTTGCTTAAAAACCCGACTTTTTTGTCTAACCCTCCCTCCGATTTTCCAGCCCTTTGGTAGAGTGATTCCCTGCTTCGGTGATGTCGACCTGCTTCGCGCCGTGCGTCAGGTGTTCCAATCCTCCTGCTTGTCCTCCTCCTCCGTCGTCATCGGGTTCCGGTGTCCGTCGGAGCAGCCATCTTCCCCTTCGTCTTCATCCGGGGGTTCAGCGGGTGACGATCGCGGTCCTCGGCGCCCGCGGAGTGGGCAAGACGTCGATCGTTGAACAGTTCATGAGAAGTGAATTCTGTGAACATTACGAATCCAGCAAAACAACTCAGACACACTACACCTCTGTCATCATGAACGACCACATGTACGAGGTAACTACTACTACTACTACTACTACTACTACTACTACTACTACTACTACTACTACTACTACTACTACTACTACTACTACTACTACTACTACTACTACTACTACTACTACTACTACTACTACTACTACTACTACTACTACTACTACTACTAATAATCAATAATAATAATAATAATAATAATAATGCCAACTTGTTTTCCAGTAGGTTGGTTCATGCATTCTCTTTCTTTGTCTTCTTGTCTTTGCATCTGCAAATAGTATACAGTGTAGATATGCAAAATTCTCAGCGAAATGAAGAAATGCTCTGATAGAACCCACATTTTTCGCTTTTCTCCAACTTCATTGCTGCAAACGGTTGAAGTAAAATCAAATTTGGCCTTCCTGGTTTGGATCCAAAGAGTTCGAAAATTGGACACTTCAGTGTCATTTCATACTACACACTAGCGCCAATGACTGTACGAGAACGAGGGTCATTAACAAAATGAAATCCTGACGAATTATTATTATTATTATTATTATTATTATTATTATTATTATTATTATTATTATTATTATTATTATTATTATTATTACAAAGATGATCTATGAAGCGCTATAGCATAGCTAAGGCTAAAGTCAATTAGAGCGTTTTACATCGCCGTTATATATAGGATATGTAATAATAATAATAATATTATTATTATTATTATTATTATTATTATTATTATTATTATTACTATTCCAAGTAAAAGTGAACATTGTTTTTAAAGAAAGCGGGGAGTCTGCTGCAGACAGCAAATGTCGCGCACGAATTCAAGAACTATATCTGGACGAGGGTTGGGGTGGGGAACTGGTGGGGATGCAGTAAGGAAGACAAGGGAAATCGCACAACACGCGTGAGTTTGGCATGAAAAATATCAGGCGCATTGCCTCTGTGTGGCTGTTTGGTGGACAATGACTTTGAGAGGAAAGACGCTGTTGAGGATATCTTGACAATAATAATTTTCATCTATGTGGTTCTTCTTCTCAACTCAACCCACGCAGAAATTCGATCTCCGCGATATTTCAGAGAACATTGCCATGGTGAAGATTTCTGTAAGAAATCTGAGAACCGTTATTAGGATCTAGGCGTTGGTGATGGGTACAGGAAGACGATACGAAGGCGATACTCAGAATATTCAATTAACATAATAATACAATATTTAATACACAATTTGTCAACATCTTGAACTTTCTGTGGCAAGCAGAGGTTGGCATCGTTATAACGTACTTAGCGGGTCTGTAAAATTTAGTACGTTATATGACCAGAAGTACGTTATATCAAATACCATCCACGTTATATACGTTATAACCGAGTCCGTTATAACGAAGTTCAACTGTACTCAATCGACTACTATCTGTTCTCAGTTGAAGATCATCGACTGTCCCGGATCCTTTCGTTTCCCGGTCACTTCCATCCAGGAGTGGAACGACCACCGCGGCGTCGGCCTTCTCTCCGCCTCCGCCTACGTCATCGTCTATGACGTCACCGACGAGGACAGCTTCCGGTCTGCGCGTTCGCTGCGCGAGCGAATCGTCCGCAGTCGGACGAGGAGGAGGAAGAACGCCGCCGCTGGCGACGCCGTTGCCCCGGTCACCATCGTCGTCGTCGCCAACAAGGTCGACCTCCAGATCGCCGGGGGCCGCCGCCGCCGCCGCCGCCGGCTCCTTCCACGGCCCGGCGGTCTTCGTCGAGCGGCTGACCCAGGGCGGAAGCTCCCGGCGGGACCTCGGGAAACGTTGTCCGGAAACAGTGGAAGTGCGCCTACGCGGAATGCTCGGCCAAGTACAACTGGAGGATCGTCGCCCTGTTCCGGGACCTCGTGAAGGCGGCGGCGGACAGCGTCGGCGACGACGCCCACCACCGCACGGCCGCCTCGTCGCGTGTCCAGGAGGCGCTGCGTAACAACAGATGCGTCATACTCTGATCCCGATGAACTGAGAACGAGACGACAAGAACTCCATGTTGTTGTTGTTGTTGTTGTTGTTGTTGTTGTTGTTGTTGTTGTTGTTCTCTTCTCTGCTGATCTGTGCCAAACTTTTCCGATGCTTTATTTACCATTTCTGACTTGGCAACGTGCGTTTTATAGTAGAACGCATTAATTAAGCGATGTGCAACGTGCGTTTTATAGTAGAACGCATTAATTAAGCGATGGACATTGCTTTAGGCTGACACGAGGCCAACGCTGGGTGCTGGAGGCCAAAGATGGGTCCCGGAGGCCTAGAAGAGAGAGATGAAAGTTCTAACAAAGAATAAATGTTACTATTGTTAAATTTTATAAATTCTCATTCTGTCTATTTGTCTGTCTATCTGTCTCCGTCTGTCTGTCTGTCTGTTCTGTCTGTCTGTCTGTCTGTCTGTCTGTCGAAGAAGAAGAAGAAGAAGAAGAAGAAGAAGAAGAAGAAGAAGAAGAAGAAGAAGAAGAAAAGAAGAGGAGAAGGAAAGATTTAAAAGATTTATCCAAGTGATTCAGTCTGAATTCTAGATGGATTGCGTTTGTATTTTTGTTTGAAGAAGAGCTATGGCAAATGGCGTTCGTAATTTCTTCCCTTTTCTCTAATTACGAGACTCGTCGCCAGATGAGGTTCCCTTATGATGAATCACTTTATCTAGACCCCGCGTGTCGTACGCATTCCCTGAAGCATTCGGTAGAATAAAAAATATTTTCAACAAAATACAGTTTAAGGACTTGGTTCTATACAGGAGAACTTCGTTATAACGGACTGGGTTAGTTACGTATACTCAGTTATATACAGTACCGCAATGTATATTCGGTCCCGTGTGATGCGCTAACATATTGGATGGCATTAGATATAACTTATCTTGGATATATTGTACTCCGCTAAGTAGGCCCTACGTTATAAACGTTATAACGATGTTCTACTGTAGATAGATTCGAAATTTTTTGTGAGTCCGAGGACGATTTTTATTGGGGGGGGGGGGTGTTCAACAATGAACCACCGTAGATTCAGCCAGTGAGCATAAGTTTTATAACTCATTGGGGTTACAGGCAGACATGCACAAGGGTTGAGCCCAACCATGGGTTGGGTTGGATTGAGCTAAGTTGGGTCAGAAATTTCCGTGTTTGTGGTTGGTTGGGTTGGGTCAGAAAATAAGTCGTAGTGTAAGAAATTGCAATGTATTACGTTGGGTTGGTGTAGGTAAAGTACTGTAACTCTATTGAGTTCGTGGGTTCGGTTGGGTCTGGATTTTTAAATGAGGGACCCCTGCTGATGTCTGACTGCAGGAGACACAGGTCAGCCAAAGAGACATCGTTCTTGTTACTTTGTCTTTACGCCGACACTGTGCTGACAATGGCGGTACGTTCGAGAATACAGCTGGCGTCGATAGATGACGCTACTGTCGCTTTGTTTATGGTCGATGTGGCGCCCCCTATCGTCTTTCATTTGCCGATCTTCGGATCCTCTTTCCATTATTTTTAGCCGACGTAACAACGGTCGCGACGCAATCAGCAAGGAACCAGCGGACGGTCGCGTGCACTGTGGCAGGGATACAGCGTCGGCCTGGCAGCTACAATTTCCACTCTAATTTGAAATCTGTCATTTTCTTCGTAAAAAGGGAAACGCAAGATTCTTGATTCGACCCGGACATGCAGGAAAGAGCGAGCATAAAAATTCCTGATGACGACGATGGGAGCTGCCTCTAGAATCTAATTTATATGCAAATAACTCGGAATGGGTTTCCCTATTTTGTCTCAACGTATGTAGGCCTCTTATGTTCATCTTTCCTGCACACACGAACTGCCCATATTGAACGGCCGCGTCTACTAACGAAATATGAAAAACGTTAGGCCCCTAACAAAAAAAATAAATAAGCCCTGAAGACATGTCGATTTGATTGACATTATTAACAGTAACAAAGACAAATAATAAGAAGAAGAATACAGGAACAAACCGAGGCCTACTAGAGGACAAATCGTTAAAGAATGAGAATACACAGCAAGACGATAATGTGAATGAATGGTTGAGTGGAACAGAATGGTTCTAAGACCGCGCAGAGACAACGGAGCCACCCTAGACACCGCTACCATTTTTATTAGTGAGAATGGGCAGGGGTCTTGGCATTGAGCCTGGTGAATTCGCCCCTTTCTTTTCCGAATCACTAATCTGTAGGCCTTTTATAAGATTTTTCTTGCCACCAAGTAGCAACAGGGCAGGCGACTTACAGGCTGTGTGCTTAACATGCTTAGCCTAAGATAAGTAGGTTTATAACTTATAAGTGACTGTTTCACGCATTTGTCCGTGGAATTCGCTCGCTGGACCAGGTAATGCCTGTTAGTGATTTTAGTACCTAGTGCAATATTTTTAGTTGCATTGCACTGTTCCTTAATTGTTATTAAACCTGCTTTATTATTCGCCAGACATCGGAAGCCGCAATACCAGGGATATTTTTACACCACCCCTAACACCCCCCACCCCTAATTTGAGGTCGACACCCCCAAATTTGGTAATGCGCAATGGTATGTATAAAAAATGCATACTAATTAGCTTAGAACACCCCCCCATGGAGAAGGACACCCCCCAACTTTAATTTGTCTGATGACCATTTTTTGCTTGTCAGCTTTTTTCGGGCAGAGTCTTAAAAATTCCGACACCCCCTTCAGATTTTCCCGACACCCCTCAAATTCAAAATCTTACAAATAACACTGCGCAATACGATTGGTAACTCTGCCACGAAGTTAAGCCAGATTAATCGGTAGAGGCAGCACTGTGTTGAACAGGATGCCTTATGTACTCGTACAACAGCGTCCGGTGTTTGTCTAAGTCCTCCTAAGACAAACTCTAAAGTGTCTATAGGTCTTGGAGTTGTACCTGGTCCTGAGGGCTGGCAATCGCCACAGAAACAGGCGGAATTTGAAGCATATGCGAAAAAATTATTTCCAATGACAATGGCTATTTTAGACTATAGGTAGGTATAGCATAGTTGCATTGGCGAATGACTGGATGGCCTACAGAACTTTTGATGTATATGACATAGTGACTAACTTTAGGAGTTGTATGGTCCAGAACGCTAGCACTCGCTATAGAAATTCCGATAGGCTGAAACTGAAACATAATAGGCAAAATTATTTGTAATGACAATGGCCATTTTGTGCTTTGAAATTGCATAGGTGAAGCTAAACAGCAGAAATAAAAAATAGCTGTGAAATTAGTGTTTTCTTCAAATATTCTACTAGGGCCTATATCTACTGTACACCTGGACATGCATCTTAAGGGCGAATTTGGGCAAATCTGTAGCCCGGTTGTAAAGCGTTTATAGGAATTTTGCGAAATCCGAGGTTTACTTTGAAGAGTCAGAAGAGACCGAAACATAATCGAGAAAAGGTTTCGGAATATTTGGTTTAATTGTTAATTGTTTTGTCACATCATCATCATCTTGGCATTCGGATCTGGGTCCCTTTGGTTTTTCTCTAATAAGCTTTCAAGAGACCGTCTGTCATTTGACTAAATCCTGATTTTTACACGTTATTTAGTTGCTGGTTTCATCGGAAAACTCGTTTCTTAACGAATTCTCACATAAATCTGATATCACTATACCAAGATTTTAAAATTCCAGCCTTTTATTGAATATATAACGAAAAACAAATTCTGGAAAACATGAATAAATTTACTGTATAGAATAAAGACAAGCTGTGAATTGTAAATAAAACTGATAAGTTCTATTCGTGTCTCTTTTAATAAAATTTGATCTCCATATAGCTGTTCATCTGAATGACATATTATATTTAGGTCATGGTAAATCTTTACAATTAGAAGCTGGAATATCATAATAAATATAAATATTATGAATTAATCGGTAGAGGGTTGATCGAGACTTTCGACAATTTCGTCCAATCGTTTATTGAAGTTTTCTTTGTCATTGGCCATAAGTTGTACGACTCTTGCATGGCGATCGTTATAGGACTGTCGCAGAGCCTCAACCTGTCTAATGGCGCATTCGATACGAGTAGAATTTTCTTCGTCGGAATCTGATGCGCTCCTGTAGAAGAGAAAAACGTATCTAAGCTCTTTATGAAGGCAATACTAGATGTTAGACAGGGGCGTAGCCAGGAATTTGATTTGGGAGGGTATAAATATTTTGGGTGGGTATAAATCTTAACTATAGACCACATTAACCATATAAACCATATATAACCACATGTAAATCACATAAACAACTTTAAGGCAGGCTGATTTTGGGAGGGTATACTGTATATACCGATATACCCCCGTCGCTACGCCCCTGATGTTAGACGGTAATGAATGCATCAAAGTAGGGTTCATACTGACGAATTTATGTTCGAAATTTTCTGCACCAACAACAGGTTAAACAGTGACAACAGCGACAACTACAATGTAACGTAGCGAGGTATTTATATAGCTCCTCTTTTGGGCAATCATTCAGAAGCACTAATTTGCATGCGAAAGTGTCTGGTGCATCCCGATTACGGAGTTACGCGCATGAAAAGATCCGTGCGCAAGAGAATGGCATTAATTATAGGCCTATTTTATGTCACCTATTATCGATGCAGTCTATGGATAGGCAACTATTTAGAATGGCGAAACAGAGGAAGCCATCAAAATATTTTGAATCTTTCGGAATATTTCGGAACCTCGGCAGCGAATTTCTAAAGGATCTACAAATTTAGCCGGATCTCTTTTGATTCGTGAATTGAATATTGAATTGCGGAATATGTTTGCCATCAAGTTTTACTCATAATGATGTCACTGCTGCTGCATTAAAAATCTGCGCGAGAAAAATGACTTTAATAACCAGATTAGACATAATATTTATATAATATTATTAATTAATAATGTTAGGCCTATAACCGGCCGTCCCGAGTGACACTCGTCCGTTTTACATTGAGTTACAAATAATTGGCCGGTTAAGGGGCTTAGCCTATATAGAGTTTGCCTGATCGGTAAAAAAAGCTTTCGCATAGAATATATCTCACCCAGGCCTCCAAGCATAAGTGTTAGGCAAAACTTCCTGGTGTCCATAGCTTCCTGGAGGATGTGTATTTCTGCAGAATAGAGAAAATATTTCGGAATATAACTTCTACGTTTGGTAACACAACGAATCAGTCTCCCTGCTGTCAGTTTTACGCATGACGATAACCATATAAACCGATAATATATGAAATAATTCACATATATAGTTCAATCTAAATATAATATTTCTAATAGTTATTTTCGGTTTCACTGTCACAGTTATTACGATCATGCCAATCTAGATAGCGCTGCATGTCTGAAGACAATTATGGCAAGAACAACGTAGGCCTATAGGCCTACAGTACAAGCGATCACTGCACTGACTGCAGCTATGCGATTGGACGTTCTCTTAGTAAGTACCGAGTCTTTAACGGTACTACTGAGGTGACCGTATATATATATGTATTGGCTGATTAGAAAGAGATATAAAGATGGTCTCTAAACGAATAATAGGGTCTCAAGAAAGATTAACTAAAATAATTGTTCCATGGACTGACCTGATTTGCTTGCTCATTTTGTCTTGCGCTTGTAGATTTGATTTGTAGTCCCTATTAAACCAACACCTTCTCAGTTACGTCAGTTGTAAGTAGTTGCTTCTAACGACGATGCGTCTCGCAATTGAAGCTAAATTCTGGGCGCCCACATTCCTTTATATGCATCTGAAATTTGGCCATGCGCGCTTTTACACGTAAGCTTTGTAAATACAGATGGGAATTTTGAGTTGTTGTTTCAAACAGCACAAACCCACGCAGCTAATAAACATGAGCATAATAAATGTATGTTTATAAACAGATATATGCCCATTAGGGTATTTCCAGGGGCGTAGCCAGGAATTTGATTTGGAGGTATAAATATTGGGGGAGGGGGTATAAATGATAACTATAAAACACATAAACCATATAAACCACATAAAACCACATATAAACTACATAGAAAACTTTAGGATAGACTGATTTTGGGGTATATACCGATATACCCCCCCCGTCGCTACGCCCCTGGGCATTCCATGCATTTTATTTTGTTTGGTCAGCCTATGTTACAAAAATAATGACGTTAGATCAGACTCGCTCTGATGTTCCTATTTTGCTTCTGTACTAAGTTTCCAGCGGCTATATTTTACTATTAGTGATTTTATTACTCACATTCTAAGGTGAATTACTAATGTTTATCATAGTTTCAACAGTGTCTTACTTCCCGACACGATTTTTAGCATCATAGGCAAAGGGTCGTTTTAGAAATTGCATCGTACCATGTTTCGCGTCTTCTTTTAGGATGCCACTAGAGGATAATCCGAATATGCCTCAGTCACGTGACACGTAGGCCCAAAGGCAATGTTGATGTTTTGGCGCCAATTTATTTAGGAATTATAATAAATGCCGTACTAAGCATTTCAAGCAATTCCTTGTAACCAGTAGGCCTAACCATCCTAATGATTCAGGTCTGTGGTTTTATCCATGCCTAATAATAGCCGTTAAATATAGCTCAGAAATTTTCTAACTTCAAACTAACCACTTTATGCATATTCAGCAAAAATCCATCACTGTATATTTTATGCAATTTTGGTTTACATGTCTACAGTGCAGGTTAAATTACTTTTTCAGTCGTGCCGGATCTTCTTGGCCTATTTTTCCTCCGACCACAAAATTTCTTCACAAATGTTTTATTCATTTTTATTGTAACAGTAGGCCTACTATAGCAGCGGAAATTAACGATTACCGGTAATTAATCGATTAATCGTTAAAATTTGTAATTGATTAAAATTCTTTTGATCGATTATTTTGATTAATCGAAAAGAAAATGTAATCCTCATCATATATATCTGTAGCCTGTAGCAGTATTGCTGTATTGAGTAATTTCTGTTGCCTATCAACTGACATCAAAAAACCTACCGGATCCTCAAAAGTACGTTCCGGATCTCTAGCCAGACGTTCCGGATCGGAGACCCGGCAAGATCCGGATCAATTTAACCCCCGCGTGCCTACAATTCACGAGATGAACACGTGCTTCACAGAGTGTTATCAGCAATTGATAAGAAGCCGCTATTAGTCCATCAGAAAGACCTTAGGCCCTCAGAACATACTTCAAAAGAACATCAGGAGCAATTGCAAAATTTATGTCCCACGTTACTTACTAAACCACTTCCTCTTTTGGAGCGCCTCCTCTGAGTAGAAATAAAGAGGCGATATACAAACATTGCACTATAATAGCCGCTAAGTTTGGAAGATAATTTGAGGGAATTTGATTCGCGGACGAAGTCTTTCTAGACGAAAAGCATTCAAATGGTTTTAAGTGGAAAGGAAACATTCATGGATAGTTTAGATTGATCTAACAACACATGCACATGAGGTACGCATTGCGCTGACTATAACAAACCACGGAACTCATGGTTTTGAAGGTTTAAAATTCAGTGTATTGACTGTTTGTGACGTTTCACGTTAGTGTGTGACAGGCGACGCTGCTGATACAGTATATAGGCTATTTAAATAAAGGGGCGTTTGTACGCAAGGCACGGTTTTTTGTTTAATTCGAGCACTTCTGGTTATACACGTAACCAATCTAACTATAGTTTCACCGTGGCTATAAATAATAATATTATTTTTGCTATTCGGGGTTTCAAAGCTCATGATATCGGAGCCTACTTTTGACTGGAGAGGCAGCTAGAAAACCAAGGAAATTCCAACAGTTCTTTTAAGAATTCCAAAAGATGAATTTCCTTGCTTTTCGGTGTGAATTTTGTTATTTATACGAGTAGCTTTTAGCAGTCACGGTGTTAGAATTCTTCAGAACTCGATAGCTTCTTGGGAGTCGATCTTCACGCTGACACAATGCCGTAAGTATAGCCTACGCTTAAATTCTACTGAAATGCGACAGTGTCTTTTCGTTGCTTGAGCGCCTGCCAATTGAAGTGGCAAATGATAGTTCCAGAATGAGTGTTGCATCGATTACGAATAAAAGGAAATTAGGTCTTCAGAGGTGCATTGTCAATTTTTCAAGAACGGCGGCAATTTAGTTACCACGCGAATGCGTCTTTTCACCTACAGCTCCTCTTTTCAACAACAACAACAACAACAACAACAACATGGCACAGTATTTTTCCTCAACAGCGCCATGATTGAATATATTTCTCTGTGAGGCACTGTACGTCTGATAGCATCCGATGCATTTTGCAGGTTAATTTGATGATGATGATGATGATGATGATGATGATGATGATGATGATGATGATGATGATGATATTTCCTGATTATAGGAGAGATTATCAGGGACCAACTGAATATCGCGAATCAAATGGCAAAGCGTATCTATGGAATCCATCAAACCCGTAAGTAGGACAATCAAAATGGAGATCAGCAGCAGATCGTAAACGTAGTGAACTTTGCAATGCCGTAGCTTCGCATAGGGAAACTCGCGTCGCTCTCTGAAACCCCTAATCGGACTAAAATGCGATGTGCTTGTGTCTTGACGGTACCCTATATCCTGCAACCAATGATTAACTATTAGCATTGGCACAGTCGCGAGGGACGCTAGCTGTGCGGTCCGAATTCGAGTCTGGACTAATGAGGTTCTTGTTAAACCGATGGGAAAATTATTTATCTGGGGAGTAGAGGCAGGGTTTGCCGATAACCAAGACGTGAACGAACCTGATATTGGCATTGACATAATAATTTTCGCCCGTCCCTGCGCTCCAGGCGACCCTCTTAGGCTAGCTATCGACACTCCCACCCACAAGCCCACTGGTCGGATAAGACCAGGTTTGGCTTAATGAGTGATGGTACCGATACCCCCATATTCTGGAACTCTGGCTACGCCATTGTAAGTTCCTATGGGCATGGATACATCTGTTTCTTAAAAAGAAGAAGACTACAATTTGAAATAAATTCTAATAGTTGTGTATTTCTTTTGAAGATCTCACAAGATCACAATGGACGAAATCAGTGAAGTCGTAGCGACGAACAGACAAGAAAGAGAAGACTGTTGCGGAAATAGACGTCTTCTTTATTTAATACTTTCTCTCGTTAGTTTAATCATTGTCTTGCACTTCGTATTTAAATTCAATTAAAACGATGTTTCATTATATATATATATATATATATATATATATATATATATATATCTTATGGTACTCACGTCTTCTGGTAAAAAGTTAAAACGGTTTATAAATCTGACAGGAATTGAATGAATTCTTATGAGGATTTTACATGACTTCTATTATTATGTATATTTTAAAGTCTAAAATGAATTAACCTAACAGATTGGTAATACATCTTTGTTTGTGTCTTTCTTCAATATCATTGATAGTTAACTTCTTTAGGACGTGAATGGTTCTATATTTACATTTACCCAATGCATTGCATAGCAGCCTTGGGCAAGCTGATTCCTCGTTTTCAGAAATCATCGGCGTAGCCAGGGAAGGCACAGGATGGGTGGCCCCTATTCTGACAGGAATCGGTCGTTGGGTTTGCGAGATGGCATATCGGAAATCACCCTAATCCACAATTGATAAAATTAGTGACGCACCAAATTTTCAACACATAAGAAGCAGGTTCAGTGCAGTATTTCAGTATAGCAAATGTATAATAGTCATTAGCGTAGCCAGGAGGGGAACACGGGTGACTGCCCCCTCCTATTTGTGCCGGATATGCGGGGATAGGCATACTTGATTGTATTACTGGCTTTGGCCGCTCAGTAATAAATCTAACTAAGGGTACTTTTGAAGTATGTGCACCAGGGCACTAACTCTAATATTACTCAGAATTTTCTGCGGTTGGGTAGCTCACGAAGCTCCTCAAGCCCCCGACACGGAACTGAAAATGTTGGGCTGTAGAAGCCTTGGTGCCCCCTATTCCGGAACCCAGACTGCGCCAGTAACAACTATATTAATGATAATAAGATTAATTTTTATAGCACTATTTCTGATACTCGAGGTAGCCAATCGCTGGTAAGCTACTCCAAATACGTCAGAATAAGCCAGGTCATTTCGAAGGATCAGTCGGAGTGGGAAACAGTGGAAAAAGTAGGAGGAAAAGACAACTGGAAGAGATGAAATATACAGTAGCCTAGATTTGAAACAATGGCGTACAGAAATTGGTTGGCGCCCACTTTTTGACGTCCCCATCTGATGTTTAGATAGTTGACGAAAAAATGTCGTCAAGACAATGTTGGCGCCCCCCCCCCATCTGGTCTGGTCGGTGCCCGGGGCCACCGCCCCACCGCTCCCCCTCTGCACGCTACTGGTTTGAATGTACCACAATATCGTGGCACGACAAATCTCATGCACGGCACACTAGTATGTATTTATTTATGCTTGTGTATGTATGCAAGATGTACAGTATGTAAAACAAAACCTACATAACCATCATTGCGCAAGAGCATTAACCACGCCGATTGTTTAAATCGGGTTCTCCTGGTTTTGCACGTCACCGATCTCACTGATTCAGATATGGTTATATAAATTCCTATCACTGCGACTTAGAGAAATTTCATAACTCCTGAAACACACAGTTAACTGAAGAAACCCACGGAAACCCCGGTTCGCGTTTCCTGGCGTTTCTATGTAGGCCTACCGCTTGCTATTTAAACGAATAGCAGCTACAGAAGCTATCTGAATTCTTTAAGATTTAAGCTTGGAAGCATCCTGAACGCTTATAATATTTGCACTGAAAATGTCGTAAGTATGCTTTAAATTCTTCTGAAATCTAAGTATTTCTATTCGCAACTAGAGGATTTTAATCTGTTCCTGCTTTTTAAATGCGTTGTTTCTCGCATTCGCTTCATTGAAACTCTACTGCTTTTCGCTATAGATTGAAAAACATTTTTCTCAATCTCTGTACATGTTTAACAGCGAACTTGGTCCCAGCATCACATTCGACATTTCATGGAGAAAAGCGACTTGACTGTTCATGCTTATCTAATGATGACACGTATACTAGCAACTAATAGCAATTATGATTAATTAATCAAGATATAATATTGGTTTTCGTACATTGTCAACCTAATTGTCATAATCGCATTCTGTGACATTTTACTGACCACGCGAGACTGCGTCATTTGACCAAAGTGACAGTTTTCGTCTCCAGATGAACTCGATTCATAAAAATAGTTTTATGTGAATTAAGGTGGAAGGCATTTGTTTCATTTCTTGTAAATTACTTTTTTGATGATAGGAGGTCTTTTCAACCACCAATTGACTATCGCGACTCTCACTCAAACGGCAAACAACGCCCATATGATCCATCCGACTCGTAAGTACGATGATGAAGATTATAGTCAAGAGCCTATAGTGAACATAGTGAACTTTGTATTTATAATTATTTTACTATGACCCTAACTATTTTTAGTGAACTAATGACTGCAACTGCCCGATATAGATTGTATCTTCTTGATTCGCTTTTGAATCTCTCATCTTTGAGGTATGAAACCTATATTAGAGTATGCCATTCCACGAACATTCACTGATGCTTAAATCCTTAGTTATGTACAGGGCAGTGTTCTATAATCATCTAGGTAGGTAAAGGTAGGTCCCGTGCTCGCTCGAGTCCGAGCGTTGGGGTCCGGTGCTTATGAATTCTAAGATGTGTTTTCATGATTATATATAGATAATGCATCATGTTGATGTATTTCTTTTGAAGACATCACATTCCAATGAACGAAGAGAAAGACAGAAATAACCGTCCAGCGATTAACAAACCAGAACGAAACTGTGATTGCAAAACCGCCCTTCTAGCTTTGATTCTTCTTGGTGTTATAACAACCATTGTCTTGGTCTGCGTATTTAAGTTCGCAGTTTAGTAAAAAAAAGATACGGCTAGACAGTGGCGTAGCCAGTATTTCCGGAATGGGGTTTTGGTTTTGACTTTTGACCGCAACCAACTTTCGAAAAATCTTCACAAGCAAAAAGGTCATCCTTTGTATCTATCCTATGTTTTTCTTTCAAACATTTTTCTTTTCAGATGCTGACAAGCAAAAAAGGTCGTCACGCCTATGGGGCTTAAAAATTTGGTCTGCAGCCCCAAAGGGGGGTTCTGACCCTCAAAACCGCGTCCGAAAATTAAAAATGCATGGAAACACACTAAAAAATTTCATCGGCTCTCAAGGGGGTTTTAACCCCAACCCCCACCCCTTGGCTACGCCACTGCGGCTAGAATAAGACACTGGCGCATATAAGTATGCCCATGTGTTCAGTAAAAACGTTTCTTGGAACACATCTGATTTTAATTATGTATCTTTTCTTTACCTTTATATAGACTATATTACTCATTTTTTTACAAAGTCTAAAATGGTTTAAGTTAATAAATTGATGGCATATCTATTGTTTGTGTCTGACCACATTATCATTCACCAACTAATAGTATAGTGGGACGCAGTAGGCCTATAATGTCGCATGTTTACATTTTATCTCTGGCATTGCATAGTAGCTTTGAGAAAGCTGATTCCTCGTTTTCTAAGATCCCGCTAGAATAGGACCTATCCATTATTTTCTAGAGAAACTTTTACAACATTTACAACAACTTAGGCTATTTATACCATACATGGAGTAGTCAAAATGCAAAGATGTCTTGCAGTAGTTGCCATGACACCCATTCACTGCACAAGTAACTATAACAATACTGTTAAACAATCGATTATAATTGTCAAGGTGTAGCAGCAATTATAGGTCAGTTATTTCAATAATTGTGAATGATGGAATTGCTTTTGCAATGCATTTGGAAAATCTTGGGTATGATGGTTATTATTTTTATTTTAGGCTTGAAAATTTAGGGGTGATAAAATCTTGGGGCTCTGATCTTGAGTCTGAACAAAAAGTCTGCCTAGCAAACAAAAGGTCCCGGTAAAAATAAAGTTGGGGTGTTGATCTCCATTGGGGGATTGTTCATTTCAGGATAAAAATATGCATTTTTTGAGTACATTGACACATCTTATAATTTTTTAGTAACATTCTGTCCAAATTGGAGGGTGAATTGGGGGGTGTTGGGGGTGTTAGAGTGGTAGGGGAAAAATATCCCTGAATTATAGGTAAAATATTAGGCCAAATAAAGACATGGTTATTTGTAAATCGCACCATGCTTGAATGTCTGTCTATCTGTCTGTCTGTTTGCCTGCCTATGTATGCAAGATGTATGCATATCCAATAGTGATGGTTATTTGTCATCATCATGCAAGAATATTTTATATCAAGTCCAATGTTTAATTTGGGATTCAGAATTTTGTCTGTGTTATTCACTAAATCTACTGTAAATTTTAATTTTTAAGAACAGTCTTCAAAGTTAGAAACACAAGGAAACCCCTGTCCATATTTCTTTTAAGAATTCCGACAGATTAATTATTAATGTCCTTGCTTTTCGATGTTTTTTCAAAAATTAAGACTATCTCTTGTAGTTATCAAAAAGTTCTTTACATTCAGGCATTTTGCCAGTGGTTTTTGCATTCACAATGTCGTGAATATGATTACGTTCCTCTGAAATGTCACAATGTTTTAAAGCAGAGGAAAATGGTATTGGCAGTCCCTATTGAATTGCAATTTTGACAGAGTCGTGAAGATTACCTGCAAATTCAAGATTTTCAATCATTCTAGTTTGCATCTATCAGATCAAATGTGCTTGGCAATTCAGAATTTAAACAATTAATTTATAGCAGTAAATTGGACATTTTAAAGGACATTTTAATCTGGGGAGGACTGACAAGGCCGAGGGAAGTCAGCTAGGGGGATGCTCTTAGTTGATGTAGTAAGCCAAAATTTCCAGATGGTGACGTTGAATTTTATTCAAAAAAGCGTGTTCCTTTGATGCGAATTACCCTTTTCGTATTTTAAACCCGGAGGAAAAGGATATACAGAATTATAAAAGTCATATGGTTCAGTCTATAAAAGCACAAGTATGTTGTTAACATTGTTTATTTGGCACTGTATCGATTGACATTTGTCTAGATCTCTGAACCGGAAGAAATCAGAAGGTTTTTACAAGAATTAAGAAAATTCAGGTGTCAATAATAGAACACGATGGAATTGCTTTTACAATGCATTTAGAATTTCCCTGCTTATGATCACCATCATTATTTTTATTTTTAATAGAAAATCGCGGCCCTGATAAAATGCTTGACGCTCTGATCTTGACTGAACAATTGCTCTGCCTAGATTCAATGTCCCGATAAGAATAAGAGATATCATATATTTGATCCGATTCATAACTAGCGTTACTGTCTCTGAGTGCGGTTGAGTCTATTTCTGCAACTTAGGAACTTTGCACATTTATCACATTTATGCTGAGCATGAGGTAAATCAGCGTCCCAGACGCCAGGGACAAAAGGGAGCCCCAAAAATTAGGAAAACGCTGCATTTTGGTGCCCAAAATCTCTTGAAAGGTACATCGATTGAACGCTTTGGCGTGTGATATTCTAAAACTGCCACTTTAGAGATGAAGAGATTGGACCTATTGGTTGCTATGCTTGTAAAGACTGCCCCCCTTCGCCCGGCAAAAATACAGGTGCGACACCTCTTCCTATTAATTAGATAGAATGGCTAATTTTTAGAATTAAAAAACAGCCAAACTTTCAATGTTATTTTTCGTTTATTTATTCAAATACATTCGTTTTGAAAATTATCTAAAAATGTGCCAGGAAAACTCAACGCATTTGTTCATCGTCTGTAAATGACATTGATAATGCTCTGCTGTAGAAGGACGATGGCTTCGTTGGCTCTGGCGGCGCTTCTTTGTGCCTCGTCATTGGCCGCTCTGGCTTCTTCGGCGCATTTATATACATTCGCGAGACCTGCCTTTAGGATATCAGCTTCCGAAAGTCCATTAGAGTCTTGCGAATCGCTGAAACATAACCAGCAAAAGTATACTGTTAGGATTTTAGATCAACAGAATGCCAAAACAATTGACCGTACGCACAAGTCGCCAATATAGCAGAACTGTCTCTAGAAATCATCAATGGCGTAGCCACTACTACCACTAGGGGGCCAGAGGGTCAGAGGTCCAGGGCCCGGGTCACCTATTCGGGCCTGGGATCAGTAGTGGGATTTCGCAAAACCGATGAGAAAGTTTTTTGTGGAATGGGGTAAAGTGATTGCCTGCAGAATCGATAGGCCTATGCCTATTTTAGTGTTTATTCTAGGCCTGCTTGGGGGGATTTCTCCCCAAGTTTTAAGCTAAGCTAACTTGAGCTATGCAGCTTTTGGTCACTCAGAATTAAATCGTCATTAAAGTCTTTTGAATATGCACCAGAACTCGCCGTCTAATTCCAGTGTTTATTCTAGGCCTGTTTGGGGGATTTCCCCCAAGTTTTAAAATCTCCCCAAATTTGTAAATGTTGGCTTGGGGATGGAAATCCCCCTCCCAAAGCATGGAGAGACAAATCTTGTCCCCAAAACATTTCAAACTCCCCAATGTCAAGGTGGCTAGAATAAACACTGGTCTAATTCTACTTCCCAGACCCCAAGCCCCCTGCTAGTCGCGGACTAAACGGGAGGGACGTGTCTGTTTTCATGTTCATTAGTGTGCGGGGGGGGGCCTCTGAAGAAGGCCAACACTAGAGGGGAAATTCGTGCTGCAGCATAAAGAAAGCTTTATCTAATGAGAGTTAATCTGTCATATATATATACACTTATACCGGTATATAGATAAAGTATACATAACTGCCATTTAGTATACAAATTTGCTCAAAATTTCAACATTTGAATCTAGTATTACCCCTAAATTGGGGTTTGAAAATATTTACCGAATCTCGAGATTTGAGTCTAATAATAGTCTAAAATTTGTCGGCTAGGGGCTCCCTCTAGCCCCTTACTCGGACTGAAAATGCCAGTCTGTAAAGTCCTTTGTGCCCCCCTATTGCTGAACCCTGGCTACGCCACTGACAGTCATTGTTCTTTGCAGTGAAATTCCGGGAAACAGAAACTCAGTAATGAATAAGCAACTCACTGTCTGACTTTATCATTACATGACTTCTTTCCCACACAGTCCCATGGAGGTTGAGTATCTCGTCTGAAATAAAAGACATTCAGTCGGTAAATTTTAGGAATACATAATTTAAAATAGAAACTCTAATCTGCTTTCTAGATAAGATATAGGCTTTAGACCTATAATGAAATTGAATATCCTAATCTATCGCTAAGAGACGTAGTACGTCTTCTTATCTTAAAAACATATAGGCCTAGATACTTCAAATGATATATATTTCATCTTTTTCCTGTTCTTACGCATAGCTGTGTTACGTCTGCATATAGATAACAAAATTCTAATAATAAGCAGGGTAAAATTTCAAAATGTTTCTAGTTTGGTAATCACAATTGCTTAAAAACTATCGTTTTTGTAATTTAAACGTTTTACCCGCTCATGATGAAGATTTTAGCGTTGTCGAAGGCTTTCTAATGCGTTTTCTTGCTAAAATTTGCTCCTGTATCTTCTTCTTCTTCTTCTTCTTCTTCTTCTTCTTCTTCTTCTTCTTCTTCTTCTTCTTTGTTTCAATCTCAACTTCTGAAGCCCCTAAACTGACTCTAACTTTGTGCTTCGTCTCCTTATATAAAGACGCCTAAAACTGCTGAATAGACACTTTGCTTTGTCCTCAATTGAGCAACGAAACGGATGGATTTCCTCGATCGAACGCAGTCGGCCTAATTACGAACCCTTGCCATTTTTAAAGCTGACCAAGCATATAACCTTGGTTTTATGAATAAGCGTCACACCTTCTTTAAGATGTTTACCACCTGATTTATCACCTGTTCAGCTGATATTCGTCGGCACAAACCCACTGATGTTCTGGAATAATCCAGTGGTTTCCTCCCATGGAAAGACCGCACCTCCAAGTAACCACGTGCTTTTACATGGTTGTCGGTGCCAATGATATTAATGAAAACCAGCCATTCATTTGCCTTTAACCAGTGGCGGCTCCACAGGGGGGCTCAGGAGGACCCGTGCCCCCTATTGAGTGTCTGGCCCCCTGTTACAAATGGTTGGCCCCCATGATTAGAAGTTGTCACCCCAACGGCCCCCCACTTGCCAAATCCTGGAGCCGCCACTGCCGTTAACACAGTTTGACTTTTAACTGCCCTACGTTGTTATTATTATCATTGCTGCTATTATCATTGTTATTGATTGCTATGATAATGTAATAATAATGCTAATTATTATTATTATATTATTTTATTATTATTATTATTATTATTATTATTATTATTATTATTATTATTATTATTTTAAGGCGAGCATGGTTATACGTCAGCACCGAACTAAAAAGCGATTTCAAAATTCCTGAATAAGTCAGCAAAAGAAAACTTCGTCAGATTCTACTTACTTATTTATCTACTTGTACTGTCTGCAGGCCTCTTTAATAAACAAGCAAATACGTTTTTAAATGGCCAGATTCGCTCTTTGTTCAACTGTCGATAGCAAATACAGGCGACAGTTCACTGATCAATACCTTGGGAGGGAAAGACTTTCTCACGTCCGGTAAGCTGGAGAAGACGAAAAAAATTAAGTGGTTTCGTGGTTTTGGTGGCGCATAAAACCTCTGTTCTCTCGCAAGTCGTAAGCTACACTGTAGTTTTTACAGCGCGAAGTGCAGAATTGCTCGTGAAAATGAAGAAACAGGTTAACGATACTTATTCGACAAAAGAGCAGATCAGAACACGCTCTTTAAACAAAGACTTCGTCACTATACGACACTAAATAATATGAACAGGCAAGTTTTTTTTAAATGCATTAAATAAAAATAAGGCTTCAATAGTGATTAGATCGTTCATATATATATATATATATATATATATATATATATATATTTATTTATTTATTTAGGCCTGCATTCTATCCACCGCAAATCTTGTTATAATCCTCCATAAAATACTTTGCTGCGACTGCCTACCTGGATCTACCTGGAAATTTATCCTTTGGGTAACTTTGAAGAAGTCGATAGTTTCAACATCTGCCATGTCACTTGTCTGAGTTTCTTATGTCTGAATTATGCAACAAGCAGGCCGCGATTTGTAGGGGAGAAGGGAGGGGGATTCCCTCCACTGCCCAACTGCATCCCCCCTACTGGCTACATCCCTTCACCACTACATCCCCCACTGCTACATTTCCTCAACAACTACATCCCCAAACTTTTTCCCACCCAAATATTTCCCATTCCCTCCTCCCCACTGCCCCAGTCACAAATCGCATCCTGGTAACAAGAGAGGTTTAATTGTGGCTATGATTTTGAATTCGACAGAGATACTTGAGGAAATATTATGGACAGTCGCACTATTCTCTATTCCCTTCCGCCCAATGGCAACTCAATCGGTGAATTGCATTCTAAGATCGTTGCGAAAAGAGACGCAAAGGTATTGTGATCTCTCGCACCACGTCTGAGGTCAGGAATGCCAGATCAGGAACACTCGCTTTGAGTGAATTCGACGACGTAAGTTCAACGCCTTTTTGCGGATGGATTTGAAGTACCATCGATTGATACCCTTCGGTATTAGAACTGGTGCTATAGAAGTGCATTATTATTATTATTATTATTATTATTATTATTATTATTATTATTATTATTATTATTATTGACACCTCTAGTCAACAGCAATAGTCAGCTACTTACTTATCAAAGCAAATATACACAGTCATCATATACGGTACATCTATATTGACCCATGGTTTTCACTTCTATAGGCACGTTGAATCACAGTTGCGGTCAATTAAGAGCGAAGCACAAGACTACTAGGTATAGGTGAGATAAGCAAACAGCTTATTGCACTCTATAAGCGGCGTCGTATGCCACTGCCATTCCCACCATCACCCCACCCATCCATCCACCCACCCCGCCATATCCCTCGAAAATAATATGGGTATATGACATCAGTTAAGAAATTCGATACAAAAATTGAACCTACCGGGAAATTCACGAGTTGCCCAAGAAACGCCTGCGGTAATAATAATAATAATAATAATAATAATAATAATAATAATAATAATAATAATAATAATAATAATAATAATAATAATAATAATAATAATGGTGTCTTAGTAGACGAAAAGCGTTCAAATGGTTTTACGTGGAAGAGAGACATTCATTGAGATATTATAGATTGATCTACATGTAACATCACATGCATGCATTCTTCTTCTTCATGCGTCATGTATTGCTACGTCGGTGACCATGGATGTCCACTCTTCTCTGTCTCCGGCTTTCCTTATCAGTTCGATGTTGTCTTTAGTTCTTCGTGTTTCTCTTAGAGCTTAGGCTGTCTGTATACTTTATTCTTTGTCTTCCTCTAGCTCTTTCCCCTCCATTTTTCCTGTTATGACTAGATTTTCCAATCCATTCTTTCTAATTAGATGTCCGAAAAATTCCAACTGTTGCTTTCTTCTGGTTTTTAGCAATTTTCTTTTCACACCGAGATGTATGCATTGAGCTGATATAATAAACCCACGTAACCCATGGTTTTGAGTGCGTTATGCTTTCTGAAAATGACGGATATTCCACATATCAAAGAATTCGTAAATCAATAGGTTTGTTTGTTAGGCAACCGATTGCGAATGACAGAGGCTGATATCATCGCATCTATATCTATAGACTAGAGTATATGACTGATGGAATGGTTATACATGCAAGCGTTCTGAGTATTTATTGGGAGCGTATGGACGACTTAGCGCCTGTGTTAGCGTTTTGAATCGACGACAGAGTTTAGTCAACTGAAGAAGAAGCATCTCAAGGAGGCGCATCCATTTGGTCGTATAGATTCCGGGGAAAAAGGAAGACGCGATGAGTTACGGCAGGTAGGCAGCCATGCGAATGCTCTAGAAATACCAATCTATTACAGTTGTGCACACAAGTTTTGCACGGGCGCAGTGCCACCCTATTCTAGGTGGGACCGGTCAAGGGAATTTCGTAAAACCGTTGAGTATTATTGAGGGCGAGGTGACTTGATCGAAGAGAATACGTAAATGTGCAAAGTGACAAAATTTCTTGACTCAATTTGTTTTGCTCGTCGGAGATTATTTTATCGAAAATGTCGATATGCTTCCCCCCCCCCCCCATTCCAGAACCCTGGCTACGCCGCCACGCCATTGGTAGAGAATTAAATGCAAAGAGAGACAAAATCGTTGATTAATTAATTAAGAGCATCTCTATTGAAACGTGCTCTGTTGTATTTGCAGACATACAAACGGTCCTGGCTTCTACACCTCAGGTACAAAGTCACACAAGAAGCAACACTACGCATATGAGTAAGTCAACTGCACTGAATCAACTCAACATCACAGGTTAATTATGACTCGTCAAATCTCATAATGAAAGCATTCGATAGATTAATTATAGGTATTTATGTTATCTGAAAGTCTTTTGACAGTGGTATTCTGTGGTAGATTTGTTTTGGAGGCAGTGGGGGTCGAACGAACCCAACCCGAAAAATTTACGGCCTCCAATAAGGGAAAAAAGTGCACACTACTAAAATCACGTTTTTATAGTGTACCAATACGGTCTCAAACAGTGGAGTGGAATGGGTGGGGCGTGTAAATCAAACAGCTCCCAACAAACCGAGCAATGGTCGGTATTCCAATGTACCAACGCCGAACAAAGTTTTTTCCAGAATGTTTTAAATGTTATTTTTAAAATTCCCAATTCTTTTTTATCGCAGTTCGTCCGACAGTTTCTACGCAAATCCAGACAGCAAAGAAAAGATACAGGAAATTCGCCAAGAGATCAACAGCGAGATAACGGAGATGCGCAAATCAGTTAACAGCCAGATAACGGAGATGCGTAAATCGATTAACGATAAATTAGACGAACTGCAGAACGGCTATTAGATAACCAGTTCTGGATTTGAAGCCATTGCGTTGAAACAAAAAAGTCTGGACTGAAGCAAATTTCTTAGATAAAATAGTTTCATTTCACATTCAAATGAAGTACTTGAAATAAAATGATGTGTCCGGTGATATTTTGTTGTCTTTAGTAACATAAACGTTCGCATATTTCACAATTTAGTTCGCTGAGCAACTCTATGACGATGGTAATGTAAGAGAGAGAGAGAGAGAGAGAGAGAGAGAGAGAGAGAGAGAGGAGCCGCTCCACAGCCCAAACAGTTGCTTTATTATTACTCAACATGTCAGTCATAATGTTACAGCAAATCAGAGTTTAATGAGTTTAATGCTAAACATTAACGCATCCAATCAACTTAAGAAACTGAATGTCAGTCATTAGGCATGGCGAACGAAGAATTATAATCAGTCCTATTTTAGAGAAATAGCCACACACGCAGTCAGACCTATTATTGACATGCTAGTACTCCGACTCCCGCCCAGTCTAATACCTATACGCTTTCTTTGAGAGCTGTTTATCGACAAAATTATGAAACTATTCAACTGTTATCCATTAATAATGTTCACATGAAATATCTAAGAGAGAGACAGACGACGACGACGACTATGGAAGTCTTCCCAGCGACCACTAGCACCCTCCTCAGCAATTGGCAATAAGATATGACTCAATCTCTTATAATTATTATTATTATTATTACATCTCTAACTAAGCCTAATCTATCTTTCTGTAATTTATAATTAACCCTCTAACATCTATGTATCATATGCTTAATGAAGTAGGACTATTGATAACACCACACTGACTCTTGACTAACGCAGAAACGCTGCATTTACTTTATCATGATCTATTTAATATATTGTGTTGTTAGCGTGTATTATTATTATTATTATTATTATTATTATTATTATTATTATTATTATTATTATTATTATTATTATTATAGAATTCTGAAATCTAATTCGTAATGTAAGCCTATTTCCCCAAGAATAAAAACTAGATACAACACGAGTTGCTGCTGTTGTCAATTTCTGTGAGGAGGGGAGCTAATGTGTTCGGCCAATGATCGCATGTATACAGGAATGTATGTATGGCCACATATAACCACGTATAACCATCTTTATGCAAGAATATCATCGACATTATTATACGACTTATATCTCCAAGAATAAAAACTAAGCACAGACTATCATTAGTTGTTGCCATCAACCTGTGTACAGCATAACCATCACTACGCAAGATTATTCCTATTAACCACGTCTGTGGTCCAATGTTTAATTCGCGCGCCTATGGTTTTACACGTCGCCAAACTCACTAAATTTACTATGGTTATAATTATTTGTTATGCAAGTCTAGAAAATCAAGAAAATACCCACATTTCTTTTAAGAATTCCGACAGATGAATGAATTTCCGTAATTTTCGGTGTGAATTTTGATATTTATAGGGCCTACGAATAGCGTTTAGCAGTTACAGTGTTCGAATTCTTCAGAGCTCGATAGAATCTTGGAAGTCGATCTTCGCACTGACACAATGTCGTAAGTTCGCCTAAATTATTTCGAAATGTGACAATGTTTTATCGCTGATAGTTGCTTTTACTCTTTTTAAGATTCGCTGTTTTTTGCGCATTCATTCCACTGAAACTCCGCCTGCTAATCGCTCTTGCCTGAAACCCAGTTTACTCAGCATCTGTATAATATGGCCAACAGCAGTGCACACCGTCCCAGCGACTGAAGTGAATTCGATCGATTGTTACACCTTATCTGTTAAGTGATAATTCCAGAATGCTTATTGCAGTTCATTATTATGAATTAAATCGATTTAGGTTTTCCGAGGCGCGCAGTCAATTTCTCCGACAATCTCCTTACTGCGCGTGTCATTTCACTAATAAGCCCTCTTTTAATTAGGCCTATACGACATGACCCAGTCTTTTGTCTCAACAGTTCGATGCTTGAATATATTCTTCTATGAGGTGTGATACTGAAGATAGCATCTGATACATTTCTTAGAGTAATCTACTGATGATATTTCCTGATTATAGGAGAGGCATTCAAGGACCGACTAATTATGGCGAATCTCGGTCAAACCACAAATCACGTCCATCAAACCCGTAAGTATGATTATCAAGATGGAAGTCAGAGGCACATACTGTGTAACATAGTAACATAACATAACACAGTGAACTTTGCATCGAGATTTGTACGTCAGTGTTTACTGTCAGGACCATGGCTAATTTGAGCGAAATCATGGTTGCCAATGCCTAATGATGCGACCTCTCTGTACTTTTTGAGAGATGACATCTCGAAGACGCTCAGCGGTGAGCTTTCATTGTTACACAGTCAGTCTACGAAAGAATGGTCTTGGGTCCGTGAGGCAAAATTTTCTTATCTAACGGCGAGGATGTCAGAAGTACTTCTTTGGCCGAATGCCATAATTGCTGTCGACACATGTTGAGGCCGTTTAAGAATATTATAATATTTACTTCTACGGACTGCAGCATCTAGTGAAATGTAATGTAGGCCTATAGCAAGCAGTGCATGACTTTAGTCTCGGAGTGTGGGTATTGATAATTATTAGTCGTAGACAAGAGGGGCACATTGCATCGGGGGCAGCTATTCGGATTGGGACCAGACGTAGGATTTGCGCAAAACCGATAAAAAAATTTCGGTGGAGGGGGGCGAGGTGAGGCTAGTGGGAAGGGTTTTGGTCACTCTATATTAAAATATTAAAATAAATCACAACTACTGTGAAGTCTTTAATCAGGGCACGGGTTCACTGAAATCTTACTCAAAATGGTTCAGACTCCGCCTGAAAACTCACGTCGCTCCCCAAACCTTCTAGATGGGTTAAAAAGAATGCGCGTGACTATTTTTTAACCTTGGTTGCGCCAATAGTACACATAGATGCCTATTGAATAGAGGATTTTGCTAAAACGCTAGGGTAAAATTTCTTTTACACTAAATAGTAGATGCTGGTTCTGTATTTCTTTCGCAGATATAGCGCGATCCCGATAGAAGATGAGAAAGAAGAAGTGCAATACCTGAACAAAGTTAACTCGGAATTATTTGACAAAATAAACGAGAAATTTGCGGATGTCCGCTCAGAGATGAGAGCCCTATTTGCAGAAAAGGTTGATTATGCAAATTGCCTTTTAGTGACGATTTTGATTTTAGTTTTAGTAATTACTATCATGGTCTTCGTAATTAAATTCCACAAGTAATGCGTAGTATGTACTCATATGCTAAGTAAAATATCTTCACAGAAACACATTTCATTTGGACTGAGTATATTTTATGAGGTTTTTTTATTAATTAATTTTATTTTATGTATTTTAAATAAATTCTAAAATGATTCAAATCAACAGATTGATTTGGTGTTTGTGTCTGACTTCATTGCCATCCATTATTACAGAAATGAAAGGGTCGTATGCATTTCAACCATGCAGGGGCAATATTGGGCAAGTTGATTCCTAGCAGTATGTTGAAATCCAGCTGTAATCGAAAAGGACTCGTATCAAATATTTTCCCGAGTGGATTTTGAACTTAGGGAGAGTGGACAATTCATAAGAATATTAAAATACATCGATACCTTGCAGCGGCTTGCATGACATACAAGCTTTCATATTTTATGATTAATATATTTCATCAGCCTATCTCTTTCATTACATGACTTTGTGAACATAAAATTACTGGCATGTTAGTTATAACAGATGGAAATTCAATTCTCTAAATTAAAAATCCGCAAAATATCTGAATAAGACACAAAGTACAAATGACTGACCATGACAATGAATGACCTATAGCTAGAGACGACTCTAAAGAGTCTAACTGAGAACATAGGGTCCATCAAGAAAAGATGCGTGCAAATGAGTTCCTGTCATTAATCAGGAGGCTAATTGTTTACGTCAAGAAGGCACAGTTTAGCACTAATATGATGACTGCACCATACTGTACACAGTGGCGGCTCCAGGATTTGGCAAGTGGGGTGGGCGTTGGGGTGGCAACTTCTAATCATGAGGGGGCCAAACATTTGTTGTTAGGTATGTAGTATTAAGTATAGGGTCCCAACAGAGGGGTCACTGGGGGAAGGCACTCGATAGGGGGCACGGGCCCCTGGCTCCCCTGTGGAGCCGCCACTGACTGTACATAGTACATTCATAAAATTTAATCAGATTCAGTAAAAGATTTCAAGCCCAACAAGTAACTAAATCGCGAATCTGTCGACCTGGAGGTAAAAAAACCTCCTGGGGCATATAAGGGTTAAAACATCAAACAGACTGAATGAATTGAACACAACGATCATGAAAAACAGAAAACTCTAAACACACAAACGCGTCAAAATATATAAATATATTCGAAGCAGCGGAGCAAAATCTTTAAGATCTTTGCGTTATCTAATATTTCTGATAGATTTTGACGGAAACGAGATAAATTAGTATCGGAGTAGACTTAATCAGTCTAGGAATTCTTAAAAGAAGACTTTGATGGTATAACCGTATAACCATAAATAGAAAGGTCAATATCAGAGTTCAAAATAAAGGTAGGTCTACAACTTTTAGGCGTTGATCTTAAATCCTGCAATTCGCGTTTTAGCGAAGTATAACTTCTTTCTCATAGCGTGATTTAAGTTTGACTTAGGAGGCATTGCTGCCTGTGTGAAAGCCACGAAGCTTGAACTTCGCTCCGTCAGTCTACCGCTCCAGCGCGTAACCCACTCTGCCATCTTTCGCCTCCAAATAGCCACTCTAAGTCCATTCCAGTAATTGAACGTCTGACACTAGATTTCTTCTGTTGTCATGACCTCAAGCACTGCGTTCTGAAAGTCAAAATGTGACGCATTGTTTTAGGAACCAATCGATCACCCAGCGGTTTTGTGACGTCATCTCAAAGCAATGGGTAAATTTGGGAAAATCTTCTAAAAAAACTTTCCACTCGCCTCACTAGAAATATGGAAAATTCTTCGTGCGTGGTCCCCGCTGCTGGAAACATATAAAAGCAGGTAATTGCAGCCGGTGAGCGCTGTATAAGATTCGAATCGTGCAAAAGAGGAAGTTCTTATCGGAGAAAGGCATAATCGTCCGACTTGGAATATTAGAGTATTTTCCAAGATCAGAAGTGACTTCGGAACAGAAGAAGAGTATTAAAAAGCGGTTCCATCGTTAGTAACATCAAGAATGAACAAGTTAGTGTCATCGAAATACTACAGACAACTAATAATTTAGTATGCATTGATTTTAGAAGTAGGTTATAAGTTATAACTGCATTAGCAGCAAATATTACTTTATATCACTGTATAAATCTATGTAGCACAGCGCAAAGCACTATTCACAACAATATAATAGTAGATAGATAATCGTTTTCAAAGAATTCATTCGGCGCGTTTATGCATTTAAGCGCTTATCAATTTTTTTAGAGATCACAAAACACTACATTCGAAAATATTGATCAATGTTTTGCTTTTCAATGTGAGTACATGTACATGAAATTCGCCCGAGATGATGATTGGGGTCAGGGCATCTGGTTTGCGAATGTAATTATTATTAACGATGAACGGTGCATGTAATGGATTAAGACATGCACAGTAGTCCAGCCAGTGTCTGTCTCGCTGACAGATCTCTGGAAAAACTATTGCATGGTCTATCACGGATGGATTTGGAGTACCATCGTTTGATACCATTAGAGCATCAGAAATACTGCCATGATGGTTCATAATAATTATTATCGTTAGGCCTATCATACTATAGTTCAGCCCTATGTGCATTTTACAGTTAAATGTTGTCAATGTTTTGTTTTGCTGTAGGAAGAACTTTCAAGGACCATTCGACAGTGGTAACTCAACAAATTCGAAACCTAGGTAATTTCTCTGATTTTCTTCTTTGTGCGTCTGTCTCTCTCTCTCTCCCCTCTCTCTTTAAGCAATTTTAATCAAGACAGCGAGACTGTGATAGATGTGTTAAATGCATAATTAAAGTTCTGTTTGTGTGCAGCTTTGCCAGATCGCATCTTGCCGATTACAACCGGGTGGGAGCGAGCCCGAGACCGGAGAAGCGACCGAGTCAGGACGTCCCACTGACCGATGACAATCTAAGAACGGTGATCGAGAATATTCAGAAGAGCACAGAACAGAACGCCAAAGACCTAAAGGCAATCGTGGAGCATCTCAATGGAAAGTTTGCTTATGTCAGCAGAGGAAATTCTACTCATCCTCCTTAAAATGCATCCTGCAGAGACCGTCGGAGAGAATTTTGAAGTGAAAATTAATGACTAATAAGATATTCTCATCATGAGTCATGACTAACACCCACGCAATATGCTTAGCCTATATAGCCCTATAGTTGCTTTTCTTGCAAGTCTTGATGGCTGTTTTAGTTTTTGTGCTTATGATTGCAGTAAAAGTAGAAACAACGGAAACTTAGAGAAAGTAGTAATAAAGCTTCAGGCATCGAAATTAAAATTTCGTGATACTTTTAGCGCGTGCCATTTGTCTTGTAATTATTTTGTGGATAATAATTAATCGCTTTATTGTCTATCCCCGCCCACTGGCAACTCGAGCACTGAATTCGAATTCTAGGACCGTTGTGAAGAGGGACTCTCGATCTTTCGATCTCTCGTAGGCCAAACAAACAGTTCTTGGTCAGGAATTTCAAAAGATGATTTGCTTTGAATGAATTCGACGACATAAGTTCAACACCTCTAGTCAACAGCAATGGTCTGCTACTTACTTATCAAAGCAAATATACATACGGTCATCCTATACGGTACATCTATTTACCCATGGTTTTTCAATGACATACACGTTGAATCAGAGTTACGATCAATTAAGCAATCATGATGAAACTATAGGTAGGTGATATAAGCAAACAGCCTACTGCACGTTGAATCAGAGTTACGATCAATTAAGCAATCATGATGAAACTATAGGTAGGTGATATAAGCAAACAGCCTACTGCACTCTATAAGCAGCATTAGCCAAGCAGCGCATCATAAACCACTGCCATCCTCGCCATCACCCCACCCACCGCATTCCCCCATATACACACACACATACGCAAACTGATATGGGTATATGACATCAGTTAAGAAATTCGAGAAAAAAATGAACCTACCGCCGGGAATTCCGCGAATTGCGCAATACGCTCCTGCGACGTTAGCATCATGGCGCCCGAAGCCTAAGAAGGACTGATCGAGAGAGCAAGAACATCCCGAATAGATTAAAGTTTCCACGAATTTCAATGGAAATTGGGCTTTCCGCGCTGGTTTTATTTACATGCCTAACGATATAGCTTAAAATGAGCGTAGGCCTATGTCGGAAAATGGACCCTTTTCAGTCAAATTTTTCTTCGCATTTTCGCATTTCTGCTGTGTTCTTAACCATCTCAGCTGCAAATGTTATTTTAGGACTTTTGGAAATTCGAGACCCTTTTAAAAACACTCGATTACTGTAAAATATCTTTGAATCTATTATTTAATTTTTGTCTGGCATGTTCTAAGCAGTTTTCTATAAGAACAGTCACAAAAATACCAACAGTTTTACTTAAATTAGATGGAATTTTTGCTTTTTGATTTTAAAATAATGTATAAATAGAGTAAACATGGAAACTTTGTCTATTTTCAACCCTTTGGCCTTTTCAGCCCACTTTCTCGATTACCCATTTGCCAGATATTCCGAATATAGTAGTAACCATGAAGGGTTAATGCAATTTCCCAATGGTAATGTAAGGATCATTGGGTAAATCCGTTGGATATTCCAAAGAATAGTGCAAATTTCGTGCTTTTATGACTAATGTAGATTTTTGGCATCATTCTATGGTTAGTTGGCTTTTTAAAAGTGGGAAATTCTTTAGGAATTTCACGGATTTTCGCTTTGACTTGCAACTACAGCGCTTCATAACTGCGCAATGGTTTTTGGCCATACAAAAAAATCCCCGCGGTATAGACTTCTAGATAGCTGGGTGATGCAATCCTAGGCAATTGAGGGTCACCTCTTACGAATATAACCACGAAAACCCCCAAAATCAGACTTACACCAGTGGAGGAGATATTAATATTACCAGACGAACAGACAGGCGAAAGGCATAGTCGAATTTTCGTAACAGTCTACAGCACAGTTCTTTCGAACAAATCGTCCGCAGAAGCTTTACCGAGGATGGGAAATTGTTCTGGAAAGCCACCGTAAGTCTTAAAGTCATTTTTCATTAAAGAATTCTTCTGTAAAGCCATCAGCGTCTGTATTTCTGGCGCCATTTGGATGTGCGCAGTTTACTCTGGCGGCCATATTGTGGTCAGCGCGATTCACACTATGTGTGCCACCGGAAAAGTCGACTATAAGAGCGTTGAATTCATCAAAGAAATGGCAGCCAAGCAAATTCTCAGCAGATTTAGTAAATACGGATGATTTTCAGAATTTACCCCATTTTTCGAATATTTTCCAATTGATTTTGCCGATGCTGCGGGCAGATAAAATGGCGACCCCACAGGAGAGACTCTAGAAAAGAATTCGATCGATTTCGCCAGATGTCGACAGCAATTTCTAAGGCCCATCGCCGCCGCTAATAAGCCAGAGTGCTTGTTAAATAGATCAATAATCGATTTAATCATATTTAACCATTGGAATTTCAACAGCTAACGAAAACTTTCAGAGTCTTTCAGATGAATTTTGTTTGTTATGAAATCATTGTTGGCAAATAGAGTTTAACTTACTTACTCTAACCGCCATGCACTGGTTGATATGATAGGAGAAATTGTTGCAGTTCCATCTCAGTAAACAAAACTGATGAGTGATAACCATGTCTCTGACATGGGCGTCCTCATAATTTTTTCCAGGGGGTGAGAATAGGGTATTGCGACGAAAGTATCGAAAAGTACTGTACAAGATTGTCAAGATCTGTTTTACTAATTAATCATAAATAGGCCTAATTTAGCGCTATAATAGGCCAAAAGGTCGCCGAATTCTTAGATACATTTGTATTTTAACTTAGTACTATGGTGTATTGTATTTACAACTAAATGTTGCTTCTTAGCAATTTTACATTTTCCATAATTTCACAACTTACCCAGGTGGGGGTACAATTGCACCCACTTGCACCCTCCCCCCTGCGCGAACGCTCATGATCTCTGAGACAAATTCATTCGAGCAGCCTAACAGATGAGTGACTATTTCAATAAGTAATAATCATCCATTGTCTGTATTTGGTTTTAGGAAAAGGGAACCTCAACCTCCGGGCAGCTATGGAGACGGCAGCAAAGGTAAAGGTGGAGACTCAAGCGGTGATAGAAAGACGATTGCAGATCGAAGGATAGACCTTGTCGATCAGAATTATCGCATCTCATAGCATTCACCCACTTAGACACACGTTACACTGTCGATATCTTCAATGCCTGGATCTTCCCTTTAAGCAAATATGTTGCATATGTCTCATCCACAAATAGAATCAAGTATTCCTTGTAAACGTTTATTCACAAACTTGATTCAGTGTGACATAATTTCGTGGTTTCTCTTCCTAACTGAAAGACGGTTTTGTTTTCCATCATTTTTCGGTCATTTCGTCTCGCCTGCGTGCGAGTCACGCATTTACGAGTGTGAGTCAGGTCAATTGCATGGCTTGATAGTAATCTGACATCTAGCGTATTCCGTAGGCATATTTAGGCCCAACTGAATGTTGAATCAGAATTTTGATGTTTTGGATTTGCCGCTGTAATTTATGAACTCTTGGCTTAGCATTAAATAATTCTTAATGCTCATCTGTATAAATTTTCTTCTGTTCATTCATTCACTTAATTAATTATGAAACCGATTCTAAAGCACCTGCTGTTATTATTATCATCATGTTTTAAGTTTATTTGGATGTAATCAGTAATTCGGCAACTAGTGTTGGTGTTAACTAGTGTTCGATTTTTGATAAAAGCAGCGGGGTCTTAACTACTATTCCCGCTTCAAAATTCTGGATTTCCAATAGAAGATAGACTGTTAAAGTTCAAACATTTATACCCCAGGCTTGGTTTCCATCAGAAAGGGGGTTAATGGCCCTCCAAGTTCCCGTCAGTTCGAACACCGAGTTTAGAAATAAATTGAAGCTTTGCCGAGTGCGTGATAGAGCACGTAATTATTGGTTTTCATTTCTGTCAAGCTTTCGTTAAATATAAGCCATGTTTCTTGTTGCTTCAGAATATCTGGGGTTTCTGATTTGTGATCAGGGGTTAGAGCCACCCCTCCCTATGGCTACACAAGTTTAGTACTCTGGGCCATTATTTTTTATCTCCGTGTCAAAATTTCGCTGTGGAGAAAAACTGTTCCCAGGAGAACTGGTTCTTCATAAATCGTAAAACAGGTGTCTCGTCAATGTCGCCAGAGTGGATGCAGTCAAATAAACCTAGATATTAGAGAATCCAAAATGACTCTAACACCCCAAGCGAAAAATTGCCGCAAATGTCTCCGTTTCATCAACAACCGGATGATGGGAAATTGGTCACATTAACCTCTGACCCTCTGCTTATGTAATATCGACATGCAGTTACTAAAAAATGGCAACCAAATCAGCGACGCTATAATTGGGAAAATGATAGTTAGAATAATGTCACGTCTGGAAGTCAATCCGCCTACAAGACACTCGGCTGTCACTTACCTGTCAACTGAATTCCTAAACTAAATATTCAAAGCATGAAAATACTGATTGTATTATATCACAATACACTATTCTAGCTCAAATCTAAACGATGACGTAATCATGCCTCGCAGTAACAACATTCGCGTTTCCATGACAACGTTGACTGAAAATGCAAATCCGTCCGATATATGTTGCGTGGCATGTCTTCGCGTCCTCCTTTAATAAGACTTTATAACCGGTATTGTAGACTCTACACACAGTTCACGGAATTAATTGAATAATAATAACTGCCAACTGCTGACCAATTTTGTGGGGATTTGCTGTCATAAAACCGTGTACACCCACTACTACTGAGATTTGCTGACCTAAGCATAAATCGAAAAACCTATAACCAGGCGGCGTGTATAGGGCTTCTGTCAGATTTGTTCTTTGTGTGTTTCCTGGATGACGTTCTCAACCACTTGGAACGCGGTTAAGTGACGGAAATCCTATTGATTTCAATCTCATTTCTCGCTAATTAATCGATACCCGTTTACAGAACTTGATGATCGCCTACTCGGTGAAAGACAATAGGCCTATACGGCCACAGCGCTTATTCAGCTCGCTAAGGTCTATGAAACCAAACTGCAACATTCCAAAACATAAGGGCCTCTCTCTCTCTCTCCTTGTCCCTCTCCCTCCCTCTCTCTGTCCCTCTACAGTCACGGCCGTGTTTTTCTTATGCGTTCTACGACCTTTGGTCTCGTGAGTGCAGAGGCCAGCAGCAATTGGGCTCTGCTAGTAAAAGAGGCTCATGACTTGCAAGATTTTATGCAAGGGCCTGTATTTAGGCCTCTAGGCCTGGGTCTAGGGCCTATAGGGGAGAAGCACCGCTGCTTCTAAGACCTGACTTATAATGAAGGATCTGATTGTATGACGAGTGGCGACCATCGACTGATGCCAAGTGCATTGCTAAAATGGCGCTATAGAAGTCATTTGGTTAGTTATTTGTATCCAAATGTCCCGCCTTTTGCAAAATCGAATACACCGTGAATAAACATTAGTATCAAGTGGTCTCTTTATTGGATTCATGGATTGTTATATAGGCCTGCAGTAGACCTTCGTTATGAAGTACTTAGCGGGTCGGTAAAATTCAGTACTTTATAACCGAGGCACGTCATATCCAAGACCATACAAAACATCGTTGACGATCTGCAGTGTCAGTGTCTCTTCTGCAAACACGCGATTTCCCATTGTACGTGCTAGAGACACTAGGCGCTGTCTTTGAATCCTCTCGTGAGTTTGGTCCTGTATAGCCTATAGACCATTTCGCTAGAACAAACTTTCTTAGACTAGTATAGGCCTAAACCTGCAATCGAAACAAGCAGGGCTATATCTAGGATTATCAATTTGGGGGGATTTTGATATATTCTGGGGGTCCGCTACTTTCATTTATTGTTAGCACTACCATCTTACCTGCATCATAATTATGGGGTGTTGCTCTCAGAATGGGGGCGGTGTTGGGAACGGTGTTAGGGGGTGTAAAAATATCTCTGGATACCAGCAATTTCGGTGTAGGTCTCGGTAATTTCAATGCCTATTGAAGAATTTTCTATATTAAAAATATATCTTATTGAATTTATCAATAAGTAGCCTATACGGAAATAGTTTCCTAAACTATCCCTAATATTTCGGACTGACTTATTATTTCTGACAATGAGGAGTACGAGTCAAATACGGAGCGATCATCGACCGATGCCATGTGCGTTACCAAATGGCGCTATAGAAGTTCGCAAATAATGAGACATTGATTATGGCTGACTAATCCGCACTTCTGATTGTCAGTTTCTGTATCTCTCTCTCTCTCTCTCTCTCTCTCTCTCTCTCTCTCTCTCTCTCTCACACACACACACACACACACACACACACACACAAACAAACAACAAACATGCGACAAGATGACATTGTTTTGCGCCGATAGTAATCAAACTGATCTTAAGAGGGACACTTTGGCCAGTGATACAGAAAAACGACATATCCCAATATTGCCTTAGACTTAGAGAAACATGGGAGACAGTGGCGTGTGCAGAGACTGGTTGGCGCCAGAGGTCAAGTCGATAAAGAAGAAAATGTAATGTTTGACGAGCAAAAAAGGTCGCCGAGTCAATTTTGGCTCCCCCCATCTGGTCGGCGCCCGGGGCCACCGCCCCCTCTGCACACTACTGACGGTAGGCTGACTAAATCTTTGATGCATGTCCCATTTAGGCAATGTATTATTACCGGATGAGTATCATGTTAGTTACCGTAGAACGATTTCAAAATACCAGGGTACCATGATAGTCATAAATTCAAAGATAGGCCCTATATTCAAAAACTGGCGACAGAAAGGACTTTCCTCTCGATCACAAAACTTCAATTGGTCAGTTTTTTCAAATTATACTGAGATCACGAGCACTGCTTCTTTTGCTCTGCAACGGTAGTACATGGTCGGTTGATTAGTTTGATTGCTTTAACCCCATTTACTGGGAACGCCGGATATATCCGTCCATTTTACATTGAGTTACAGTTAAATACACGGTTAAGGGGTTAATCGACAATGTTACACAGACATCTGGACCCTGGCAACGCCTTTTCGATTTCAATTTCACTGTTCTTGGGTCTCTCTTGGTGGTGGTTCTATCAAATGCAATCGACGTGAATTAGTGTCGCCACCTAGCGATCAAAATCTATTTTCAAAAAAACACATAATCCATTGTCTTGAGAGTTGTAATATCCTATAAATCAGCATCAGTCAAAGAACGGAGACAGGATGCAGCACCTGCGTGTGAGTTTCATCAAATAGATCGAACGTCAACATTTGCAAACAGGTGATCTTGTATTTTACCTGTTTTTGATTACTAGAGGAATGCGCAAACGGGCCCTAGAGCTAAAAGATTAATCTGCTTGTAAAAACCTGAACAATTAGTCCTATAATGTCTTTGTAGAAATATGTTCATGTTTATGTTCATAAACATGACAAAGTGAACAAGCACAATGAAATAGTTATCTCTGACCAGAATAAAATAATAGTAGTCTTGGGTTTCTAATATACAGAACTCATCTTCAGTTTTTGCGTCCGTTTGTCTTAGACGTATGTGACTGAAATTAGAGGGCAAATCGTCAGCAGCCTATTTGCCCTCAATTAGCTCACCTGCTCATCAGCAAATCGCAGGTGACAGTTGTTTCGTCTGCTCATAAAAATTCAGCGCCGTCTGTGATCTGCTGAGTGGCCTGAGTAAAGCTTTACTCTCATTTTGATAGCGTCATCATCATCATCATCATGTCATCATCATCATCATCATCATCATCGTCATCATCATCATCATCATCAGCTATGCATGAGTCATCGCAGTGAGTATGATCGACGGTATTCTGTGAATATTCCAAGCTTAATGCGCTGCTTTTCGTCAGCATATTTAGCCTAGCAGGTGTTGCCACTGCAGCGCAGGCCAACTGTCGCACATACGTGATATAGGCCTATTAGGACCCATTAGGACCTATATGGCCGACTGGTGAATTTGCGTATCCGCTATTCCTAATCCTTAAAGATGTGATTTTGACTTGATGTCTCTGGCCTGACTCTGTTAGGTTCTGTATCAAGCAAGGTTTATGTACTGGCAGATTATTTAAGAACTATATATAAGAGAGATAGAGACTCATATCCTGAGTTTTTATTATGTTTTTCTGAACTTTAAAAGCCTCAGTCTTTGGATATTCAGATATGTGAAATGAGCGGAGAAAGTAATGAAGTTGGAACAAGAGGAAAATGTGGGTTTTGTCGGAGAATTTCTTCAAATCGATTAGGTTTTTACATATTTTGGGCCTATATACCTTCTATTTAACAAACAGGATCATCCGCTATTATTGAATTAATTATAAAACCTGCTTTTGATGTCTATAAAACCTGTTGTAGGCCCATAATGAACCAGATATCTCAATACGCGGCTCTTCCCTTGACTTGAAGACTTGAGAACTGAGAGAGAGAGAGAGAGAGAGAGAGAGAGAGAGAGAAATTGTGTGGGAACTGTGTGTCACTGGGAAGGGATGCGCTTTTCTCTTTTGAGTTTGAATGCTGAGAGAAATTCGAACGTCAGAAGTTGATCCCAAATGACGATAAAGAGAGAGAGAGAAAATAATTGCAAGGTGCTTGCTACTTTTCAGCCGATGCATCGACTCTCTGCTTACGAATCGTGTTTAGGCCTGTATTTATATCTGCGCCCTTATTACTGCGGCTTTAGAATGTCTATGAACACCTGTTGTTTAATATGATCCAGTCGTGGCGTGTTGGCGTTTTGCCATTTGAAGTCGGTTTGAGCCAGACAATAGCAACTGAAATGGTTATATCTAGAATTAGATCAGCGTACATGCGCACAAAAATCTATGAAGAAATGCAACAATACTAGACGGCGTGTGGAGCTCACCTCTTCTTCGCAGGACAGGAGGCGTTTCTGCGATTATTTCACAGACAAATTTTACGAAAGTAAGTAAGAAGAAACCTTTTAGAAAGGCGTCTTCATACCGCATCAACGATGGACAAGTGAGTGAATAGAAACTGCAATTCCGACAATCTTTGTGACTTTGCATGATTTTGTAAATAGTGAGTCATTTTAATGGCTTTACGAGAAACAGCGTATGCCCATCGTTCTCAAGAACAGTGCAAGACTAATAAGCAATTTCACCTCATTTTGCCTGCCCCTGTTCTTTCTTACATAGCTGTACTTGTGTACTGTATGTATGTTGAGGCGAAGAAAATGAGTGTTACTGCCAACAATTTTATCATCCTAGCTACAATTAAAATTTCACGATCGATATAACATTCAGTCTTATAATCTTCATCTTCTACTAGTTTGATAGGAATCATAATATAATGTCGCATTGTTCTTAGATCTCTAATAAATCAACTCGTTATACGTGAATCACGCCAGTGGATTTCCCTTATCGTTATAACAGGCCTGATTAATTGAATTGTTAGGCCTACTGACAAGAATACTAACGAGTGTTCTTATTTTCTTGAAGAAAATGTCGCCGATGTGAAAACGATTATAAACCTGAACAACTGAAAAACGGAGTGTGCGATAAATGCGGGTATAGGCCATCTGTGGACTTAATTCGGATTCTTTTATGCATGCTGAATTTTCTGAGTGTTTCTCCGTAAAACATAAGTAGACCTATAATCACCTGTGTTGTTTGATGTCAAAATCGTTCTGATTAGCCTAAGGTTCTCGGGTATGATTGCAAGAGATAATTTCTTAATTTAATTAAGTTCTTCGGAAATCTCTGTTTGGCCAACTATTGCCTAACATTTCCCCCCCCCCTAACTTCGCAGAACCACTGCGAGCAGGGGCGTAGCGACCATGCACGAGACAGGTGAGGCAGTGTTTCAGGGCGGCACGGTCTAAGGGGCGCACACAGTAACAGTAAAGAAATGCAAGCGTAAAGCAAGGTCAATGTTCCTATAACCCTGACAGCGAGTTAGCAATGCTATTCGTGATTGGCAAAATTGATACAAATTTTCAGATGTTAAAAATGTGAACAAGATTATAAAATAAGCTGCAACAGATGTAGGTCTATTGTACGTTGCACGAAAATATGTCCTTCCCTATGATCTGCGTGATATGGGATAATTATCGTTTTTATTGGCATTCTGTCTTGATTTTCTAGAATAGACTGTCAGAATTGTAAAAGAAGAGTCCTGCCCAGGGAAATTAAAGATGGAAAGTGTGACGTTTGCAGGTCAATTATTATACATTTGTATAATTTGTATTATATTCTCGTATAAACTAGCGCTTAAGTCCTTGATCTTATCTATAGATTAAACATTAGTATTTCAGCGTCACTGTTTATTATCATATTGAGTCTGAATATCTTAAAGGTTCGCTAACAGTGGCGTATTTACAGTGTAGGCGTGTCCCATGGGCAGTGGCGTAGCGAGGCAAAGTGCCGCCCGGGGCGAACTAAATTGCAGCCTTTTCGTTAAATTCTTGACTGGCAAAAAACCTTATCACAATTTTCTAAAATTCTTGACAAGCAAAAAACATTTTTCATATGCAAAAAGGGGTTTTATCGAAAATGCCGCCCCTAGAGCAAGTGCCGCCTGGGGCGGTTCGCCCCCACCGCCCCTCGCTACGCCACTGCCCATGGGACAGGGACCTCCATGCATAAGGTGTCCCCACATAGTAGCTGAGGACCTTTTGCTTTTTATCTCGTCACAATATTTCTAATGTTACTGTACGTGCGTCACTAGAAGATCTTTAATACGACATTAGGTATTTTCAAATAGCACAAAATAATAATAACAGGACAGACAATAACATCTGTCAATGCCATGACATAAACAATAACATCCTTTAGTAGTATAGATAAAACATTAGCCAAGACATAAGCTTACAGTACGAAAATACCTCCCGGGCGATAGCAATACTGTATCCAGTCATATCAACACATCTAACAAGATAGTGTGAGTTCATTATTAGCACACAACCAGCTTTTGAAAACATCGATACAGAAACTGTAATAAAGACGTTGAACGTTGAACATTGGCTTTAGACCCATACACTTAGCCTACAGATCACCAATCTTCGTTTTAACGTGGACCAAGGGTTCGATTGATCTCCACGGACTGCGCACATACTTGTAAAACTGAATAAGGTTAATTGTCAGCGTGTAGAGATTTCGGCAGTATTGAAAAAACACTAACGAGACAATGCACAACATTATCTGCATGTAAAATGTCCCCTCATGTTAGTGTCCTAGAACCCCAGGATATAGTTAACCTCCGGAGCTCCTCTGCCTATACTCTAATACTCTCCGCCTAATCCAGATCAACCATTCTAGGAAACGGAGTCTTCTTGAAAGTGGATTTGCTTGAGATATTTTGCTCATTTGTGCATTAAAGTGACGCTACTGTATAAACAGTGAATGTTAGCAAAGACTGCGTACAATCGGATAATTGTACAATGTTATTATAATGTATTTCAGGAGGAAATTTCAGGGAACAAGTCTTCACTAGATTCCATACTGAAAGTTGACTGAAAGACGATCTCTGCTTTAGAATGGATCATCCGCAATTATTGCTTAATGATGATAATTATTTTACACAGAAACGCTTCGTCGTATTCCATGACTGCGCTCAGCAACCAACGACTCTCTTTTAGTCTAGTCTAGTGCCTTATCGCATCTCTATTATTTAGGAGGATATATATATATTAGAACTTCTGCCTTCTACGAGTTTAGATTGGAACTTTCTTTTGCAAAAGCATAATTATTTAGCTCACTGTTATAATTTTCGGCGATGAAAACACATTTAGGAATTCCTAGACTACGATCAACAGTTTCATCGAAAAGTCAAGCGTCAAAAGAAGAGATTATATCGGGCTTCGTTTTTGGAATCTGGAGTCGCCTTATATAAATAAATAAGTTTTGTAAATACGTTTGTATTCTGTTGAAGGTTGCCTGCCAAATGTCTTCAATGATAAAAAAATGTTTGGCATACATGAAAATATTTATAGTAATGCAAATGTATATTATAGGCGCATAATATATATAAACCCATAGATAAACAAAGAATCGAACATTCATTCAAAAATGTAAAAACTAATTTGTGTTTTAAATTTAATTTTAAAGAGTCCTATTCTTTTTCTACAATGTAATAACTGCGCATTAAGCAATTCAGTAAGTGTAGTCTGTAGGCGTTCAATCGAATGATTAATAATATTCAGAGTACTCTTGAGTCTTGAAAGCATTCGCACTGATTGGAAATTCAGGCGAATCAACGGATTATGCAATGAGCCAATCAAATTGGCGCAAAAGTGCAACCAGCTCCACTGCACGGTCCAATGGGATTTCGATTTCTGAATGACAACATATTTAGACAAATATTGTCCATGGTTAAATATCTATAATTTTGGACAAACTATTCTAGGCTGAAATAATGAACATTTAAGAGATCGATTTGAGGTTAAAATCTGCCCAATGGATTTGAGTTCTTGTTTGTTTTAAAACTGAATGCAGAATAAAAAGCCTAACTTTGCAGCATTGCTATCTTCAGCTTTTTAAATAAAGCAACGAAGCTGCAGAAGGATTCAAAATATGACAGAGAGCTTCTACATATTCAGAACAAGTTAAGCATTAATGCATTAATGCATTAATGCATTAGACAGTGTAAATGATTTCTTTTAAAATCACGAATTCACGAGTATAAGACTGAATACCTGCAGGCAGCGCATTTTCTATTTTGAATCTTCTGTCCGCATTGAACCAGCACGAACTATTTTTACGATTACAGACATCTGTCATGGATTTCTGTACCCATCGATATAACCATCTAAATTGCTTTTACTTTTAGTTTTTTTACAAATAACCATCGAGTTAACCATCAATTTAACCATCTAAATTGCTTTTCTTCTAGTTTATTCAAAACCACTCGTACTTTTTGAAAAAACTTATAATGGCATGGTTATATCAACCAAAGCAATATTGATAACCATTTCTAGTCTCGATTTATTAAGGAACAAACCCAACAATCAAAAATCCTCTCTTTCCACTTCCTCATCTCAGATCCTTACTCCCAAAAAGTCACGAACAAGTTACGTCGCACTCCCCCTTCCGGCCTCTATAATTACTGATTTTGTCCTTAGTCGCAGCTTCCGGGAGGGATTGCGATATAACGGTCATGTTTCCACGGGGATCCGTACCCAATTTTACTGCCCTGGTAATACGAAGCCTAAGAGTTACCACTCATACTGTATAATATCAGCATCGACATAATAATTTCGACAAGCATCGTTTTATCTTGTGACTTCCTGATGTTGTAGGAAATGATTTTTCCCGGAACTGTCAATTTTATAGCGCCATTATCTCACATATAGATTAATTATCGCTCAATTTCCCATCATCACGAACTTGGTGGACACGTGTGAGTCGGATATTAAGCTGCAGTGATTTATTATCATTATAGGAAATGTCTGATGATTTATATTGATTAAAATCAGATTGTCTATTTGTTGTTGTTGTTTTGTTGTATCTAAACAGGCTTGAGCCTTTTTAAGGAGAATTGATCACTGCATTAAACTCAGAAAATTTGTGTACATCCGCGTACAAAGCAAGCAAAAAGTCGCCTTGGAAAATCTGTGATAAATCCAAAAATTTAATTTGATTTTTTAATTAAGACTGAACGTTTATCATTTTATCTAAACACGCAAGAACATATCTGCTTCAGCTGATTTCAGTAATTAAATAAAACGAAAGTAAAAACTGCAAATTTTTGAAGATTTCTGAATAATTATAAAGAACACACCCGATGACGAAAGATGTGGTGAAATATTATCTCCAACACTAATGGCGTTCTCATGCCTGGTTTTCGGTCACAATCTCTCTCCTTTTGCGAATACGTTGATACAGTTTGTCTTTCCCTCTCACTGTCACGTTCGTTAATTGAAAAGTCTAAATATTCTCTGCACTTTTCCTTTTGCAGATAATTTAGGTTTCCAGCCGCCTTCCTAATACACTGTAACTGCACTCCTCATTCATCGGATCTTGCACTCGATCTCTAATCTCACTTTATCACCATCCATGATTACCGAATTTGATTTTACCGTATGAAGACGACGATGTCCTACAGATGCTGTAGGCGACGATTGGCGCTGGAAAATGAACATCTTCGTATTATTTTTGTATTGCTAATCAGTTTGAAAAAGTAACTACACCGTTTTTCGAAATGCTTACGATATTTTGAATGTTGCCCTACCTGCTTCAGTCTGTCGGAGAACAAAACGTTTGACAGGAAAGAACTTCCCATTGGTTGCTTTCACAATTTCGGCGGGTTCTTAGCTTCATAATCAATTGAATGAGACATTGAAAATATGATTTAATCGCGTACTTTTCACTTAACATGCATATTTTATTTACTGTGCATACGATGCAGAATTACTGATTGCTTGGTGGTTGTGTTGGGTCCGTCATAAAATTATATGATATTTGTAATTGTAGTTGCGGTACTTATAAGACGTCACCAGCCTCAACTCAACAGCGACTCTAATCCATCGGCGGACGGTGGTTCATGTCTTCGGTAATGTTTGCGTTTTGAAAATATGCGTTCTCTAATAAAACAAGTTTATACACGTAACATCTGAAGCACAATAGGTTGACTTTTATAAGAATTTGCCCCTCAAGTAAATCTTTCAGTTAATCACTGCTTTGTAGGCGCTGAATTATCACTTGAACATTGTTGTTTACTATACTTGCAAACACAACGTGATTGTCACTTTACCCTTTATATTCAGATAAATTGATCTCAATGTAATATCGTTATAAAGGAGTTAGTTCTTCTAAGCTGTATAAGAATCATAAAAATATCCAGGTATCAGCGTGAGACAGTTTTTATTGTTTTTGGAAACTTTAAGGTGGTCTTTGGATATGCATCCTAGATACTACAATGCTCTTCTAATAATAAAACAAGTTTATACAAGTAATATGCCAACCACAATAGGTTGACTGCCTTTATATGAATCAGTTGATTCAGTCCCTTGAGCTAATCTACAGTATATAGTAGGCCTAGTAGTAGTAATTTGTAGTATTAACCATCTCTTATTTTCATAGTTTGTCTATTCAGTTCTAGAAAATGTTAACGGAATTTTGGAAATAGGGGTAGCAATATGGTTAAACTCATTTTCTAAAAACCCATCATGCGCGTGGTTATTCATCAGTATCTTTGCCTCTTCATAGCATAGTGATTGATAATGCAGTTATTCATATATTTCAAGTTTTAAAATACTAACATGGTTTTATTAAAGTGGTTTAGGATAAAGAAAAAGTAAAAACAGTTATGTGGTTAAATTAATGGTTATCCAAAATGCAAAAACCTATTTAAGAAATACCACAGACATAGGATACGCCATAGACGCCGTCATGTTAGTATAGTAGGCCAAGGTTATAAGAGCGGTCAGGATTTAATCGAGGCCTTTTCCGTGGGAAAATTACCCTTCTCCCCGGAAATTTGAAATTCCCCCTGGAAATTTTGGCAAACTACATCAACTAACAGCAGACCCCTAGCAGAATTCCTCCGGGCTTTGTCAATTCCCCCCGGAGTCCAGAGTCTAGATTAAACACTGAGCGCGGTTTAGACGATGCAATCATATTTGCATCGGCAAGGCTAAGCTACTGTATGTAAGCTGTTTTAATCTTGAAGGACCTGCATCTTACAAGCATCAGTTTGACTAAAGTAGCGCTTAGTAGTAGGCTGTGGCACCATTTATGTCGATATGAAATTTATTTATATCGATATGCAATAGCATTTAGATGCTAATAGACGTTTATAAATGCTGATGAATAAAACACGTCCAGGTTCCTTTTCTATTCTGTCCTAAAATCAACAACAACAACAGGCCTAATAATAAAAAAAAATAAAAAAATTAATAATAATAATAATAATAATAATAATAATAATAATAATAATAATAATAATAAGACAAGGTTTAAAGTGGCTCAGGAGGGTCTGACCTGTGTGAGAACTACTATCAAACATCATTTTCACTTTTATGACTGAAGTTGATGACATTTAGTTCATGAAAAATAATAATCAGTTAATCTCTATGACCAATGGTCACAATCTCGATGGCGACAAAACAATTACTACCTAATATTCCATTAAACAATTCATATCGTTTCTGAGTAAATTCTAAAGCGTTGGCGAAATACCTTTTACGCTTTTGATAGACGCAAAAGGAACAGGGAGACCATTAAATTTTAATCAACTATTATGTCGCAAAAATCACCCGACTTTTTGGACTTAAAAATCTGCGTTTTTGTTCGTCGAATCTCTGGCAAAGAAAAAGGCTGTGCTATTTAAATATATCATTTCTTATATAATTGCGACAACATCTACCGATATGCATAATTCGAGATAAAAGATAATGAGACTTAAATTAGGAAATATATTTATTTAATATTCTCATTTTATGAAGCAGCTTTTTGACCCGAGTGTTGCTGTTCGGAACAACAAAACATTCCAATTTTACTTCCAGTCTTTTAATTAATTCTTTAAAAGTGAGGTTTGTGGCATAAACGTTTTTACGAGTAGTTCGTTGAACAAAAAGCACAGCTTCACAGCGCTTGATTAGGCGGTTCCAGCAAATTTTGCTTACCTCTCTTTCTAACATAGCTATGCTCAGTGTTTAATCTAGACTCCTGGACTCCGGGGGAGAAACTGAAAAAGCCGGATGGAAAACTGACAAAGCCGGGGGGAATTCTGCTAGGGGCCGCTGTTAGTCCATGTAGTATTCCAAAATTTTCGGGAATTTGAAATTTCCGGGGAAGGGCAATTTTCCCCCGGAAGCGGCCTAGATTAAACACTGGCTATGCTTATGAATGTTGAGATGATCTTGAAGGTAACGAGTCTTACGGCCAGCAATTTTATCCTAGCTACCATTAATTTTTCATTGATTACTGCATTTTCGAACTTAAGCAAACTTTTAGCCGCCTAGAACCAAATATACTGACGCCTAGTAGGCCTACTCCTTGGTCTCTGTCCTTATTCAACCTTAAGTTGAGCAGACTATTCGAATTCGACTATTTAGACAGAACTCAGTCGCATCTAGTATCATGAATTCGGTTCATATCATCCAGCAATTGATAGGTCACCAAGCTTATTGTTTTCGCCGCCGTCAAAATCATTTTGATCACGGTCACAGTAGCAATAGTAGCCTAATGATTAAGAATGAATTTTGAAATTCTAAAAACGTTTTATTCTGCAAATATAAGAATTCCGTCCGTAAAGTCTTTCTAGCTCTTGGCATTGCCCTAGATTAATCAATAAATACTTGTGTCTCAATAACAGCATCATCCGCCACGGATAACAGGAAATAATACGGTCAGTTAAATGCGAATTATACACTGTAATATAGTGGATAGCGTTTTAAGTAACTGGCATTATGTAGCACTAGCATCACCTTGACATTATATTTAAAATACCTGGGTGGTCTTTTCCATTTGCCCCTTCCTCTTCCTCCCTTCCATCGAGCAATGCTTCATAGGAACCTGCTAGCTAGCTTGCATGCAGCCTGTCGCCTGTCTGTGTCGGCTAACCTGTTGTAACCTGATGTGAGTTAATATTAATATACGGAGTTGACGATTGCTCCAGACAGTCGGCAGTCGGCCGCGATGATCGTTAAGCATTAAACATATCAAGAAGGTCTTGTACTTTAATAATAATAGGGCGATAGTGTTTGCCACTAAAGTAATGTCGCACTGTTCTAAAGTCTGTAATAAATCTAGGGGCCTACCCATCCGTGAATCATGCCAGTAAATTTCCCCATCACCATAATAGACTTGATTACCAGAAAGATGCTCGCTTCGCTCGCGCTCGCTTCGCTCGCAGTGCAGGATAATACTAAAACCCAATCATTGAATGCATGCTGCTGAACAACGTTTCCATGATGTACATACGCCACGCAGCCAAGCTCTGACTCTGCAACGTACGCTTCGTCAAACGCTTCGCTTGGCCGTTCGCTTCGCGAAGCCGTTCGCTTCGCGTCGCCGTTCGCTTCGCGTCGCCGTTCGCTTCGCTAAGCCTAAGGTTCCAGAACGACCAATCAGAACGCTCACCCAGCCAACCAATCAGAACGCTTGAAGGTAACGAATGAGAACGTCACACAGCCAACCAATCAGAACGCTCACACAGCCAACCAATCAGAACGCTTGAAGGTAACAGGCATACAGAGCAAGGATCTTAATATTATAGATAAATGATATAAAATGGTAATGCGTTTCTTTGTTTTATTGAAGGCTCTGTCGGGGATGTGGAGACAATAAGCCACTAAAAGACGGAGTGTGCAATATATGCGGGTATTTGTGGATTTGATTTAAATTCTTTTGTGCACGTTGAATTTCCTTATTCTGTTCACAGTATAGGTGTTTCATTTTGTGTTTTTTAATGTTTTTGATTAATTATAAAGTTCTTGAATATGATTGCAATAAATCTGAGTTCTCTTTAAATTTCTGTTTGTTGTAAAATCTTAGACTTATATAATTTCACAATACCACTAGTTGAGATAGCAATGCCAATATTGAGTGGCATAAATAATACGAAATTGTTGATTTCAAACTGTTCACTCGATTATAATGAAACTACAACAGCTAAACGTTGCACGGAAATATCCTCTTCCCTGTGATAGGCGCTATATAAATTGGCTTGTTTAATAATAATACTAATACTACTACTACTACTACTACTACTACTACTACTACTACTACTACTACTACTACTACTACTACTACTACTAATAATAATAATAATAATAATAATAATAATAATAATAATAATAGGCGTGATATGAGTTTATTATTGTCTATTATTGAGATCTGTCTTGATTTTCTAGAGCAGAATGTCACATGTGTGGAAAAAGAGTCTTAAAAAAAGAACTTAGGCCTAGTCGCGCAGATAAAAACGTTCTTCTATGTGACGTGTGCTGGTAAGTAGGCCTATTCATTTACTGTATATTAAATTCTCGTTTAAACTAGCACTTAGTTTCTTGTATTTGTGTAGATTAGACATAAGTATTTCAGTGTCATTGTTTACTATCACATTGTGTCTGAATAGTCTATATAGGCTCGCTAATTTGAGCTCAATAAGTCCAGTACGCAGAGTTTTTTCTTTTAAAAATTATTTTCCGGAACGCAGTAGTTGGCAGTTAGTTGTCAACACGCCATAGCGGCCATAGGCTATACATTTATTCTAATTGTTTGGATCGTCAATAAAAAATAAAATGTATGGTAAGAACATTGAAATAGAGACGGCAATTAGATATAGTTCAAACATTCTATTTTCTAACTTAATTGTGCAATAAACAATTTCAACAGTCTTCAGATTTTCTAGAACGCCGTTCCGCCTCTTTCGGGCACAAAATGCGAGAGCCACTATGCAGATGTTGATGAATAACATCTGATTTTGAAAATTGCCTTAAAGCATAATTTTTAGATGATCAGACGGCCTTTAATTCAATTTACGAACGCATAGCTGCTATTTCGCCACAAAACGCCACAAATACCTGTATACTAAAAGGATCCTTAGGTTTTAGGCATTCGACAGATGACGCTACAGAAGGGGATTTTTCGAAAACTGTAACACACGTAAAAATCTCTTCATCCACAGTTTAATAAGATAATAAGTATTTTAGAATCGCAAAAAATAAGACTCAAAAGATTACGAAGACTTTAAAACAGACTGTTAACTTATGCAGCATTCTATTTACAGTGGCGTAGCGTGGATTGCTAGCGCCCGGACTACACCGGGTGGCTGCCCCTCCTCCACCAAATACGTCACTGATTCTATAAGAAATATCTTTTCCTGTGCTATATCTGGGGGCGGGAAGTTAGAAGGGTGGTAACAACGCTGGACGATGGAGCAGAAGGTCGCGGGTTCAATTCCCACAGGAGCCCTAAGGTCGACTCAGCCTTACTCGCTAGAGGGCGGTGGTAAAATGAGGAGCAGCGTTAAGTTGCGAGGTAAAACGTGGGTCTGGGGAAAGTAATGGCAACCTACCCCAGATTAATGGATTATACCATCTTCGTCGCTGATTGCCCAGGCCGGAGATAAGCACCGGACCCCAACGCTCGGACTCGAGTACGGGATCTACCTTTACCTATGCTATAGGCCTATCTAACACGACATATAGGCCTAATACAAACTGAACTGGAAAACGACAATAACAATAAAAAAAATAGAACAGGAAGAAAAATACCCCCGAGCGATAGCAATACTGTATTCATCAGCACATCTAACCATGGGCGTATTTAGACAGGCTTAAAGGGGTATGCTGAAATTTAAGAAGTTCGAAAAATAACTTTTATTCTATGTTCTGCAATAACATACAGTTTAAGTTTATTAATAATACCACATGTTCACCTCAATTTTGCTCCATAATTGTTTAACAGACGAAAGCTGATTGTAATTTGTAACGACGCAGTAACGAAACATTTATTAATTATGGAGCGCATACTTTCTTAAAGTTTCCTTCACTTTGCTACATTTGTTACTAAGTGCACAGATTAAGTTATGAAGTAAACAGCCCCTAAAACAAAATCTAAAATATTTTGCGGTGCAACCGAAGGGAAGAACCAAAGGCCAAAGACCAAAGGGGTTTGCTATGGATCAGGAACATACCCCCGATATACGCCACTGCATCTAACTAGATAGTGTATAAACTACACTATAGAGAGTATAGACGCTGAACGTTGAACAATTAGTAATGATAACCGGATATTTAGGTAAATTGTTGACGTAATTAATGGACAGCCCCATACATGTATTTATCTTGGAATTAAATAAACGAGATTCTGCAGGATATTGTAATAAAAATGTTTCCTCAGATTACCTAGAAACCCAGGATCCCTAATAACTCTCAGGACCCACTCAGCTGAACCCTGATTCCAAATCAATGACCCTACGATATATATGGAGAGTTTAATGGAATATCTGTTTGAATCGGTTTATCTCGCAATAATTGATCATTTTAATAGCGTTGTATCCCAATGCAACTATTAAACTAAGATATTAAAAGCGGTATTCAAATTCAAATTCAAGCGCTATTCAAAAGCGAAATTCAAATGATGGCTGCCCATAGTTCGCTACTTTAGATATTATTCAGATTTAACGAGGGTGCGCGTACAAAAGGTACCACTGCTATATTTAACACACCTCAGCGCCAAAAGAGCTCCTTCACCTTTTTTCACGGACTTTCAGCATGGCAAGGACTATAGTGCATTGTGGGCATTACAATAATTTTAAAATGTTATATTTCAGGAGAAAACCTGAGCCACCACATTAATTGACCCTAATTCGATGCCGAATGATGGTCTCCGCTTCAAAACGGATCTTCTGCGTTTGCTTAATGACGACATTTTACACAGATGCATTTCGTTATTTCATGGATACGCAAAACAACCAAAGACTGCTTTAGTTTAGTGCCTAATCAGATTTTTATTTTGATTAACTATACTTCTATCTTCTAACAATATAAGTTAGTATTTCTATGGAAGGCATAATTAATTAGACTGGCCATAACAATTTATTTTCGGCGCTGAAGATGCGGTTAGAAATACATCGAAATACGAAACATCAAAATGAAAGAGAAATTCCATTCGCCAATTCTATATTGACGTTATCTCTCTACTTTTGGCTCTTAATTTCCATAGCAAATTTTTCATTGTGTGAAATTCTGCTTCTTTGTTAGAATTCTATACTTGTTTTACGTGCAGAAAAAAGTTTTGCGCTTAAGTTTTTTTGTTATCACTGATAAAAGTGTTGTTATCACTGATAAAAGTGTTATGGTATTTGTTTTACTATTTTCTGACAAAAAGCAACTTGAGTTGTTTTCATCAGCGCAGCAACGAGGGCGCAGAGAGAGATTCGGGCCCAGACTGATCGCGAGATTCGAGCAAAACCAATAAGAAAATGTTATTAATTGAGACAGAATGATTGCCGATATCTCCTGTCATCTGGTGTGATAATATGCTCAAAATTCCAATCCTCCAAATTTTTCGCCTGGGGCTAGACCCCATTGGGGCAGCTCACAACGCTCCACACAGCCACTAGTCGGGCCTGACCACGATGGCCTATTTAAATCATAAATAAATGCTGATTGCCTCCTCTTTTTGAATGCTGCCGACGTCAGTCATTGATTGCTTTCATCATTTTCAGCAGTAAGAGCAGTAGTTGCTCATTTGCAGTATTAGCAAACGTGTTTCAATTACATTATAAGTGAATGTTTTCCATATTAGCTGCTCACAAAGTCCTTGTGTGTCATAGAGATGTACGAAATAATAAGGGCAGTGATTTTTTCTAGAAAAAAAGGTTTGGGAACTCATCCTATTTTGCTCATCAACAAAACAGGCATGGGAACGCCGCATCTGTATGTTCCCGAACACATTATTACATATCCATAATTATATATGCAATCTGGCAAAAAGATGTGGGAACGCCGTTCCCGTGTGTTCCCACTGAAAAAAGCCCCGAATAAGGATGCATCTTGGAGTCTATTGTGAATGAACCTAAGTAACCTTTTCACTGATCGAATACAGTTTCAATGCGAGTATCTCGTGGATGTGTGTTGAGATAATTATAATGAAAAAGCACAATATGGTCACACAAAATCTCTACAATGATAGAGTTGCTGAAGAGGGAGGAGGGCGTTAAGTCTAACCCATTATGATTTTCCTCGAATGCGTCGATGGATTTCGTCAGTCCGTTTGCCTCTTGTCCTTTCTTCATTTTCATTTTCAGAAATAAACAAAATCATTTCACGATAAACATTAGGTCTTTATTTTAATATTTCTGTCTAAGGAAACCCTTGTACGGATCAGAGGCAGATTTGGTGGAGGCGTCGAGATTTTGAAATCGGAGGAAATTGACCTCGAAGTCAGAATTTTTGGGAGGTTAAATTTTGGGTCAAGAGAATGTTTGCAAAAATTCAACAATTCTCAGATTCCGATTCTAATTTTAGTTTGTGACATGGCAATTGGAGCTGTTTCATGGAATTCATGGTGGATTTGTGAAGATAATGTGACTCACCTGACTGCTGTTTCTCAGTTAGGCCTATAGGCCTATAAGGCCTACAGTCACTTCGAATGACTTGTAGTACATGTCAGCGAAGGGCGGTCACTTCTTAAAGCATTAGTATATTCAGTATATCTTGTAAATGATTCATAGTCAGAGCTTTTTGCTGTGTATCTGTATGACCATCTCCCCCTCCCTTCTCTCCATTATCACAACCATGGTCCATGGTCAAAATCAACAACAGCGTTATTGATCGATAAGTGCATTGCAATCAAAAATGGACATCTTTCAATCATTGAATGGGTACAAAACTGACATGTCCTGAAGCTGTATGGATGCGAATCCATCTAATTGCCATTTTTTTTTCATCGAATACGGTTTTAAAGAGATGCGAAGATCGAATAGAAATAAGCCGAAGGTCGAAGACGAGTATGGATATGGTGTTGAGAAATAATAAAAATCAGATTATGACATAATTTTTATCATCATACGTGCATCAGAACTTGTGTTAGACTGTGTTTCAGCCTAAAAGAAGTAGGTCAACATAAAGAAATGGCAGACTTAAAGGAGGGACTAAATAGACCGAGTAGTCGGATGATTGCTACAATGCAGACCAGTGGCCCTAAATACTTAAATTTAAAATCGGGGTAATGAACTTAAGCCGCAATGTGACATATTTTATTCAATATTTTCGTTTATTCCATATTTGCAGTTCATGAAATCTTTTTCATGAATAGGCCTAATTACTGCTAGTGCCATTTCTTCTTGATTGTTATAGATATCAAATCAGCCATAACTTGTCTATAATGATAATACCAAGTTTTCGTTAACTGCGTTGGTATCTGATTCATTCCTGTTTTATCGGAGTGACTCAGGTGAATCATTCACCTGTAGTAGCAATGACGTCAGATAGTAACCACATCGAGTCGTGTGTTGCAGGCCTTACCCAATGGATTATTCAGGTTTTTGTGTTGCCGTCCTGGAGGCCTAACTTATAGACCCCCACGCACAAATACCCAAGCGCACTGACGCTATTTTTATGATCTGACCTGTGGCTGTGATTTCTGGTCTTTACGAAGAAACCCGATTGGAGCAGTTAATGGGACTCTATAGAGTTGGCGTATCTTGAAGCGCTGTCTGTTCTCTCCTGTCTTACATGAAATCACTCTGCAGAATGTCCACGATGTGGAACTGAATTGGATGGAATTTATCCAGATACTGGATACTGTCCGGTAGACAGCAAGGATTGGCTTCTATCTCAAAATATGACGTTAAGCCTTTCTATCAGCAAAATAGGACAACATGTTCATTGTTTAGAAGTCATTTGCGTATTTCGGGCTGGACTAGATGTGAAAATCGTGCAAAGACGATGAGAAATTTTTGTATCGGGGAGTGGGGAGTTGGGTAATTACCGACAAATTGTCATATAGTAGGCAAATTTTTTCCAAAACTTAAGATATAAATCTAACATTGCCCTTTTCTCTGTTGGGTCCTCGCCTCTGATTCCCGCTTGAGGAGATCACGAGCCCCCCTTCGGACCTGACCAAGTTTGTCTGTATAACGATGGCGGTCCTATTCTGGAACCTGTCTACGCCACTGGTAGAAACATTGAAAATTTTAACTTTTCTTGTCAAAATTTTTATAGATTTTTTGCTCTCCCTTATTGAGGTGACCGTATCATCGGTCTGTATGTAGCACTGATTTAGTTGATTATCTGTAGAATTCTTCCTATTCTTTTTAGTGCATTCCACAACTACTGTTAATTAGTTAGGTAGAATTGTATTGTTATCAATTCGAAATTGTTCTTAACGTCATCATTCTTTCTCCTTTGCTGCATTCAATTAGTATTAAATCCAAAATGTTATTATCGACAAATTGGTTGCAGTTCAATTGTAATGCGGACTCCATTATTTATGATATCATTCGTTGAATATATGAGTCACATCGGTATTTGTACCAAACAATTATCACTCAACATTCCAAGATGTAGACCTGGGCCTGTTATCATTCAATTCTTTGCATCCAATTCAAATCTTGTCACCTGTAAGTTTAATCAGTCGATAGTTAAAAGATTTATTTACATATATGTATTTAACTGATATGTATATGTATAATATAATCAATAACAGTATATATATGTATATGTATATGTATATGTATATGACTAATAGTATATGTATATGTATATATATACATACTGTATATATAATACATATAGGGATATATAAAAATATATATACAGTAAGTCATGGACCTACTTGTATGGGCCTACTGTGTGTTTCCATTGACGCATATCATGCCTACTGCTATAAGCCTACTGCTGTTATTTGCAGTGACGCTGGTGACGATGTCTCGTGTGGTTGAGTCATTGTGTCTTGACCAATCGCGACGAAGAGCGATCCGACCAGATTCTCTGAGTCACGTGCTAGACTGTTCACTTGTATATATAAATACATTAGCTGCGCCCGATGTTGCAGGTGATAGGCCTACCCGGGCATTGTAGGAATTTCGCTAAAGAAGAAGAAGAAGTAGTAGTACAGGGCGTATTTGATATTTTACAGTAGGCCTAGTAGTCCTACACCGTCGTCTGATTTGTCGTTTAATGATGGTGAGTTGGAAGATGTTTCATTTGAAATAACTCTTTGCTTTCTTTGACTAAGATACTCGTAGAATCATAGAGTATAATTTTAAAAATTAAATAGAGCCTAATAGATGAAGACAGATGCGGTTCGGTTCCACAGGGGGCCCGTGCCCTCTATTGAATGTCTGTCCCTCCCAATGGCCCCGTACTTTATTTCACTCATTCTAAGCAACTAGACTTGTCCAAGTTAATGAAAATGGTTTGTCCCCATGCTCAGGGGCGTAGCCAGAAATTCGATTTGAGGGTATAATGCGATTTGGGGTATAAATCTTTAAAAACGTTGATAATCTTTAAAACACATTAAAAACTTTAAGGTAGCCTCTTTTTGGGGGAGGGGTGTATATATACCAATATAACCCCCATCCATACGCCCCTGTCCATGCTTAGAATTTTCTACTCCAACGCTCCCCCCACTTGCCAAACCTCGGAGCCGCCACTTGATGCAGATATTGATATAGTGAACTAATTGCTCGACCGCTAGAACCATTTCATTATATACGGCCTAAGTATTTGCGAGGTTTTATCAAATAATGAGAACGATTCATTGGTAGGTCCCATGTGCCGAGATCAATTTCAAAATTACCCTAGTTTTCACTCATCCGCCCACCGTTGTGTATTTTGCAGGGTGTGCCAAAAGTTCAGGTGCTGCCGGGTGAACTGCAAAATGGATACTTTCGCGAGGAAATTATTTCGCCTCTAACTTTCCTCTCCACCCTGGAAACCATCATAGGTAACGACAACGAGCAAAGGGTGGAATACGAATTCCTTCCACTGGAAGAAATGGAGATTGGAATGGTGACTGAAGTGAGTACCTCTGGCGATGCTGATGATGCTGATCATGATGATGAGGAGGAGGAGTGGCAACAGACCATCGGGGCGACTGAGGACTGTGGCTCGGCTGAAAAGGATGCTGAAACAGCAAGTTTTGTCCAGGACAATCAGCCTTACGCTGAAAGTGAAGAGAGTGAGTACTTGTCGAGCGTACTTGAGGAAATCTTCGAAAACAGTAATTCGTACGAAAGCCATGACATGAACTGGAACCTTCTGCAAGATCCTGCACAAAATTTCTATCAAAACGACGTGGGCGTACATGAAATCATTTCTGGTGTTGACAGTGGAGATGATCTCGTCATGTCTTGGCTGTCGGGCTTGAATGGTGTCGCCACAATCAGTGACTCTGATCTCGACATGCCTGACGTCAGGGAAGAATCTCTCAGTGATCGAATTCCGGCAAAAGAAGAACTTCGATCTTTCCTACTCGGTCGAAGGTCACAGGTCACAGATTCGGACAAAGTCTGCCACGAAGACCAACGTTGTCTTCGTCCAAGAACCGACAATGTCGGTGTCGACAATTTCCGTGGGCAGGTAAAGTATATGGACAGTGCATTACTGTAGTAGGCCTGCCTTGTTAATGTTTGAGATAACCAGTTTTCAGATAACTGTTTTATTATTGGTAAATGTCCTTAGAGTAAGTACTAAGTAAGATTCATACTTTGGTTCATAGTTTAGGCCGACGTCTCTCGTGAGGATAACATTGAAACGTTTTTCATTGGGTGCTTCTCAATAGGTTCAAACCAGTGGCGGCTCTAGGATTTGGCAAATGGGGGGGGGCTTTGTGGTGGCAACTTCTAATCATGGGGGGCCAACCATTTGTTGTTTAATGTATGTAGCATTAAGTATATGGTCCCAACTGGGGGGCCACTGGGGGGCAGGTACTCAATAGGGGGCACGGGCCCCCCTGCCCCCCCGGTGGAGCCGCCACTGCATGGTTCAAACTGTGCATGTACCTGGAAACATAATTAAATAGCGGTTGGTTTTCTCGTCTTTTTGCTTACCAGGGCACTGGACGTGACTCTGGTGGTGATATTCAACGACTTCGTAAGCGACAAGAAAGAAACCGATTAGCCGCCCAAAAATGTCGCCAAAAACGAACAAAACTTGCCGACGAACTGTCAGAAGTGAGTGTCTTATCATGAGCTGTAGATTGTAGAAATCAGAAATGCGTTTTAATCTAGTTTTCAGGTCTTAATCATTTCACGAATGAATAGGCGCTATATGGAACTGTTAATTGCTACTTAAATAGTGTATTGTTGTCACTGCTATTAGCCTATTGACTCTTTAATTCACTTTGTATAGGCCTAAAGTCATATAAGCATAAATACCGTTCGGTGTAGGCCTAAGCAGTGGCGGCTCTAGGATTTGGCAAGTGGGGGGCCGTTGGGGTGGCAACTTCTAATCATGGGGGCCAACCATTTGTTGCTTAATGTATGTAGCATAAAGTATAGAGTCCCAACTGCGGGCCACTGGGGGGCAGGCTCTCAATAGGGGGGCACGGGTCCCCCTGACCTCCCCCCCGGTGGAGCCGCCACTGGGCCTAAGTCTAAATATAATTTTCTCATCACTAATTCAATATGACATCATACTTTATATTTGTGATGGCTTTCAATCGCAAGTAACTCATACATCTTGTAGGCTATAATTATTTAATTTCAACCAATAACACTAACCGCCTAGAAATCCATTGCTAAGCATAAGGTGTTCAAAGTTAATGCAATTGTCTCCATTATTGGAAATGAAGTTGGTTGAAAACGTCTGCCAATGGCTTGCTTAAACCAAATAGTCACTGTTGCTGATTATAACATACTGTAATTAGCAACAATTAATATATTATATTAACTTTTTTAAATTTAGGAATCTGAAAAACTGAGAAAGGAGAACGAGGAGCTGACGTCAGAAGTGAGAGATCTCACGAAAGAACTCCGAATGCTACAGAACACTTTGCTCGATCATGATCTTCACTCGATCAATTCTCAGTGTCACGAGCGAATGAGTGCCAACATTTTCAGTCCAGATTTAACCAAACTAACCACCTCACTTTACTGAATACAGGGGCGTAGACAGGGTATTTGGCACCCATGGTAGGGGTCAGAAATTAAATTAGCAGGGTAACAAATCTTTGATGAGCAAGTCATGACATTTTTGACAAAAGATTAAATCTACAAATGCCCTTTTCCTGAATTTACGACGTCTGTGATGTGCTCAGTCAGTTTTCTCAATTTCTTCTCTTTCTAAACTGAGCAGAGCATGATCATTTTTGTGCCCCACTCCACCCACCCCCTTTAACTTGCGCACAGGGCATTTGCCCTACCTGACATACTCAGGTACACCAGACTTAATAGGTGAAAAAACATATCTGGTCTCTGTCAACTTTGTCAAGTGCTTTTTGCCATTTTAAATTGAGTAACCTGCTGCTCTAGTTCACCAGTTCCTAGATTACATTCATGGACAACTTGATATTGGCGTCCATGTGAATGTTATTTCAATTAACAATCATGAAACTCCTATCAGATGATGACGATCGAGTTTCTTAAATGAAAATTTTCTTAGGGTAGCTACTTTTGTTTTCTGTAATAATACTACCAGACATAACAGTGTATTGGGTGGAGTCCGGCATTTATATTGTGCATGTAAAACAGCTGAAAACTGTTAATGATGCTGAGATGTTACTTGTATATGCAGTAGAGAATTATCAATGATGCTGTTATATTACAATCAGCTGATAACAGTTAATGAAGCTGTGATAGTTTTTAACTCTCGAGTAGCTTTTATAGGTTTTGTGATGTTTAACGCAATAAAAGAAATGAATGCTAATCACTGATTTTGAACTTTCTGGCCAGAAATATTTTTACCCCCCCCCCCCAATTTGAGACCGACACCCCAAATTTCCCTCAATCGGAGCCTGTGATGCGCCCTAACACCCTCCAACACCCCCCAATTTGAGACCGACACCCCCAAATTGATAATCTTAGAAATAACCCTGCCTCTGACCCAGATTCTTGGAAACAAGAGTTGGCAGTCTGCTGAGGAGGCAATGAACAAGCACCTCATAACAGACCCCTGCAAGCGCCAACCCAGCTTTGACCTAGTACTACGCTATGATGGGGTCCACCTCAAGCGCTATAGAACAGGTCATGGCCGGTGCACCGCTATGCTGCACCGTTGCGCTGACAGAAGAAATCTATTTATTCTCTCTAGAATGCTGCAAAAAGGAAAAGGAAATTGATTAAAAACACCAATTTGCAATTGAATATTAAATTATCTGTGTCTCAAATTTACAAATAATTTTATCAAAACTTATTAATTGTAATCTCTCACCTGCTTACAAAATCAAAGATATTTGACAAATAAATCTGTTACACAAAAGGTTCATAATGCTAGGATCTGGAACAACAGTACTACTCCTTATATGGCACACTTAGCAATAACTTCCTATACATTATCTTTCTGAGGAAAGTTTATCTTGCTATCTTCGTCGTTAAATCACGTTACGCCTCCAAACACTCCTACAGTATTCTCATGACTATACATCAGAACATGTGTGCCAAAAAAACAATACTAGAATTTATAAAATTTAAAAATTCTCTACAATAGCTAATTAGTCAAGGCACATGCTACTTAAGCTTTAAAGACATGTATCAGTGGCGGCTCCAGGATTTGGCAAGTAGGGGGGACTTCTAAGTATGGGTGGCCAACTATTCTACATAAACCTGGACTAGTCTAGTTGCTTAGAATGAGCCCACTAAAGTATGGGGGTCACTGGAGGGGGTCAGGCATTCATTAGGGGGCATGGGCCCCCCTGTGGAGCCGTCTCTGGCATGGATTATTCTTGTTAAGATCCACATATCTTAGTTACAGTGAACCAGAACTAGTTTACAAGATTTTTGCAACATCATTCACCTGTTCCAAACGACACAATAGTGATAACAACAGTCTGTATACAAAATTCAGATCAAATTATTTACTAGCTACCTGTACAGATCAATAAGATCAATACAATATGTGGGCTTCAGATGCAACAAGCCAAAATGCGTATTTACACTCGGCTAGAAAAGCAAATTGACACCAAAAAGGCCAAGTTAGTGGCTTTTCATTTAATACACATCAAAGCAAATATATGAGAAACAGAGGTAAACAAAGAGAAAAGGGAATTGTCAATACTGGACAGGACAAATACAAGGACATTAGGCTACCACTATACTGCACTTTAAGTCATTTTCAGGTTTCGTGCATTACATCCATGCCCACTATAACTGAGTGAATTATAGCAGAATATTATATGGCAATATAATTCTGCATATGATAACAAAGTGCTATAACAATGTGTGTGTGTATAATGTATATATAATGAGTTCCACTGGAATTGTACAATTTCATAAATACAAGATTCATACCCTCAATAAAAAGGTTCTAATTGAAAAATCAATAAATAGAAGTGCGCAAATGGCAAAATAAGTGAAACTCGAGATAAATAAGATGGAATGCGGACAGAAGCTGCACAAGACAAGTGTCCAGTGCAAATTCAAGGATTTCAGAGGTTTGTACAATTGATCGTATAACTGTTACAGTTGCTCCATAATATTTTCAAATATACAATAGTGAAAGATCAGTACAATACAATGAAGCTATAAAGGCAACATTAACAAAAATGGATTAGAAACAAGTACCTGCAACGACATTGGTGCACACTCATTAAGCTTAAATATCATCTGGCATGAAAATGGTTAAAAGCTGCTTCAACAGAACGATAATTAATGTGTTACATCTGTTCCAACTGGTATTCAGACAGACAGACAGACACACAGACAGACAGACAAACAAATTTAAGATGTAAATAAAGATAATCCACAGAGTTTGAAAGCCAGCCAAGCAATGATGATTGTCCAAATTTTAAACACCAAAAAACCTTAAAATTAATTCACAGACATGAAAACCCAGCCTGCTATCTGCCAAACAGTCAGATGAACACATTTACACACTACTATGACACAGGCCAAGATAGATATCAACGCTCTTGCTTTAACCGGACCATCTACGGCCTCATTAATATTCAACACCCAGCTGGCAGCTTTTCAATAGACATGAATAATGGCATACATACCTGGCAATGCATACAATGGTACTTCAGCTAGCTTAAGCAATGACCTTTCAAAACACCTGAACAACTAACTCACTGTCCTAATGGGCACACTTCAAGTTGTATACCAAGAACAAATCACATACGCTTACACAACACACACCCACTGTTAACCGGAGGTCAAAGGGTCAATTTCATAGCAAAAGCATTGCTCATCTGACACCCTGTAACAGCATCGCCAAATCATACAAGTACATGGAAAATAACAAGGGTAATTCATTAGCCTTGCACTTTAGAAGCAAAGCTCAACGGAAAGGAATTTTTCACCATCAGTTTCAAGATTATTATTATTATTACCTCGACAATTTCTATAGCGCTATAACATAGCTAGATGCCAAAAGCAAGAGCATTTTACATAAATGGAAATGAAATGTTGAATAAATATGTCTTCACCGCAACTGAGAACCGTTCAAAGATGAACCATTTATATAAAATGTCATAATAATAATTGTTCAATTGTAATAATTAGATCACAAGTTTCATATTACATACATATATTATTAGAGACTGTGACATAAAAAGGAGGTCCTACAGATATCAATGGAAATTTTCGATATATAATGATTCTTGAAAAGACATTTGCTGCTAGTTTGTGCCATAACTGATATTCTACGTTGCATCTAGTATCTGAGGCTTAAATTTTCGGTCGACCATTCCACAGTATCTCCGGTCAACCATACCACAGTACCTAAGCCAACTGACCCATCCAGCAAGATGGCTGAAATGTAACATTACAAGATGTTATATTTAATCATAAAGGCACTTTTCAAGAACAGACCACAAAAATGGATCAGCATCCAAAAATATTTTCAAAAATCACAATTTATTTAAGAAATCAACATCATTTTTGATGAAAAGAGTGACCTGAGACCATAACAATTACATCAAACAGAATACTTTTCAAGTGCAAAGAGGTCGCAGAAGCAAACAAAGCGAAATGATTTTTACACCCTGACTGATCATCTCGATCAACTGTGTACAATAGACATTCCATGGCAATAAACAACGGCATCCAATTAAACAGAAACTAAAAATCCACCATAAGCCGAAAAAAAGTAAGTCGATATTTCAAAATAGGTGAAAATTTCTTAATGCTGGTATCGTCAACAAATCTGAAAAAGGCGCCCAAGACATGTGTGCGGCGGTGATTTCAAGGCACCCGTTTACTCGGGGGAACGAGGTGCTCGGGCAGATCGTTCGGCAGATCATGACCCTCGAGCTTGATGTTAATCAGGTGCATGGCGAGCGCAAATTCGTCCGAATCCAGCATCCCGTCTTTGTCGATGTCCGCCAGCTTCCAGACCTTTCCGAGGATGGCGTTGGGAAGGCGCGATTTCACCATCTCGGATTTCGCCATGGCCCCGGTGATCTTTCCGTTGACGGGATTCAGAGTTGCAAACACCTCGTCGTACTTGTACTGCTCCTGCCCGACCACCCACTCCTTGTCGTCGTGCCCGCGGTCTATGCCTTCGCCCTTTCCGACGCCAAAGGGGCTCTCCTTGTAGCCGTCGAACGCCCCGCCCTTCACCACGGAGCGGTCCGCCCTTTCGGTTTCCTCGCGAGGTATCCGCACCATCAGCTTCGCGATCTCGTCCGACAACATCTTGTCGACGCCTTCGAGCAGCTTCGGCTTCAGCGCCTGAAACTTGGAGAAATCGTGGAACTGCAGCTGCTCCTGCATGTGCTTGATGTCGGGAAAATCGCCGAGCGATATCTGATGCTGCCGCTGCAGCTGCTGGTAAATGTCGCCCAGGGTCGCGATCAATTCCTTCTTCTTCGAGTCTTTGCCGAAAACGGACGGCATCTGTCCCCTCAAATGACTGATGATGTACGCGTGAACCTAATCAAAAGCAAAAATAAAGTCATAGAGAAAAAATATTCAGATTAAATAAGTGACATTGTAAGTATGATAAGTAAGATAGACATTGTAAGTATGCCTAAGAATATATGTTGAAGGTATTAACCAGCCGAAAAAGCACTCTATTTACCTGTAACAATTAAGTATCATTAATCAGATTAATTAAGTACTGGCTTTCCATAGTTAAACTTTCCTAACATATTGCTCTGCCAATGCCAATGCCAATACGCTCTAATTCTCTCTCTTAATTAACGTCAAATGCTAGTTCAGATAATCAAATTACAATGAGCTAATATTACAGTCTCACATACAATAAAATATCCCACAACTGCCACAGTTTTACTTATTGACAAATCCAATGAATGAATTGACACTTATATCTCACCAGGAAAATAATATTACCAGATTAAATAATTTCAATAATTGATTATCATCAACAGGGACCCTGCAGGACAGAGAGTTACAACTGACCACATGGCAATGGCAATGATAAACGTAGATATATCACTGATCAAACCACCTAATGGCTGATGCAAAAAATTCTCTGATTCAACAAACCTCCCCTCCCCCCCCCCAAGATAATTACACAAGATTAGGTTGGATTAAGCTGAATATATGTATAGCATCGTCAAACAGTATCCAATAAATACAGAAACATACATTTAAATCAAATTTCAAATGTTTAACCCCTAATAATTCTTTGAAAATTTAATTCTAATATAAGAAAACTAAGTCTCATCACATCATGTTGCTGAAAACTTTTTCAAATTCTAAACATTTTTGATATATTTTTTAATGAATAATTTTACAAATAACTGCAATTTCAGTAACTCAGATTCAATTATCAATTCTGTAAACACAAAAGGCAACAACACATTACTCATAATAGGAAAATGTCGAATCAATAAGAAATTGACTTCACAATATTAAAAGTGACGCTAGTGTACCTTTGCAAGCCTCGCTCGTTTGATTAAATCATTAAGTTTCCTCAGCAAAGCGTTCCTTGGTAGACTCTGGATATCGTTAAATAAGTCCATTTCTTCGAGCTCGAAAAGTTTACGGTTCATATCAAAATGTAACGGATGATCCCAGAACGACCCGATGTAGACTCTGGCGACCTCTGGGGTGTTCATGACCTTCCCGAGAGACCACATCAGCGCTCCGTAGACCCGCATCAGCTGCTGATGGTCGATCATATCGGCCTTGTTCAGGACGATCCGGATCTTGTCGTCGTAGCCCTTGAGGCAGAGAATCGTGCGCCGGAACTCGTCGGATATGTCGAGCTTGTGGGCGTCGAAGAGGAGGATTATCCGGTCGACGCGCTCGGCGAACCATGACACGACCTGCGTGAAGTCGTACCCGCGGTCGACGCGCTGCTTCTCGCCGGACAGGATCCCGGGCGTGTCGATGATCGAGATGCTTTCAAGGACCGGGTTCTTCATCTGCGAGCACTGGAAGCGGTTGAGGAAAGCGTTTCCGAACTTCGACAGCGGGCGGAAAGGCCTCTTCGGGTCGACGACCAACGCGTTGCCCGGAATAACGCCCTCCTGATCTCCCAGCATGACGGCGATGAACCGGTCGGTCGTCGGCTCCGGGCCGATGCGCAGTCCGGGAAAGTCCTGCTCCAGGAGGTAACGGATAAACGTTGTTTTGCCGGTGGAGTACTGACCTATCAGCAAGACCATTGGCTTTGCGTCAAAGTCAGAATCAGTGAGAGGTGGCGTGTGAAACTCGTGGAACTTGTAGAATTCTTCCAGTGGAAGGAGCTTCTTTGTGTAAAGTGACTTAAGACCATCGGCAACAGATGCATACACTTCAGGATCCTTCTTGCGATCATCATTCTTATTGAGCCAGGAAAACATTTTGAAAAATATATATGTATATATATATATAAATATATAAGAATTTCTGACAGTCTTTAGATTTCTGATGTTCCTGAAACCAATATTAACATACACTTAATACATGAATAGATTTAAAAATATAACACAAGGCAAGGTTCAATTCCTTAACAATACTGGATTTTCTGATCTCTGCATACATCACACGCCATAACAGCCTACAGCAATTCGATAATGAATCAAATAAACTCATTAAAATACTCGTCATTCAAAACAGTTTCACTCCAAAATATCTAGTAAGTATGAAAATGACAAGCGTTGGCGCCCATTATGGGTTTACATGGAATAATATAATAATATATAATAATATAACAAGGTTTAAAGTGGTTCAGTAGGGACTGCCCTGTGTGAGAATAGGGTTACCAGACGTCCTTAAATGACAAGGACAGTCTTTAAATTCCGTGGCTCCGTCCTTAAGGGCGTTTGTCCTTAATAAGGACACAAAATGTCCTTAAATTTTATGATGGGAAAATATAAAGATCTGGATATGGTGAGAATTAGAAAGTAGTAAGAGGAAGGCGATGGAAAATTACAGAAGATACTCGACTCTCATCCATCCAAAGAAGAATTGAATAGAATTTAACTACTAATACGAATTTCGTCTTCAAGCTCCTATTTAACCCCCGAGACTAATCTAAGAGTGTAAAAACATGAGACTAGTAACATCAATTGAATTTACATATAAAAGCCGTTTTGGTACAAATAATTCAATAATTACTCAATTTACACTTCAAGCGCTGTTTTATCTTATCAGCGACTTCGATTTTTCGACATTTCAATCGTGAAAATATTAGTTTATGCACTAAACAAATCCATAAATTTCATTTTCTCAATCAACGACATCAACAACAACTGACGCCATTAAAGTTATGGACTTTCCACTTAAATCCAGTAGACGACTACATGACGATCCATGAGATTCAGCAAGATCACGAAAGATTAAGCGTATAAGAATAAGCAGTTACTACCATACGATTAGAGCGCTATATAAATTTACGAGATTTTACTTACTTTCTTACTTGAAAAAAGTAGTGAAGTCCTTCCCGAGCTCTCAAGTCCTAATCCCAAGGCGTCTGTGGGAAAGACAGCGATGGAAACCAGTGAATCAGTGATATATTACTGAACTGAAATAGAAATTGAAAGTAAAATATTTGCATTTAGTTCAGTAAGACTGAAATATGAAGTAAAACATAGTTTAGAGAGAACTTAAATAGAAAGTATAAGTAAAATAAGGACGCCAAATATGAATTAAATGTAAAAGTAGTGATTATTCGGTGCAGTACAATTTTTAAATTTTTGTCACATTTTATTTGAAATTTATGTTCATGCCGCCTGTTGTTTAGGCAGACCGTACTGTTTGTACTTTCGCGTCTTCCGGTTTAGTTATCAATCTGGGTCTTAGTTATCAATCTGGATTTACCAAGGGATTTACTTAGTCTTACAAACATTTCATTCATCTCAACTCTCGAGTGTCTAAATAGAAATGTATGAGTTTATCTAGACAGTTTGCTGGTAGAAAAGGAAGAGTGATATTTGACAGTTTTTCTAAAAGTATGACTAGGGCGCCAACAAGGAGTGTTTGTCAAGCGGCGTTTGCAAAAAGCAAAACATGTGGCTTCCAACTTGCTGGAAAAAGTACGTCTAAGGGTCTAACCTAAAAAGGTTGGTCATTCAATTTTCGCTCTGCATTATTGTAATAATGTTCGACAGTCAAGGTCACATGCTGATCAAAATCCACTGAAGTTCTAGGTCAATCGTCGAGCTTGATATTCCCTACTAGTATCACCCATTTTCAGCGCCAGCATCTCAGACTTATGTAGAGCGTATTTTCTCAGTGTGCGGCTGGCTTACTGCAGGACGACGAAACAGGCTCACAAAATGTCTTGAGATGTGTGTCTTCATGAAGCTCAACAGCAGCATTGCCTATTGAATCATTTCATTAAATTTTGATTGCAGTCATTGCACTCATATTGTCTGACAGTGACAGTGACAGCATAGGGGCTGTCCATTAATTACGTCAACAATTTAGGGGGAGGGGGTTTGAAAAAGTTTGACAGTTGTTGACAGGGGAGGGGGGCAAGAGAAGTTGACGTCAGCAATTTCACTTTTTACAAATAATCAAAAAAATAGAAAATTTCATGGAATACTACTTATTACAATGGAAAAAGCATGGCAAAAAAGGTCATACCATCACATTTTGACACTCGATGAGCAAAAAAGGGGAAAATGGTAATCACAACACAAAATAATAACCTTGTTATTGGGACCTGTCATTGATCTCGGGGTCAAAGTTTTTTGACGTAATTATGGGAGGGTAAATGAAAGTTGACAGCTGTTGACAAGGAGGGGGAGGGGTCACAAATTGCCAAAAATTGTTGACATAATTAATGGACAGCCCCATAAGTAGGCCTATTATGCTAAATGTTTCTGTGCATGCAATGGCAAGTGGATGAATATCGTTTGAAAGTTTTTAGCAAGGTTAAAACTGGTTTTTGGCATTCTAAATTCGCTTACTCAAAGCTCTATTTTAGCGGAATTTAGCAACATTAATGTCCTGAAAAGCCTGATAATAATAATAATAATAATAATAATAATAATAATAATAATAATAATAATTATTATTATTATTATTATTATTATGCACTTCTATTCTATAGCAAAAGTTTTAATAGCCAAGTGTATCAATTGATGGCACTTACAATCCATCCGCAAAAGACCAGGTCATTCCAGAGATCAGCCAGAGGGAATGAGTAAGACCGACTATGGAGGGAAAACAAATTGAAAGAGATGTGTTTTAAGCCTGGATCTGAAACTACTCAATGAATTCGAAGATTGGACAGCCTGAGATTTACCAGATTTTTGGCCCAGAAATAGAAAAAGCTGTCTTACCAATTTCAATGTTGGCTCTAGGTACATTCAACAATGAATCAGCAAACCTTGTTGAATGACAATGTTTCAGATGGTTTAACATAGATTTTAAATATTGGGGTTGGCCAGACTGCAATGTTTTAAAAACCAGGAGACAAATTTTAATTACAAATCTCTGTTCTACCGGAAATCTCTGTACTACCGGGAGCCAGTGTAACTTTTGAAGAACAGGTTTAATATGATCATGCTTACGAGTTTTTGTAATGGCTCGGGCAAGAGAATTCTGAATCCTTTGAAGCTTTTGATGTTAGATTTGGCCATACCATTGTAAATGGATTTGCAACAATCAAGTCGACTGCTGACAAGGGTGTTGGCAAGAGGATCAGAGCACATTTGGGCACAAGATCACGAATTCATCGAATGTCTTTGATTTGCAAATGAGCAGCTCGGACGACCTTGTTTATATATGATCATTATCAAGAAAAAGTCACTTGATCTGTATATTTTTTGAGAACTTTAGAACTTTGTCGAGCACAACATTTCTTTAAAACATAAACATAGGAGTGCTCCATAATGTCTTAAACGACTTTCAATCTTTATTATTATTATTATTATTATTATTATTATTATTATTATTATTATTATTATTAGTAGTAGTAGTAGTAGTAGTAGTAGTAGTAGTAGTAGTAGTAGTAGTAGTAGTAGTAGTCGTAGTATAGTAGTAGTAGTACTACTACTACTATACTAGTAGTATATATAGTATACTATATTATATACTATATTATATACTATATTATATACTATATATAGTATACTATAGTAGTACTACTACTATAGTAGTAGTACTACTACTATACTACGACGACTACTACTACTACTACTACTACTACTACTACTACTACTACTACTACTACTACTACTACTACTACTACTACTACTACTACTATTACTACTACTACTACTACTACTACTACTACTACTAAGACTAACTAATACTACTACTACTACTACTACTACTATTACTACTACTACTACTACTACTACTACTACTACTAAGACTAACTAATACTACTACTAAGAGGCATCTCCACACTGTGAACAGCCATCTCCGCACTGCGGATAGCCTTCCCCGCACTGCGGATTGCTCTTCTTCTTCAATAGTACTACTAAGACGTAAATGTGGATGACCCCTCTGTTAGACTCTGTTGAATTTCATCAGAATATCAAGGTTGAAGATACTGCTTGCGTTGACAGATTTCAATCTTTATTATTATTATTATTATTATTATTATTATTATTATTATTATTATTAGTAGTAGTAGTAGTAGTAGTAGTAGTAGTAGTAGTAGTTGTTGTTGTTGTAAAAGTAGTAGTAGTACTGCTAGTAATAGTAGTACACTGTAGTAGTAGTGCGCTATACTTACGGTGTAGAGTTTTATTTTTACGGCGCAGTTCTCCGTTCTTTCGGAACAGTGTCAAACAGGGTATCAATTTTATTTTATAATATTTTTGTGGTCTATTAAACCTCTGATACAAGAAACCAGCTATCTTAAGATCCTTCTTATCGCAGTGGCATTTTTTCTATGTTGTTTTGCCTATCTTGGAAGGAGCGACTAAATCTTTGAGTTATATGGTCCAGAGGGCTAGCACCCTCTACTGAAATAGGCAGGTATTGATTGCTATTAAAATATATTTCTTATGACAATGGCATTTTTCTATGTAGTTTTGCCTATGGACCTCTAATTATTTAGGCCTATAACTTTTGATACTTTGAAAGGAGCGACTAAATCTTTGAGTTATATGGTCCAGAGGGCTAGCACCCTCTACTGAAATTGGCAGAAATTGATTGCTATTAAAATATATTTCTTAATTTCTTATGACAATGGCATTTTTTCTATGTCGTTTTGGCTATGGACTTCTAGTCGCTTAGGCCTATAACTTTTGATATCTTGGAAGGAGCGACTAGATCTTTGAGTTATATGGTCCAGAGGGCTAGAACCCTCTACTGAAATAGGCATAAATTGATTTCTATTAAAATATATTTCTTAATTTCTTATGACAATGGAATTTTTCCTCTGTCGTTTTGCGTGTGGACCTCTAGCTGTTTAGGCGAAGAAAATCTTATTCTAATTCGAGTATTTTATCACTCCGCCGAAAGTTTGGCATATCTACGCAGCTACTGTGCTGTGTCAATAGTCCTTTCATTGGTTAATACTTTATAAAACGTAATTCAACTTCGCCTTGCATCACTTCCGCTCTAGAAGCCTACAACGATGCCTGTGAGGTGTAAACTTTTCGCTTCAAGCTGTAATTTTTATGTTTTCGAATTTTTTACGACACGCGTCAGTCATCGCTAACGATTCTATTGTCATAGCAACCGAGAATCAGCCAAGCGGAAACTATACACGTGGAATCGGCGGACCGTGCACATTCATGTTTACCGGCTTTCCTTCGCTTCGGGCTATTGACTTGTAACTTCGAGAGATCTTCTAGATTTTGAAGAGGAAGACTTACTGAAGACCGAAAAGAGGAAAGAGCAAAAAGAGGAAGAGAAGGAAGAGGTAGAGGGAAGAAAGAGGAGGACGAGAAGGAGGAGGCTGGGGAGGAGGAACTTCCCAGGAAGAGGAAGAGAAGAAGGAGGAACTGGGATGGAGCATGTTTATTATGGTCGTGATGAGCTGTAAGACTTCACACTGGACAAGCTGCACCCGGTGGAATGCTACGATAAAGCATAGAAATGGAAAACAAGCGCTTATTGTCGATTAATCAGCTCACTTTGGATCACGGAATGACTTACTTATTGCTTCTTCGTTAGCAGGCTACATTACCATTAGCGTCGCCACGGGGGGGGGGGGCAAATGGAGGCAACTGCCCCCCCACCTGCCCCAGACCACCTACCAGATTCGCGCAAATGCGGTGAGAAAGTTTTTTGTGGAGGGGGGGTAGGGGTGGGTAAGGAATCTGACACGCCAGACCCCTTTTGCCCCCCCCAACCAAAAAATTCCTGGCGACGCCACTGTACATTACAACAAATTAAGTAAACATTACTTACTTACTATTACTTACTGCCTATTCAATTTGCTCATTTATGCAACTGTCATTAAGCACTTATTAAGAAGCCTTCGTATGTCGTAGTTACAGAGTGTCGACTAGTCAGTTTTTACCCTATACTGTAATCTTGCACGTAATGTAACACAGTGCCACACAGATGTTGAATAATGTTACATTAGTCGTGATTCAAGTTGGCAAATATAATTATGACTACGAGAATGACTGATAAAATATTGTCAAAAGAGTGCGTGCCAATGTTAATCATTTACCTGTCCAATGTATAGTATTATTATAGCCACTTAGTAGCGTGTCCATACATTGATTTAATCCGTCCATTGCACTCGTGCGTACTCTGTCACTTACACCCCAACCAACCAACCAACCAAACCAGTTATTTTGCGCCTTATTAAGGCACTACCGAGCGTCTGATAAAGTACAGCAATTATGAAACATTTAATTGCCTCTGATGTCAACGCGTGCTTAACCCCTTAACTGGGGATCCCGGATATATCCGTCCGTTTTACATTGAGTTACAGTTAAATACACGGTTAAGGGGTTAAATGCTATTCAGTTCTCTTTCATTTTCATCCACAAATTCAGCCATGTTATATTTTGATTTTTAAAAACCCATCAGCTCTTCGTTAGTTTGCGCTGGTCAGAAGTTTGAACTAGATTTCAAACTTGTGACTTCACTCGATGCAATTGTCCCATCTCTGTCTGTCTGTTTCTGTTTCTGTCTCTCTCTCCTCTCATGACAGGCCCCGAAGCAAGGCAAGATCATTCGACTAGATTTCCCGGAAGTTGGTTTTTGCGCATGCGTGTAGTGTTAGCGGGCAGTGCGCATGCGCGACGAAGTCACGCTACTTCGGCCGGAAATATAAAAAAACCCCGGCAAGCAGATGACGTCGGCGAGGAGTTGATTGCGTCGATGGAGGAGGGCCTGCTGATGGAGAGGACAAAAGGTCATTTGGTGCGAACGCACGCCAATTAGATGCGACAGAAATTTCCTTCGAAGTGGGCGGAGTGGGGGAAGAGGAGGTGATCCCGAGGGAGAAGAGAAGGGAGAAGAGATTTGATGCAATTTCACGCCATCGCTTTGAACGTCTTATTAGATATTTAGGTGCACTGCTATCACTCGAGATTTTTACAAGAAAGACTAGTAGATGACAACTAAAAACACGTGTAGTCCAGTTGATAATAAGCCGTATGATTGTTCATTTTGTGGATAAAAGCATGAAATTTTGAACATTGTCACTTCTTATAATTTAGTAACGTTCTGTCCAGAGGCATTCGAGTAAACTTAAGGGTAGGGGTACACCTAGGGGTATGACTAGAGGTAGGGGTACCCCTAGGGGTAGTGGCACCCATAGGGCTAGGGGTAGGGGTACCCCGTGTTATAGGGTAGGGAAATCAGAAGTGCTAGCCATTCACACGTCTGCCAATACCATTCTCTCTAGTTTTATATCAAAAGTGCTTGCATTCAGAATTTTGCCTGTGGTATTCTCTAATGCGTAAATTGGACATTTTAAAGGACATTTTTAACCTACAGAGAATGGTATTGGCAGACGGTTGAATGGTTAGCACTTTTGACAGAGAAGCGAAGAGCACCTGCTAATCAAGTTTTTTCAAAAATTAGGCCA